>CM062288.1:93448915-94048915 GCA_031216915.1 Pictodentalium vernedei
GTGACTAAAATAGTCCAAACATCATACCATTTCTCCAGTTAATCATAATGTAAAAAGTAGAGCTCGCCTTAACCTAGGGACCTGATCTTAAACTTGAATCTGACCCACCTAGAGATGCTGTACAACAAATATCTAAAGATTTGGACTAGTGGATCTGAAGAAGATGATTAAAAAAATTATCCTCTCATATTGCACTAAGTTAAAATTTGGGCTTCCATGGGAAGCCCAAATATTAACCGAGGGACTTAGTTTGAACAATCTTGAATCTGACCTTCAAAACAACAATAATGTATTGCAACATTAAAAGATTCTAAAGAAGATTTTTAATACTCTTCATACCTCCCCCCCCCCCCCCCCCCCCCCCCCCCCCCCCCCCAAACCCTGTTTCCCATATGGATGTATAGTTAAATATAAAAAAATTCAGCCCACTGGTTCTGGAGAAAGAATTTTTAAAAATGTTTACAAATATGCTGTTTCAGCATTTTTTTTATGCCCTTCTCCTAACCTCCCCCCCCCCCCCCCCCACACACACACACACACCCCATTCCTACATAACATCTTGACACTACCAATGACAATTTTATCATTCAATTTCTGCTGGTCCTAAGGATGCTTCATACTAAATAACAGTTCTCTGTTCTGTGTGGTTAGGGGTAATATGGTGTTTGAAATTTCTATTTTTAGTTCCTGGGGTTCCCATGAGGACATGAGAATTTTTTTTTACACGAGTCAAGTACTTATGACCCAATAATATCACTTACCAAATTTAGTTCAAATTGGACCATCATTTCGGAAAATAGAAATTTTGGGCGGTGCCAAAATTCTTGCCCCTTACCATTACCAAGGCAAATAATGCCCTACAAACTTTGAACAAATGTGATTCTATACCTCAAAAGGAAGCTCCATACCAAATATCAAGTCATAATGCCTGCTGGTTCATGAGAAGATTTTAACAAGGACACATATGGACTGAAACGTTCACCTTGAACAGTAACTGATATAAATTGAGTCCAAGAATTGAAACTATATTCAGCAATCAGTCTCCATAGGATGATCCATTGTCATTCCTAGAGCCCACCAGAAGTAATGAAAAAACATATGTAATCCAAGCATTTCATGTATACCTCTTCTTCAGTTGACCACAATATAAATGAAAGTGGCAATGACACTGTAGCTTAATTTGTGTGTTGTGTTTGATGAAAAGGATAATGTTCAATGTTTATGAAAGGATTATGAAATAAGACAAGAATTGTGATAATTGGGAATATGTTCATTTCTGTTCCCTGTATGCTATGTTTTTGATAAAAATAATATGAGGTGTACACTGCACTAAAGAGCTGAGGGGTGGGTTAATATGACCTCACAGTTAATGTATGTGGCCCTCACAGTTAACGTATATCAACAAAAGTTACCAAGTTACAGTGAAATTATTCCAAAACGAGCCATCTTATCAAGTTACATTGAAATCCCTTCATAAATATGGCCTGTAGACTGTGCTAAAGGTTTTCGGGCTTCGTGCCCCTGTAGCAGTCAGTTTCTCAATTGCGTCCAAAGGGGACGTTCTCATCTAGACATTATATGAAGTCAACCTACCAAGTTACAATGAAATCCCTTCATAAATATGACCTGTATACTGTGCTAAAGGTTTTTTGGGCTCATGTAGCCATTATGGTTGAATGATCGCAACCAAAAGGGGGACATTCTCATCTGGGCATCTTCTGGAGTGATCCTACGAAGTTACAATGAAATCCCCTTCATAAATATGACCTGTAGACTGTGCTGAAGGGTTTTCGAGCTTCGGGCCCCCCGAAGCCGTAACTGTTGACCAATCACGACCAAAAGGGGATGTCATCTTCTTGGCATTATATGGAGTCAAACTAACAGGTGACAATGAAATCCTTCCATAAATACGACCTATAGACTATGCTAAAGGTTTTGGGCTCGGGCAGCCATCAAGCTGAATGATCGTGACCAAAAGGGGACGTTCTCATCTACACATTATTTGGAGTCATCCTACCAAGGTACAATGAAATCCCTTCATAAATATCACCTATAGACTGTGCTAAAGGTTTTCGGGCTTCAAGCCCCTGTAGCCGTCACAGTTGCCTAATGGTGTCCAAAAGGGGCTGTTCTCATCTAGACATTATATGAAGTCAACCTACCAAGTTACAATGAAATCCCTTCATAAATATGAACTGAAGACTGTGCTAAAGGCTTTCGGGCTTTGGGCTCGGGCAGCCATCATGGTTGAATGATCGCAACCAAAAGGGGACATTCTCATCTGGGCATCATCTGGAGTGATCCTACGAAGTTACAATGAAATCCCTTCATAAATATGACCTGTAGACTGTGCTCAAGATTTTCGGGCTTCGGGCACCTGTAGCCATCGCGGCTGACTAATCACGACCAAAAGGGGATGTCATCATCTAGGCATTATATGGAGTCAACCTAAGAAGTTACAATGTATGTCATCATCTAGGGCATTATATGGAGTCAACCGAAGAAGTTACAATGAAATCCTTCCATAAATATGACCTATAGACTATGCTAAAGGTTTTGGGGCTCGGGCAGCCCTCAAGGCTGAATGATCGCAACCAAAAGGGGGACGTTCTCATCTAGACATTATTTGGAGTCATCCTACCAAGCTACAATGAAATCCCTTCATAATTATGACCTGTAGACTGTTCTCAAGTTTTTCGGGCTTCGGGCCATTGTAGCTGTCACATTTGCCCAATCGTGTTCAAAAGGGAACGTTCTCATCTAGACATTATATGAAGTCAAACCTACCAAGTTAAAATGAAATCCCTTCATAATATGACCTGTAGACTGTGCTAAAGGTATTCGGGCTTCGAGCTCTGGCAGCCATAATGGTTGAATGAGCGCAACCAAAAGGGGACATTCTCATCTGGGCATTATCTGGAGGGATCCTACGAAGTTACAATGAAATCCCTTCATAAATATAACCTGTAGACTGTGCTCAAGATTTTCTGGCTTCGGGCACCTCTAGCCGTCACAGTTGATCAATCACGACCAAAAGGGGATGTCATCATCTAGGCATTATATGGAGGTCAACCTAAGAAGTTACAATGAAATCCTTCCACAAATACGACCTATAGACTATGCTAAAGGTCTGTGGGCTCGGGCAGCCATAAAGGCTGAATGATCGCGACCAAAAGGGGACGTTCTCATCTAGACATTATTAGGAGTCATCCTACCAAGCTACAATGAAATCCCTTCATAATTATGACCTGTAGACTGTTCTAAAGGTTTTTTGGGCTTCGGGCCCCTGTAGCCGTCACAGTTGCCCAATCATGGCCAAAGGGGGGACTTCCTCATCTAGACATTATATGAAGTCAACCTACCAAGTTACAATGAAATCCCTTCATAAATATGACTTGTAGACTGTGCTAAAGGTATTCAGGCTCCGGGCTCGGGCAGCCATCATGGTTGAATGATCGCACCCAAAGGGGACAATCTCATCTGGGCATCATAACCGAAACCTTCATGCACATCTAGAGATGATACCTGAACACATTAGCATAGTTTAAATGTTTCGAATTAAATACCCTAGGAGCCTTTTGATGAAAACTGATTTTCTAACGACAAAAGTGGTTCCACTGGAACCACAGGGGGCAAAATCAAAATTCCGAAACGTCCATGCACATCTAGAGATGTTACCTGAACACATTAGCATAGTTTAAACGTTTCGAATTGAATATCCTAGGAGCCTTTCGTTGAAAACTGATTTTCTAACGATAAAAGTGGTTCCACTGGAACCACCGGGGGCAAAATCAAAATTCCGAAACCTTCATGCACATCTAGAGTTGCTACCTGAACACATTAGCATAGTTTAAGCCTTTCGAATTAAATATCCTAGGAGCCTTTCAATGAAAACTGATTTTCTAACGATAAAAGCGGTTCCACTGGAACCATAGGGGGCAAAATCAAAATTCCGAAACCTTCATGCCCATCTAGAGATGTTACCTGAACACATTAGCATAGTTTAAGCATTTCGAATTAAATACCCCAGGAGCCTTTCAATGAAAACTGATTTTCTAATGATAAAAGTGGTTCCACTGGAACCACCGGGGGCAAAATCAAAATTCCGAAACTCCATGCACATCTAGAGATGTTACCTGAACACATTAGCATAGTTTAAACGTTTCAAATTGAATACCCTAGGAGCCTTTCAGGGTGTGATGTACGTACGTACGGACGGACGTACGGAGATCACGACAATATCCCCTCATTTTTGAAAATGCGGGGATAATAAACAGCTGTGCCATGAGCACATGATACGCCCATTATTAATTACAAGAGGGAAGCACACAATATGAGTATACATGTGTACTTGCCAGATTTTTTTTATATTCTTGTACAATAACCATAACCAACAACATACTGTGTTCATTAATTGGAAATAAATCGAAAGGGAGATTCCAGTTATCAACATATACTTGCAACCATTCCATTCTGTTGGTCCTAAGGAAGCTTCACACCAAATAAGAATTCTAGATGGCATGTAGTTTTGGAGATATGGGTGCTTTAAATTTTCTCAGTTTTTAGCTCCTGCAATTCCCATTGGCTGACGGGAAAATATTTGGGGGCATAAATTAAGTACTTATGACCCAATAAGCCCTCATTTCAAATTTGGTTCAAATCAGCCTCTCTGTTTGGAAAATAGAAATTTTGGGCAGGGTGCAAAATTCTTTCCCCTCCCATAACGTCAAAATATAGTCCCACAAACTTCTCTTGAACAAATCTGATTCTTCACCTCACAAGGAAGCTGTACACCAAATATCAAGTATCTCCTACTGCTGGGCTGGTTCACGAAAAGAAGATTTTTTAAGATTTAGGCACACTTTTTGGGTGTGGCCTTACCAAGGGGCAGGGCAACTTGATTTCAACAAAATCAAAATGCGAAGTCATAATAAACAAGCATCTCAAATTTCACATAAATTGGTTCAATGGTTTTGGAGAAGATGCAAACACCATGTTCACAGATGATGGATGATGGATGGTGAATGATCACAATAGCTCACCCAGACTTTCAGTCAGGCGAGCTAATGAGGTTCCGTGGGCCTGAAGTGCTCACCTTGAACAGACCCATAGGATCCATTGTCAATCCTTGAGCCCCTCAGTAGTGACTAAAATAGTCCAAGCATCATGCCTTCTCTTCAGTTAATCATAATGTACATGTACAAAGTGGAGCTCTTGATATACAACCTGGAGTTCTGAATTGTGGATTAGAGATGTTGTATACCAAATATAAAAGGATTTGACTGGTGTATCTGAAAAAGAAGATTTTTAAGGAAATTTCCTCATCTTGCACTAAATTACAATTCTGGGGGGGGGGGGGGGGGATGGGGGGGGGGGGGGGGTGGTGAGAGGTATTTGAACAAACCTAAATCTGACCTCACAAGAGATTTTATATTCCAAATATGAAAAGATTCGAACTGGTGGATCTGAAGAAAAAGATTTTTTTAAAGAAATTTTATCATACTGCACCAAGTTGAAATTTTGAGCTACAATCAAGAGCCCAAATATGAACTCAAGAGACTCGATTTGAATAGACTTGAATCTGCCCCCCCCCCTCCCCCCTCCAGAGATGTTACATACCAAATATCAAAGCATTCTGACTGCTGGGTCTGAAGACGATTTTAAAAGATTACATGTATTCCCCATATTGCCCTAAATTAAAATTTGGGTTCCTGTATTGAGCCCAAATATGAACCGAGGGGGTTTCATTTTAACAAACTTATATCTGACCTCCCTTATAGATACTGTAAACCAAAAGATTCTGTCTGATCACTAGTTCTGAAGAAACATTACATTTTGGCAAATATGCTGACTCAGCATTTTTGGCACCCTCTACAGAACATTCTGTGACAACCGATGGCAATTTTCATACCATTCAGTTCTCTTGGTCCTAAGGATGCTCCATAACAAATAACAGTTCTCTGTTCCGTGGTATTTGGTAAATATTGCTGTTTGGAAATATTTCTATTTTTAGCTCCTGGGGGTTCACACGGGGACACAGGAAACTTTTTTTTTATGAATCAAGCACTTATGACCCAATAATATCACAAACCAAATGTGGTCCAAATCGAACCACAGATTCAAAAAATAAAATAATTGGGCAGGGCCAAAAATCTTTCCCCTCAAATTACAAAGGCAAATATTGCTCTACGAACTTCCTTTTAAACAAAAACTTGAATTCTCACCTCAAAAGGAAGCTCCATAACAAATATCAGGTCATTGTACCTGCTGATTCATGAGAAAAAGATTTTAAAAAAATTTTGGAGTATTTTCCCCAACCCCTCCCCATGGGGCTGGGCTCATTGAGTTGAACAAAAATGAAATGCTCCCTCAGCACCATCACTAACACAAACTTTCACTTGAATTGGTCCAGTGGTTTTGGAGGGAGAAGCCCCAAAACATGGTGTTGACAGACGACGGACGGAGAGCGATTAGATTAGCTCAGCTGGTGAGCTAACAAAAGGCCTTGAAGAGTTAAAAAAAGAATTAAATTTTTATTTGAATGAGGACCGAAATTGGGAAATATTTCCTTTGAATTGGGAGAAATAATGACAAATCCCCATTGGGAAAGGGTCCCATACTCAGACCCTGCAGCCTTATGAAGGGATTTCATTGTAAATTGACATTATACAGAAACGTTCTATCAAAAATACAATGAAATCCCTTCATAATATGACCAGAAGACTGTTCTAAAGGTTTTTGGGTTTTGGACCCTTGCAGCCAAACTTGCATATGAAATTTTGTGATGGTCGGACAAGAACTACACAGTGTAGCCTGTGCTAAAGAAAATGTGAACAGACTTTTTGGTTCTACTGATCGAAAGATAAAACATTTTTGGGCGATAATGCCTCATCAATTTAGCCAAAACATCAATTTAGTCAAAACACCACATTAATTTGGTCAATTTGGTCAAAATGTAGCATCACAGAATGATTGAGAAAGAATACTCTTGTTTTCATGTTTGCTGTATCTGAAACCAATTAATGTCGAAATGGTATCGAAATGGTAAATTGACTGGATGGATATCTAAAGGGATAGTCCTCAACCCCCCCCCTCCCCCACCCCCCACACACACACCTTTCCCCAGCAGCAAGAAATTTTACCAGTAGATTTTAGGGCATTCTGAGAATATTTCCAAACAGTTTAAACGGATGTGCAGACAAAATGCCAATGGACAAAATACCCATCGACAAATACCCATCGACAAAATATCCATCAGACAAAATGCCCATCCAGAAAATAAATGAGTGTTGGTGACACTGTAGCTCCAGGCCCGTCGGAACGAAATTTATATTGGGGGGGCTGATATTGCTAATTTGGGTGAACTGGCTGATACTAAATGGGTATGGGGTATCCAGATGCCGAAGGCATCTGGCGCGAGTGCTGAAGGCACGAGCTTTTTGAGGGGGGGGGGGGGGGGGTTACTCCCCCAGAAAATTTTTTGAAAAGGGCAATCAAAGGAAGCATTCTGGTAGCTTTTGAAGCAAAAACCTCTTGATTTTTTTAAACGGCAAAAGTTGTTTTTTTAACAAAATGTTTCAAAAATCCCAATAGAACCCCATAACATTTGGGGACGGTTCTCACACCGGGCTCACCTGCAGGCCGTGGCCGTATTCCGTCATGCTAAAAAACAGTCAGGCCTTATGGTGGATTCATTAGTTTTATCATTACGCCAACGGTTGTCGTGGTCTTCTGAGCTGCCAAAGGAATTGCTCAAAACGTTTGCACATCAACATATGCAGGTGCATGTTATACATTCAGTGATACGTTCATAATTCTAATCCAGGGGCGTAGTAAGCTAATTTTATTGGGGGGGGGGGGGAGGGGTAGGACCTATATTCCCATGACGCGACGCGTCATCCGAGCGGCGAGTGGGGGGTAAACACGAGAGGGGATATCCTCCGTCTCGTTGGTGGGGGGTCCGGGGGCCTTCCTCGGGAAAATTTTCGAATTTAAGATATAAAAACATGCATTCTGGTTGATTCTGAGGAAATAAATCGTATATTCCTATGACGCGAAGCGTCATCCGAACCGCGAAAAGGCGAGTGGGGGTGAGCACGAGAGGGGGTACCTCCCCGTCTCGTTGGTGGGTGGTCCGGGGGGCCTCCCCCGGGAAATTTTTTTAATTTAAGATGTACAAATATGCATTCTGAGTGATTCTGAGCAAATACATTGTCAATAAGGAAATACGTCAGCTCTCTGATCAATTCAGCGTGATTTCCGAGCAGAATGACAGGAATAGTGAACATGCAATGAATTACCCTGTGGTTGGTTGGGGTTTAACATCGCTTTCCACAATTAGGCGAAAACACGACTGTCAGTTTTATTGGTGGAAGAAAGCCCACATGGAACCCACTCAATCCAGTAATCATTAACAGTAATGTCGGAATATGGTAACCAGTGGGCATCCCGTGTGGAGAAACCACCAACCCAGCCCAGTAAAGCCTACTGTTGACAAATTTGTGGGGATGAGGGAAATTATCTCCCTTACTCCCCCCCCCCCCCCCCCAACCGATTCCTACGCCACTGTTCTAATCTGAGTTCAATAATGTAATGTCCAGTTTTATTCAGATTACATCGGTTGCTTCCATCATGGATAAACTAACGACGAAATATGAGCAAATTATTGGGGGGGGGGGGGGCTGCAGCCCCCCCCCCCCCCCCCCCCCCCGGTTCCGACGGGCCTGAGCTCAACTTGACAAACTTGAACTTGGTAAGTTATAAGTGTAGAAATTTATAGTGTGGAAAGTGATGAGGTAAAAAGGCACTCTACATAACTCTGTGTCTTTTAATAATCAGGGTTATTATTTTAGAAAAAAAATTCTTTTGATGAAATTTGATTCATTTTCACATTGCAATTTGATATTTGATTCAATTGGCAATTTGCAGGTCCCTAACATCATGATTGACCGATGGCAACCAAAAGGGATCGTTCTCTTCTAGACATGATCTCGAACCTGCATACATGTGTATAAAATTTTGCGACAATCGACCAAGAACTACTGGATATTGCCCGTGTTAAAGAAAAATCTTGACTTTGTTAAGTTAAGCTAAAAACTTGCGTTGTTTGATAAGAGTTCTTCTGTGGGTGTTGAAAGTTGGAATTTTCATGGAAATATAATATAACATTCTGAAAAAGCCTCTGCTACATATACAACAATGCTTCAAATTCCCAACTGCTGGAATTTCTGTCAGAATAACTTCCAACTATCTTGATTTTTTAACAAATATTGGGATTGAGACCCCCCCCCCCCCCCCCCGCCTCAATAGCACCGCCCCTGGTTCCTACTACATGTATATGCAGACTGGTGCAAAGGTAAGATACCATATTTTTATCTTTAAAACATAATTTTTCTATTGGGAGACTACATTTTAGTGAGAATTAGGTCTTGTGATACCTGATTTTGTCTATAGTTTTATATTCCTTCACGACTACCATTATTAATAATCATTAATAATCATGTACATCATGAAGGAATGTAAATTATTGTCAAAATCACATATCAGAAATTCTCACTAAAATCTAGTGTTCCAAAAGAAATGTCCAACCAGTTAACTTTTGTCTATTAGTCCAGTCAACCAGTCGACTTCCCAAAATAGCCAATCCTTTCAACACTAAAACCAATGTTTGTCAACTGATGGAATGTTCATGCTTGGAGGAAGATGGAAGAGGGGAAAGGGAGAGCATTGAGGTAGAGCAACCTGTGACATACCTGACGAAATTTTTTTTAGCAGAAATATTTCCCACCTGCAAAATGAGGAAGGAGAGAAATTCTAAGAAAGGATCAATCTGTCAACAGTTGAAAAAGATGGGTGGACCTGTGGTATTATTGAACAATTAAAAATATACATTCTGGAGATTTTTGTAATTGTAGGTATTTATTAAGTGATCATCCAACAAAACTTTATTTTGAAATTTTCAACTATGCCCAAAATACTGATAAAAGAATTAAACAGAGTCATATTATACTAATTTATATATCAAATTAATGACCAGAGAACAAGGAAATGGAATATATTTAGTTTTTCCTTTTGGGCGATTTTCACAACAGACATGCTTCCAATAGCAAAAGTAATGAATTCCAAAAATAGCAAATACATGTAGAGTGGTAATTCGATTGACAGGGTTTCAAATAAATGATTTCGAATACCTGACTCGGAGAAGGCATATTTTACCATTTCATCCCCAGTGTGTTACAAACACCCCAAATAAAAATGCATGAAAAGTTAGGCTTTCATTTCCAAACCAGGTGGAATGAAAGTGTCAATGACACTGTAGCTCAACTTGTCAAGACATGTACATGTATAGTATGTGACACAGCAATGACAAAGATCTGGGTAATGACCTGATAACAAATGTACATATAAAGTATTGTAACGGTCTGTACATAAATACTGACCGTAGCCTGTAACAAATGTATGGGTAAAGTATTGTAAAGGTGGGTGACAGTCAGATGCTAAACTAGAAAAGAAATCTTTGAGTCCCAGAGTGGGTCTGACTGAACCCCAAAATATTTGTTCTCATAGCACAGTGAAAACAAAGGCACCCCAAAACACACTCATTTCTGTCTCAAGGTGAAAACAAAGGTGCCCAAGAAGTTTCATGAAGATCAGTTCATAAATACGAGCTGTATAGAAGTTGTGACAAAAAACTGAGTGGACCTAATTTCGGTACAAAATGGCCACTGGCAGCCATCTTGAATTTTGGACCGCACTCAGAAACACTCGTTCTCGTCCCAAGGTGATAACAAAGGTACCCAAGAAGTTTCATGAAGATCGGTTGATAAATACAGCCTCTAGCCCGAGCCGTGTTGACATGTGCACTTACAGTGTATAAGTAGCACTAAATAAATCAAAATTCATCTAATTTGCATAATTTCTGCACGAGAAAAAAACCCTTACTGTATGTGATGTATTCCATTTTACTAAACATTCATAAAAAATTTATTCAAATCAGAACTTTCATACAGAAGTTCTGTTCAAAAGACTGACTGCACTAATTTGGGTACAAAATGGCTGTGGTGGCCATCTTGAATTTCAGACCACCCCCCAAAACACTCGTTCTCATCCCACAGTGATAACAAAGGTACCCAAAAAGTTTTGTATAGATCGGTTCATAAATACGGCCTCTAGCCTGAGCCGTATAGAAGTTGTGTACAAAAAACTGATTAGACCGAATTTTGGTACAAAATGGCTACTGGCAGCCATATTGAATTTTGGACCACACTCAGAAACACTTGTTCTCGTCCCATGGTGATAACAGAGGCACCCAAGAAGTTTCGTGAAGATTGGTTGATAAATACAGCCTCCAGCCCAAGCCATATTGACATGTGTACTTACTGTGTGTAAGTAGCACAGAAAAAAATCAAAGTTCATCTAATTTGCATAATTTCTGCACGAGAAAAAAACCTGTATTATATTTGATGTATCCCATGGTACTAAACATTCGCACACAAATTTTCTCAAATCAGCGCTTTTCATATGGAAGTTCTGTGCAAAAATCTGATTGCACCTAAGTTTGAACAAAATGGCTGCCATCGGCCATCTTGAATTTCAGACCGCACCCCAAAACACTCGTTCTCGTCCCACGGTCATAACAAAGGTATCCAAGAAGTTTTGTAAATATCGGTTCATAAATACGGCCCCTAGCCCGAGCCGTATTGAATTGTTGCCGGACAGGCGGACGACTGGCCATGGCATAAGCTCAAATTTTGCTTCGCCAAAGTTGAGCTAAAAATCAGCAATATAACATTTTGTAACTGTAAAAGGCAAATTATGAACTTGGGCAAAATACTGTTTTCGTGGATCTAGGAATTGCAGAAATGGCTACATTCTTTTCAATCCAGCAAGGCGATGGAATTGAAAACGCTCAATACATTTACTGTACAGGGAAATGTAATACTGACAATCTTCTTATTCAATATTGGTACATGTAGATAAAGTCGAAAATGCAGGACAATTTTTCAATTTCCTTATCCAGGGATGCCATTTTTAGAAATGGATACCTAAGCCAGTGTTTGGTAATATCTTAATTTTGTTGTTATCCATACATAAAATATTTAACTGGATAAATAGATTTCAAAACAAAAAATATATCCACACAAACATTTAATATTATTTGTCAAACTTGTGTTTACACAAAAATATCACTTGATTGAATGCCAAACTATATTTAGCACAACTTTCTGTTTCCATTTCCATGTTTGTCTGCTATCCAAATGAATTAAAAGATGCCCGATGGAGCCTGAGGCATTCATTCACCAGACAATAGTTGTTTAAAGAAGGATTTAATTAGCATCTATAGTTAGTTAACACTACAGGGGAATGGAGTTGTTTAATTCTTTATAACTCTGCTGTCCATACCAGATGATTTTGTTTCTAGTACTGGGATGCTACCACCAACATAATGCCCCGATTTCCAGTAATGCAAAACTTGGGAGTCCAAATATCAACCTTGGAACTCAACTTGAACAAACTTGAGTCAGAGCTCTTCTCTTCCACCACAAGGATGCTGTTTGTGAAAGCAT
The DNA here is from genome assembly GCA_031216915.1 of Pictodentalium vernedei. NCBI lineage: Eukaryota > Metazoa > Mollusca > Scaphopoda > Dentaliida > Dentaliidae > Pictodentalium > Pictodentalium vernedei. The sequence goes on from CM062288.1 coordinate 93,461,482, forward strand.
TCTGACTGGGGGGATCTGAAGATTTTTAATAAATTTCCCCATTCTGTACCAAGTTGAAATTTGGCCTACCATAGGGGGTCCAGATATTAACCCAGAGACCCAATTTAAACAAACTTGAATCTGAATCTCACCCTTCTAGAGATGTTGTATACCAAATATAAAAGCATTCTGACTAGTGGATTTGGAGATGATTTTTTAAAGAAATTTCCTCATAATGCATTAAGTTACAATTCAGGCTCCCATAAAAAGCCCAAATATTAACTCAGGGACTCTATTTGAACAAACCTGAATGTGCCACCACCCCTCCCCCCCCCCCCCCCCCCACACTCCCCAAAGATGCTATATACCAAATATCAAAACATTTTATGAAATGGTTCGAGAGAAAAAGACTTTTGAAGAAATTCCCTCATATTGCACTAAGTTAAAATTTGGGTTCACATAGGAAGCCTAAATCTAACATATTAGAATATGACAACCCTCTCCCCCCCCCCCCCCCCCCACACCCCCGAAATGTATTATATCAAATACAAAAGTATTCTGACTAGTGGATTTGAAGAAAAAGATCTTTGAAGAAATGTCCTCATCTTGCATTAAAAAAGTTAAAATTTGGGCTATCATAGGGAGCCCAAATATTAACCCAGGCAGTGAATTTGAACAAACTTAAATCTCACCTTCCTATAGATGTGTATACCACAAAATTAAAAACATTCTGACTGGTGGATCTGAAGAAGTTATAAGGTTTTTAAAGATTGTTCCTCATATTGCCCTAAGTTGATAATTTGGGCTTCTGTATTGAGCGAAAATATAAACGGGGGTGGGTGGGGGGGGGGGGGGGGTGGGTGGGGGGGTCATTTTAACCCACTTGTATCTGAGCCTCACCCCCACACAACCCCTATGAATGTCGTATACCAAATATAAAACTAGAGGTACTGTGAGCAAGCTCACAAAGTGATACCCCCCGCGTCTGAAATGTATAGGTTAGATTATCTCCCCTTGGAAATGTCAGAACGGAATTATATTGTTTCATGCACATCTGCATATGGAGTTCTTCCATTGTGTAAAGTTCATGAAAATTCTTCAAACGGTTTAGGTGGAGTTGCGCTTACAAGGATGGACAGACGGACGGACAGGGTGATTCCTATATACCCCCCCCCCCCCCCCCAAACTTTGTTTGTATAATGATTCTGATCAGTGGATGTGGAGAAAATTTTTTTTTTAAATTTTTACAAATATGCTGACTCAGCATTTTTTAGGCCTTTTATACAACGCCCTGACACAACCAATGGCAATTTTCTTCACCATCCAAAAATAACAGTTCTCTGTTTTGTGTGGTTTGGGAAATATGGGCATTTGTAAATATTTCTATTTTCAGCTCCTGAGGGACACAGGAAAATGTGTTTTTTGCATGAATCAAGTACTTATGGCTCAATAATTACTACCATATATCAAATTTGGTTCAAATCGGAACATTGGTTCAGAAAACAGAAATTTTGAGTGAGGACAAACATTTTGCCCCTCTCATTACAAAGGCAAATATTGTTCCACAAAGTTAGTTTGAAGAAACTTGATTCTACACCTCAAAAGGAAGCTCCATACCAAATTTCAAATCATTGTACCCACTGGTTCATGAGAAGATTTTTTAAGAATTCTGGTGGATTTTCCCCCACCCAATCCCTTCCAGTATGAGGCTCTTTCAGTCAGGTGAGCTAAAAAAAAAAGAGAACAACACTTAGCTATTCCTCAGTGAAATTTGGGAACATGTCAATGTTAACTTTCTTTGCCATGCAATTACATTTAGTGTCAATTTGATCTACAGTTAAAACTATAAGTCCTGTCATGAAATGCGCACAAATAGCACGTTGATCTGCGCGTTAATCTATGCGTTATGACCATAGTAATGCTATCAAATTATGTGCATATAGCCTGTGCACAAGCAATGTTTCAGCCAAATGGACCTCCAGGTAACCCTGAGGTCCATTGGCAGAAACATTGCCTGTGTTTGCTATGGGTATCCAGGAGAACCAGCCATGCTTTGGATGCCATTCGATATGGAACTTGCACGCAATTCCTACGTGCAATTGAGCCTAGATAAGAACACAGTTCGCGACAGGACTTCTATTTTTAACTGTACACAGATCACATCGCTTAAGCCTGGTAATGTGAAATTGGTGCTATGTAAACACTGAAGACCCCTAACATCAACAATCATTTGTTATGGTTAGAACTGTTAGAATACTAATGATTACAGACATGAATCTCAAACGCAGGCCTTTAAATTCTTCCCAACTAACGATGGTGAATGTTGTGCCCAAATAAAATAATTGCGCCCAAATTATGCGGTGTTTGAAAGTTTTGCAGTGTTTCGGCAATATATAGTTTGGCCATGTTTCCTGATGCTTGCAATATAGCTTAGTACACCTTCGAATCAAACAATGAAACAGATAAATATTTTTTTTGAAAAAAAAACCCCCACACAGTTCGCCCTAGAAAATCAATCGGCGTTGACAGTGTCGTATACGAAACTGTTGACACCGACTGCTTTTCTGTGGCAAATTCCTTATCATCATGCACTTAAGGCTTGAGATCTATTATATTATGACACTGTCGAGTGTCGACGCTGATTGCTTTTCAGTGGTGAATTCCTTATGATCATGCACTTAAGGCTTGAGATCTATTATATTCAGGTTTGTGGGAATTCTCAGTAAACGCCATGCGTAATTTACATTCAACTAGACCTTTGGCTTGACACTGGAAATTTGGGAAACTAAGAAGCCTTCTCCAGTTAGTCGAGTAAACTTACGTCAAAGGGTGCTGGGTTGGAACCAGTGATAATGGTGAAAACCTATAACATGGGGTTGTAAACTAGCATTTTAAGACGGAAGACCTAAAAAAGACGCCAAGAGGATGAAAATACCAGTGCTTTTTCTCCAACCACTCGGACCACATTCATTTTTGTAAATTATATTAATCTTGAACTAGAAAAGATTTCTCGGTGGTGTTCGGCTAATTACCTCCTCCTCAATACTGCTAAAACCAAATTTGTCATTATAAACCCCAGCAATAAGAGAGCAGTTCCATAAACAATAAGAAAATAGATCGAGTTACTTCGGACCAAAACGAATCGTCATTAAAATTTCTAGGCATACATATTAATGAGCGTCTCTCATATAAGGCTCACATTTCTAATTTGTGTGCAAAAATAGCTCATGCAAACTATGTTCTTAACAAAGTAAAAACTTTATTGCCACATGCTGCAATGAAAACGTTGTATTATACTTTAGTGCACAGTCATTTGATTTATGGTGGGGTCCATGTTTGAGGTAACTCGATAGGTATAAATAAGTTGTTTTTAAAGCAAAAACACTCTATAACGATATAACTCTCACACAGATCCTTTGTTTCAAAAAGAAAAAACTTTAAAGGTTAGCAATCTTTTTATGCTCCATACGTCTCTGCTTCTATTTGACTGGAGAAATAATAATCTCCCTGTGTCTTTTGATAATTTGTTCAGTGCTGTGGAAAATAGAAGTGGAAGATCCACCAGACAATCTGGCATGCTTCTTGTAGAAAGATCTCGAACAAGATCTCTAGATGTCCTCCTAACATTCGCTTACCCGAAAATTTGGAATAGACTGGATGAAAGACAGCGTAATATCCCACTTAGAGGCACATTTAGAAAGGAGTTGATAAAAAAATTAAGATCGTATGATGCTAATGTAAACTGTAATAGCCCATATTGCGTAGATTGCTTAGGTACAAGTTTAATTATATCTTTTCGTCCTTTCTAATTATATGCTATTAACAGCTCAGTAATTTGGCTTTTCCACAACCTTAATTTACTTACACATTCTGATTTGGATTAAAAAAATTAAAAAAATAAAATAAAAAATGCCGATAGGATCACCGATCCAATGTCGAGTTGTGACAGCATAGAAATGGGTTTAATCATTATCAACTTATCGTCCGCAAACCAGTTGTTTACAATTTACTATGTGAAGAGTCACTGTGACCTTGACCTTTGACCTAGTGATTCCGAAATAAATAGGGCTCTTTCTTGCACCAATGCCAACCTACCTATGAAGTTTCATGAATGCAGGTGGAACCATTGTCAAATTATCATCTGGAAACCAATTGTTTACGATTTATTATGTTCCAAGGTCACTGTGACCTTGGCCTTTGGTCTAGTGAGTCCAAAATAAATAGGGGTCTTCCACTCACCTAGGCCAACCTACCTATGAAGTTTCATGAACGTGGATCACACCATCATCAAGTTATCGTCCCGAAACCAACTGTTTAAGATTTACTTTGTTGAAGGTCACTGTGACCTTGACCTTTCACCTAGCAAATCCAAAATAAATATGGTTCTTCCTCACACTGATGCCAACCTACCTATGATGTTTCATGAACGTGGGTCGAAACATTATCAAGTTATCATCCGGAAACCAATTGTTTACGATTTACTAAGTTGAAGGTCACTGTGACTTTGACCTTTCCACCTAGCGAGTCCAAAATAAATAGGGTTCTTCCTCTCACTGATGCCAACCTAACTATGAAGTTTCATGAACATGAGTCAAACCATTATCAAGTTATCATCCGGAAACCAATTGTTTTGATTTTCTATGTTCAGGGTCACTGTGACCTTGACCTTTGACCTAGTAAGTCCAAAATAAATAGGGTTCTTCCTCTTATGAAGGCCGACCTACATATGAAGTTTCATGAATGTGGGTTGAACCGTAGTCAAGTTATCATCTGCAAACCAATTGTTTACAATTTACTATGTTTAAGGTCACTGTGACCTTGACATTTGACCAAGCAAGTCCAAAATTAATTGGGTTCTTCCTCTCACTGATACCAACCTACCTATGAAGTTTCAGGAACATGGGTTGAACCATTATCAAGTTATCATCTGGAAACCAATTGTTTACGCCCGCCCGCCCGCCCGCCCGCCCGCCCGCCCGCCCGCCATTCATCAAACTATAAGTCGGGTTTGACTTCGACACAACTCGACTAAAAATAGTTTTCGCTCTCTGACTCTGGGTCTCGTCATCAGCTTCGGATAGAGGCAGCTTACTTGTCAGATCACAATTATTAATAATGCAAAAGACAATGCCCACATTGGAAGCATCCATGGAAAAGTCGACAGGATAACTACATGTACCGGGTAGTTATATATAAGTACACATAGTGCATGCAAATAACTATTTGTTTAGTGTTAGTTAGGCTTTTCCCTCTGGAAAAGACTATTGTTTTTCTACGGATTATTATTTTTTTTTGGGGGGGGGGGGGGGGGGGGGTTTGGGTTTTTTTTTTTTTTTTTTTTTTTTTTTTTTCCACACATTTTGTCCGTACGATTCAGAAGCCATTTTCGAACGGATTTTCACGAAATTTTGCACACGCATAGAAGGGTACAAAATCTAAAAATGTACCGAAGCGGAATTTTCGATTTAACCCTTATTTCGTCAGAATTGGCAAAAAACTGCCAAAATTGGGGTTTATCGGCACTTTCTCGAAACATGTCTTGTAGATTTTTTTTTATACATTCGTCATTGCTAGACCTGTCTGTGACACACCCTTTGGTATACACGATATATCAGGCGATGCATATGGTAACCCTCCACAGGCTGCCAAACATCGAAATTTTGATGAAATAGGCCGGTTTCAGGCCCCCACTGCACCCAAACAATACACGAGAGATAAACATAACTTCCTTTATTGGGAGTGGAATTCACCGAGGATCATTTTTGTCAGTAATAAGGGTGTTCAGAAAACCAAGCGTTAACCCATTTTGAGCTGGTTAAACAGCAATACCCCCATAATGCTCAAAAGTTCGTGTTTTCCGTGGATTTCTCTAAACGAGTCTTGTAGATTTTCAAGAAAAATTGGTCACTCTCAGGTCTTGGTGTGGCATTACAAGTTGCATGGATAAAATATTCCGGTCAGCATTAGTTAACCCTCCCCGAGCTGCTAAACGTAAAAATTGTGATAAAATGGGCTGTTTTTAGACGCCAACAGCACCCAAATGGTATACCAGAGTGAAAGGGGCCTTCATTTATCGGACGCAAAATTGATCGGAAAATATTTTTGAAAGTGGTAAGGGTATTCAAAATTTGACGTCTTAACCCATTTAGGGCTGGTTAAATAGAGATACCCATTAAAATCTTAAAATATCCGTTTTCTGTGGATTTCTCTATCAACATTTTGTAGGTTTTCAAGACAAAATCGGCTATTTGCAGGTCTTGGTGTGACATTACAAGTTGCATGAACAAAATATTCCGGTCAGCATTAGTTAACCCTCCCCGGACTGTTGAAGGTCAAAATTGTGATAAAATGGGCTGTTTTTGGACACCAACAGCACCCAAAGGGTACACCACAAAGAAAAGTGCCTCCTTTTATCGAGCGCACAATTTATACGGAAACATTTCTGTAAGCAGTAAGGGTATTCGAAAGTCGACGTCTTAACCCATTTTGGTCAGGCTAAAGCGAGATATCCCTTGAAAGCTTCAAATTCCCATTTTCTGTGAATTCCCCTAACGGTAACTTGTAGGGTTTCAAGACAAATTGACTATTCGTAGGTCTTTATATGACATTACAAATTGCATGGACAAAATACTCCGGTGAGCGTTTATTAACCATCTACAAGCTGCCAAGCATCGTAATTTTGTTAACATGGGGCTGTTTTCAGACACGCACAGCACCCAATGTATACATGAGAGATAAACATAATCTCCTTTGTTGGAAGTGGAATTCACAGAGGACCATTTTTGTAAGTAATAAGGGTATTAAAAAAACAAAGCGTTAACCCCTGTTGGGGAGGTTAACACAGATACCCATCGATAGCTTAAAAAATCGTTTTCCCTGTATTTCTTTACAAACATTTTGTGGGGTTTCCAAGAGAAAATGGCCGTTGATAGGTCTTGGTGTTATATGTCCAGTTGCATGGATAAATTATTCTGGTAGGCATTTGTTAACCCTCCATCGGCTGCTAAATGTAAAAAAAATGAAGAAATAGTCTGTTTTTGGACACCAACAAATGGAAATGCCACAGAGAAACGTGACTTCTTTTACCGGACGCAAAACTAATAGGGAAACATTGATGTTGATATTAACCCATTCTACCATTAATGATGGGTTTTACCTAAACATTTTTTTTATCAAACCCAAACCGAGTCATTTGAGACTACTATACTCACCTTTCTCATAACATCAATGAGGGAACTTCAGTGAGACAGTTAAAAACAATTCATCAGACACTATGGAGTCATGAAAAATCATGGAATCTAATGTTGGTCATTAACTTGTTGGACGGCGATATTGGTATTAACCCTCTCCACCGTTAATGATGGTTTTTACCTAACCAATTTTTTTTATCAAACTGAGTCATTTGAGACTTCTGTACTCACCTTTTTCATGACATCAATGAAGGAACTTCAGTGAGACAGTCAAAAGCAATTCACCATACACTGTGGGGTCATGACTAATCATGCAATCTCATCGGGAAAAGCCATGATTCTCCAGAATCATAAAGTCTAGTTTATATTTCATATTGTTGGTCTGACACAAGCTGATACTGTATAGCTAACAGGGAGATGACAGGTAGACAGCCAACCTGGCTATGCCATCTCCCTACGTTATACACTATTTTTGTATTTGTTCACAAATGCAATTGTTATTTATTATTTTTATTACTATTTTCAACGTGTTTAATGTACATTTTTCTGTATTATGTATACCGTAAAGTAAACGAATAAACAAATAAACAAAGGTCTGTTCATACGCTTATGAAATTACAGAAATCTCCATTCACTAACCAAAATAATCGTGGTTTTGTTCGCGCATTTCATTGACTGACTGGATTCAATCAACAAACTAGCAATTACTTTTGAAAAATTGGCCTGTTCAAACAAAAGACTGCCTTCCTGGGACACACTACAGGAGGACGATAGTTTCAGCATAAATTATGCAAAGTGCATGTAAAGCATAGAATGAACTATTACACACTCCAAACCAAATCAGGTGATCGATCAATTTTTTGTGTTTTTAAATAGCAGTTGTCATAACTACATGTAAACACCAGAAATGATCACAAATGTCCAACATGTTACCAAATAAAGAAATTAAATTTTTCGGGCATTTCTACTTGGGGCATTTGTAACACAAGGAAAACAAAATGGTTCAATGTGCTTCCTCCAAGCCTGAAGGTCAAAGTCTTATTTTTTAAGTCCTGTCACTGGAATTACCAATCTATTCATGATTTTTGCAATTCGTTACATGTGTACTTAAGCCATTGGAAGCTTGCCTATTGTTGAAATCCTAAAAAAAAATTGGGGGGGGGGGGGGGGGAGAAAACATAAATATATTCCATTTCTGTCTTCCCTTGTCATTATTTTGGGTTGCAATATGACTTTGTTTTATCAGCCTTTCGGGCAATGACTGGGGAAAACTTCAAACAATTCTCCCAAAGTTTTGTTGAACATCCTCAAACAACCCCCTTTAAAATGAGTACTTATTACAAAAGCGAGAGTACCTACTTTTAACCCTTTACCAACATAACAACCAGAACCAGACAGCGTTATTCTCAAAAATTGCCAATTAATTTCTTCAATTATTTTTTTCATTTTTGTCTCAAAAACATAGGTTATGACCCCTCATTGGAACAAGTCATCGAGCTCATTCCAATGAGGGGACATAACCTATGTTTTTGAGACAAAAAATTGGTTATTCAAGAATATTTTTTAAGAGTCGTCTGCTTTTCATGTTAGGTAAAGGGTTAAGTCCATGTTTGGACGATGTACATATACAGACTGGTCACTTTCCATACATGTATATTTCAACAAATGCAATAATTAGATTCCAAACACTAATTATAGATATATTTATGAAAAATTTAATCAATGAAGTACCGGGTACAAACAGGTGCTTCATTAAGGTGCAATATAATTCAGAGAAATTTGTTTACTTTGAATCTCCAACCTCTAATATTCCATGAACTCAAAGTAAATATACACAAATTATAAATCAAAAAGTAGAATGAGATGTATCGAACACAAAACATATATGTACTCAACTCATACAGTTGACTGTAGGCACCAATGGTTCCTGGAATTCTGCTACCATATTCGCACCAGAACTGATAATAAAATAATATTTCCAGAACAACTTGTAGCTAAATGTACTTCACATATCCAAGAACAAAGCTAGGCATTCAAAACACTTTAGAGTTCAACAATTGGAATGCATTTGGGAAAAAGACAACACTGTCTGCAGTTTAATTGAAGATAGACTCCATGTGTGATGGACATGCGCAAATCACTTGATACTCAGGGGTCAATTTAATTTTTAAAATTTAAATAGCAGTTTAGTAACGTGGATAAATTTTGATTGGCATTTCCTATTATTTGTTTTTGTCATGGAAAATTGATTAACGATAGTTAAAAATTGATTCAAAAATCGCTATGCGGATCCAGTTAACCCTTTACCCAATGAATCGGCCACATCCGCCTGCGTAATATGCAAATTCAGCAGGTTAAAAAAAAAAATTTCAACAAATTTCAACAAAGCCATATCATGTGACCCCTCGTTGGAACGAGCTTGTTGAGCTCATTCCAACGAGAGGTCACATGATATGGTTTTGTCGAAATTTTTTGAAAAATTTAAAAAAATGATATTTAAAATAATAAATTTTGATATCATCTGCGTTGGGTAAAGGGTTGTTAAATCGAGCCCTGGGGATTCCACGAATTTCCATTGAAAAACAAAATCATAATTCTTAGAAATTTCAACAGGTGTTGTGATACTTTGCATAGACTATGGCAACAGCGCAGTCTCTAATGAATAATAGTATGCCATATTTAGGTGATCTTTCTCATTTTTTGATTTTAGACATTGATTTATACTGAGGCTTTTTCCATCCAAAGACGTTGACCAGAAAAAGTAATTTACAATGTAAACAAAACTGATAGTTTTGAAATTTAACCCCACACAGCTCGGTCACGGCATTTTGAAGAATTCGGATGGCCTAGCTTTCTTCTTGGATATCTGAAGCTTGCACATTTGGCCGCAAGAGGTTTGCCTGAAAATTCAGTTCTGGTATGAATACTGTAGCAGACATCCAGGATGCATTGGTGCCCACCGCCTACATTCACCTTTACAAGTTGATTTCATATATAATTTGTGTTCAGTACATCTCAACCTTCATTTTGATATATAATTTGCGTATATTTATTTTTAATTTATGGAATATCAGACTTTCAGAGGTGGGAATTTCAAAGTAAACAAATTTCTCTTACTTATAACTAATATAGGAATTACACCCAAACCATCCGCTGGCCGAACCATCCTCTGCAATGTGACCCAAACCTGCCGCTACATTTTGACACAAACTGGCCACTTACACTAATGGATCCAAACCGTCCTCCAGAACAATTATTCATCCCCATCTTTTTTAATATTTTTAACTTAATTTTTTATCATTTTGAGTAAATAATACGTTATTTTCGAAAGTTTGAGAGTTTTCAAAATCATTTTTCATGTTTGTTTTCGATAATTATTTACATGTACATGTATCACGAATTGTTTGCCTTGTTATCTCTGTGTCCTTGTTTGTATTGTCCTAGTAGTTATTTGTAAACATTATCATATCTAACCTTGCAACAGTTCATAAATATCATTTTCTTACCAAATGTTTAACATCTGACAGTAAAATAATATTTATAAACATTGCTCTGAAAAGTCTTCAGAATTAAACGTTAATTATTCATATCTAACCTAGTGACAGTTCATAAATATTATTTTGTTATCAAATGTTCAACATCTGGTGGTAAAATAATATTTATAAATGCCAATCTGATAATTATTTAAAATTAAAAATTAAAATATTCATATAAAGATCAATTGAAAATGCTGCTCCAACCAGAATTTATATAAAAATTAAAATTATTCGTATCTGACCTAGCGACAGTTCATCATTATGTTATCAAATGTATTGTATGTTAATATATTTTTCTGGACATTTTTGTTGACAATGTTTGTATACTTTTCGAAATAAGAGCAAATGTGAAAATATTTTTCCTTGTCATGGTTCCCACAAAGACCTAATGGTCACCACAATTTCTGAATTGCATAGATGGTGGTTCAGGCACTGTTGAGGATGGTTTGGGAACTCTGGAGGATGGTTCAGGGTAAATATAGCAACCGGTTTGCATCAAATTGTAGAGGACAGTTTAGGAAGAGAACAGTTTGGGTGTTTCCCTAACAAAGCACCTTAATTAAAATTTTGCTGTTGATGATTTTCATTACCTGGTAAATGCATGCATGGACATTACTGCCCACTTGGGTAAAACTGAAGAATAGGGGACTTTTACATTTACGTAAAAACAATGCATTTTTCTCACCTTTTTCTGTATATTCCTATTACTAGTCATATTTTCGATAAAATGACCGAAAGATATTCACTTTTACTGGCAATTATAACTGCTCAACAATTGTTTTTACCTGTGCGATTTGTGACGTTCACATTCATCTTTCCTCCATGTTTTTTGTGTTTTTTGGCGTCTCCTCTGTGTATTGGTTGTATTTGGTACGCTTGTTTGTTCTGTTCCCGACATGGTCTAGGGTCAGTGTAGTGAGGGCTATGGTTAGCTTACCGGTAAGCTAACCCTAACCCTCAGTACACTGACCATAGACCTACAATTGCCAGCCAAAGAGAAAATGAAATTTATGTAAATGCACACTTCAAAATGGCGAGAATGCAGAAGAATCTCTGGCACCGTAACATTAAAAGGGTTTCAATTATCTCTAATCTCAGTCAAAAGTGAATATCTTTCGGTCAATTTATCGAAAACATGACTAGTAATAGGAAAAGGTAGAAAAAAGGTGAGACAAATGCGATGTTTTTACATAAAAGGAAAAGTCCCCTATTCTTCAGCTTTACCCCACGCGTGTATTACGACCATTCCATGGCGACTGTACTGTGATGTGGGTTTTTTCGAAAACTAGTCCAAACATGGCCTGACAGTCTGTAATATAATTTTTGGGTTTGGTTCGTCCTTCCCATGACGTACCAAAACCAAAAATTATATTACAGACTTCCAGGCCATGTTTGGTCTAATGAAAACGAACTTCGTAAGTTTGGACAGATAAGCTGATAAGTTGGGATTGCACTCTGCGGAATCGTGCTTTTATTATCTGATAAAAAGTAACAAAAACGCATTGAATAAGGCAATTTTGGTAGTGGGAATACTCGTATCGCTTGGTTTGTCGAAGAAATGGGTAGAAACGTGCATCGACATTAGTTTCTTGAACCCTGGCAGCGTGGTTCGAAATTAGATGATAAGATCAACTCCAACGCTACACTGAGCGAGTATTTAATTTATTTAGCTAAAACCAACAACCATAAACGAAAAAAAATTCTCCGCACATGTAAATGCCTGATTACAGTGATATATTTTTATTTGTAAGCGCTTTGTGGAATAGTCAAATGTCCAAATTACTTCCAAACACGCCTTCCAATTTGTCAACAATACAACTTTAGAATCTGAAAGTTCCGTCAGTGGGACAAAATGAGAGACTGAGAGAGCGTTGTGAGGACATTTCATGTGATATAACAATCTTCGTTCTACAAAAGTTACGAAGCATCCCTGACCAAACAAGCATTGACATAATAAAATGTGCTGTTGAAACTGTGTCCGCGCAACGTCTCTCAAATGACTCGCGGTCCGCGCAACGTTGGTCTAAAACAGAGAAAATGTGCTCACAGTTACGGTACCACCAGTTCTCTCTTCCTCTCTCTCTCTCTCTCTCTCTCTCTCTCTCTCGCTTGCGCCTGGGAAGGGAATGATGATACTTTATCTGCAAAATAGTTTATAGAATTATATTGACACGGACGGACAACGCAGACGATCTGTGCTTGACATAAGAAGTCGATCAATTAGATTTTCCACCTTCACCCTTGTGAAGTTATTTATTTATTGGAGTTTAACTTTTTACCCAACGCAGACGATATCAAAATTTATTATTTTAAATAACATTTTTTTTAATTTTTCAAAACATGTCAACAAAACCATATCATGTGACCCCTCGTTGGAACGAGCTCGACGAACTCGTTCCAACGAGGGGTCACATGATATAGTTTTGTTGAACTTTTTTGAAAAATAATATTTTTTCAACTGCTGAATTTGCATATTACGCGGGCGGATGCGGGCGATTCGTTGGGTAAAGGGTTAACGACAGGGGTGGAGGAAGCCGGAGTATCAGGAGAGAACCACCGAGCAACCTTCAGAATCCCCAGCATATTAACTCCACACGAGTAGGGTTAGCATTGGTTGAAGACAGGTGCACTATCGACGTTCATTACGCCTCAGTACACAGCATCACCGTACCCCCACGTGGGCAGTCGGGATTAAGTGCCTTGCCCAAGGACACAACGTGGTTACTCTCCCCCCACCCCCCCCCCACCCCCGGTGGGGATTGAACCGTGAAGCGTTCAATGCCGTAACAACTGAGCCAACGTGCTTCCATCATCAAGATGATTGACATAATTTATGGAACTACCTGGCATAATCATAAAACTACTTCTCTAGTGAGTCTTCATTTCTGATTGTAATGTCATCAAAATATCGATCAAATCACGTCTCGATTTACAAACATTTCTGGCTTTGATTCACGGAAAATGAATCTTTGTGAAATATGTCAGCTTGAATAGCCCGACATATATCAGTTGGTCGGAAAAGCGAACCTAAGGTTCGCTTTTCAAACAAACAGAAATATGTCAAACGAGGGAATCTAAATACAGGCGCTGACCTATTTGATGGCTAGACCGGTTCCGAGGCATAACAGCGTCGAATTTCTTGCAGAATTGGACCGACGGCCAAAGCGATTGAGTTTCTTCGTACACATGACTATGTTATTAATTGAGCTCTTCGGACCAGGTGTCTACAATCACTGAAAGTAACCACTATTTTCACCAGACATTGCAAATTGGTGTGCCAAATTTCTAGGGTTAATTTGACTCACTTAGCACCACTTCTTCTTCTTTGTACTCTCTTTCCATCTTCTCCTTCCTTCACATGCAAGGTTTAAACAATATCATGTATCGCCGCCTGGCAGTTTCACTCCCCATGCTCATCTTTCTATAACTAGAATTACAAGCAACTTTCTTACCAGTTTTGTCTCTGGCCGGGGTGTCGTGTCCTTGCACTTGCGGTTACCTGCTTGTGTCGAGTACGATGCTATCAAGTCAAATGTGAACGATCTCTCATGTATTTACTCCCGTGTCTACATTCTAAGGGTCTCTAGGCAGCCCTTACTGTGTGTGTGTGTATGGATGCGGTGTCCCGGCTTGGCACATGTCTGGTGATCAAGTAACTGATCGACTATAGGCCATGGGTTGCAGACGACGATATATGAGTCCATCTACTCTTTTCTACCATCTTTTTGGTAAATTTATGAATGACTTGGGGAGATGATCAAGATAAGCTCCTAGCTTTCTGTCAGAACCGACCCCTCCCCCCCCCCCACATTACTAAGAAATTTGTTTGTTAATATGTTATATTTTTGATGTTCAATATATAAGCTGTTCCTTTTTGGTGTTCAAAACTGTAACATAGCATGTTCACTGCCTTTGAGCTTGCCACTTACCAGGCAATTGAACTCTGTCTAACTCTAGTCCGATGAGACAAAGATTTATTTATTTCTTTATTTTTTGCGGAGGCAGGGGGGGGGGGGGGGTAGAAGAGTGCTACCCCATATGCACCTGTACCCCCTCCCTGAGATTTAAGCTGTTATGTTAGAGTGATCACAGTGATCACTAAAAATTAAAACCTTCAGTCTCATAGTAGATCAGCTGTTCGACTGACGACGTCCTCAACTGTCACGTACAATTTTCAAGTACTGCAGAAAACTATTTATCTTTTTAGGTAGTTCCTCTGGGTTTAACCCTTTAAATCCAATAGCTCCTTTATTACTAACAAACCCCAAAGAAACAAGAAAATTAAATCAATAAAATATGCATATTTTTTCTACATGTTAATTAAAAATTTGATAATTATTCTATCTTTGATATAGACCACAGAGATCTGTCAAACAAGATAGTTCAGTTGGAAGAACTGTGGTAATGTGGGGAGCTGATGCCAGAGAGTTCGTTGAAGCTGGTGCAAGGCCGAGGGAATCGGGGAAGGAGGGGGCTGTCCCCCTGCCTAGAGACAAGAGGGTAAGGAAGGCGCAACTCCTACCATTTTTCGCCCAAAGTACATCACTGCAGTGGAAAAGACTTGACTTTCCAAGAAGTGTATTCGTTTTTCACGTATTTTACGTTTGTCATTGTTGATTGGGGTCGGGGTGTATCGAATATTGTTACGGAACTTGGTCGATAATAACCAAAGAAAGAAGCTGTACAGTCGGCGGAGTGATTTCCAAAGGTTTATGTAGTCCCTTGATTGGATCAAGATGCCACTTGCAATGCTAAATCACTGCATGTGGCGCTTTGCTCATCTCAAGGGACAATATATTGAGATGGTACGTTGTTACGGCTCGGTGAAGCTTCGGGATGCGATTGGATGACAAGTCCCTTCACTTATTCAATTCGAAATCCGTTTGGCTACTCGGGAAGAATGCGAACCTGTGCAAAATTGTCTCCCCATTGTATACCAAGCGGTATTTTGTTTTTTGGTACATGTATGTGTGCTGGGCTAAAATTATGTACCGTTACACGTTCATATGAAGCTAATCCGTTGATTCCATATGGATGTGTGCCAGTGCAGTATGGTTTAATACGAACCAGGGCTGGGGTAATATAATAAGTAATATAATATAATATATTACAATTTTGAAAGTAACATGAAGTTATAAGTGAAAGAGATTTTTTATTACAAGTAATACTAATATAATACAATAGTCTGAAAAATAATTGAGTAATATTTATAATATTTTTATTACTGTTTTATTACAATTGAGATACTGGTAATGTTTAATATTTGTTTGACCAAAGCATTATATAAAATTCTAATATACTACTCAAAGTTTGCTGAGCACCACATATTTGACACATCATTGTGAAATTTTCTTGTGACACATTTGCGATATTTTTGGTGGATGTGATTGAGGAATGTATTGAGATGGTCCCCGGTGTTTACACTAGCTCTCTTGACGGGCAGATTTTTCGTGACAGTCATGGAAAGCATGTACCCCTTGATTTTCATGATGTTTTCGTGTACTGTCGACATGTACATGAGATGTGTAGGGTATTCAGTCTTCATTTCAACACAAACCCTTGTGATTTAATGATTGAATAGGGCGAATCCAAATGTAAGAAGACATTTTTCTGAAGCAGAAATGTGGTGGGCTGTAGGGATGGGGGAACAAGGGGCTACCCATCGTCAGGTTGGTGAAGCCCTTGGTGTGCACCATACGGTGATCACCGGAGCCTGGGAAAGATTTCGGCAGTATGGCACACCAGTCAGACGACACGGTGGTGGCAGAGACAGGGCAACATCTGCAGCTGAAGACCGGTTTTTGATCATTCATGCCCGTAGGAACCGCTTTGATACAGCAACCCAGCTTCGCAGTGATTTCAGAATGCATCCGGGGTAAATTCTCAACGTAGACTATCCCGGCAAGGTTGCACGAAGGTGGTCTTTGATCGAGAAGACTATGTATTCGCATTCAGCTGTCCCAGAACCACCACCAGGCACGATATGAATGGGTCATGGATCACATTGAATGGACCAGAAAAGATTGGCGACCTGTCCTTTTTACAGATGAGTCAAGGTACTGCCTAGACAATACAGATAGGCGTTCTAGGGTATGGAGAAGACCAGGAGAGCGATTCCATGCAGCCAACATTTCTGAGCATGGCCGCTATGGTGGAGGGTCACTAATGTCTAGGGCGGCATCAGCTGGGATGGACGTACAGAGCTCTGTGTCCTTGACCGTGGTACATTGACTGCACAGCGGTATATTGATGAGATCCTGGATGACCACGTCAGATTGTATGCAGGTGGAGTGGGCGATAGATTGACGATAATGCCAGTCCTCATGTTGCCCATGCTGCCCGGGAGTACCAACAGAGGGAGAGTATTGAGCGTATGGGCTGGCCAGCAAGATACCCTGACCTCAGTCCAATCGAACATGTCTGGAATGAGTTGCAGCTTCAGTCCGTCCAGTCCAACCAAGAAGTGTCCAGGAGCTTGGTACCATGCTGGTCCAAGAATGGAACAACATCCCACAAAGGACCATATGGAACCTGACTGGGAGCAGGAGAAGGCGTTGTCAAGCTGTAATTAACGATAAAGGGTCTCGAACTCGATATTGAACCCATATCAGTTCGCTCCGTCAACATTTTGGCAAATTTCAAAAAATTCCTCTTTTACCAATAATATCCATTTTCCATGGTTATCGTATTCAAAAGCTAACAAATAATGTCAAACACAAACAAAATCTTAATTTCTGTGCTTAAATCATTAAAGACATAGTTAAATAAAAAATATATACACTTTTCATAACAATATTTCACCTAAAACAGGGAGGTGGATATACTTGGTGCTTAGCAAACTTTGAGTAGTATATAATTAAACATGATATAGTTAATTTGTGTTTTCACAGATACACTGTTGTGTATATAGAGTATTATGCGAATGGTTTTAATCCAAGTTTATAAACAGTACTTTAAATTTATAGACAGAAAAAAGTTTGTTTTCTTTTCATTAAATGTTGCTTCCTGTGATAACAAAGCAATCCAATGGTATCATTTATTGGAATCATCTATGTGGTGCGGTGTTGTTGCAGTAACCGGTTGTCGTCAGATCACCGAAGTTAAGCGACGTCGAACCCGATTAGTCCTTGGATGGGTGACCGTCCGAGCGATCGATTCGGACTCCCGCGTTGTGCCCTTGGGCAAGGCACTTAACACCGATTGTCCACGTGGGGGCACGGTGACGCCGTGTACTAAGGCGTACTGCTCGTCGACGGTGCGCACGTATTCAACCAATCTAACCCTGCCTGTGCTGCAGTGCGGAGATACGATGTTGGGATGCTGGCAGCTGCTCGTCGTTGCTTGGTGGTTTTCTCCGGGTACTCCGGCTTCCTCTTCCTAAAACTGTCACCGACACGATATGACCTTGGCTGTTAAAGTGTCGTTAAACCCTAATAAATAAATAAATAAATAAATAAATAAATAAATAAATAAATAAATAAATTGCAATCATCTAATCATATTCAACAAATAAATGGTGCCAGTAAGATTGAAAAGGGAATAAATTGTTTTCTTCCTTTTTTGACCTTGACACTTGAATTTATATTTTATCCTATTGTTCGTTCCAACCAAAAGCTTTAACCCCTAGCACTCTGGCGGTGCAACAGAATTGTCGTCAATCACTCTGTTTTTCTCTTGTTTAACTATGAATTTAACCAATTATATCTTGTTTGACAGAGCTCACAGAGCTCTGTCAAACAAGGCATATTTGGTTAAATATCAACCTGCATTATGGAAAATATTTGCTTCTGAAAACTTAGCCATTTTGACATCAGAGTGCAGAGGGTTAATTGGCTTGACATGCCCACTGACCTATATTAAACAAATTACAAATGTTACCGAACACAGCAATTTAACTGGATTCCAAATGTTACCGAACACAGCAATTTAACTAAGGGTTCAGTGTCTGTGGGTAGGGAGGAGTGTAAGGTACACCAAGCCACCATTGACCAAGCAGTTAATAAGAAGCCTCGCAGTCTGATTCCATTGTTGCATGATTCAACTTTCCGGGAGACAACAGGTAGACAGCAAGTCTGGCTATGTCGTCTCCCTGTAGTATACACGCTATTACACAACTACTATGTAGTACTTAATAGTTAATAATGTTGCGGAATAGAAGGAAAATTTTTATCGATCTATGATCGTAAAGTTAGATTTCCACGTTGTGTTTACCGGGAGTTCTGTGAGGATCCCCAGCCCGTAGCGTTTTGTGTTTCCTTACCAGACGATATCAGACACATGCTCCAGATTCCGGGTTCAGTAACTTCACGAACTTGTCGTGTACATCAGAACGAAGACCAGTTTCAAACTTTCTATTATTTTATTTAAAACTCAGCATTAAAATAAAAGCGCGACTAACTGTCGTTGTCTCTGGTATAAAATGTGCAATTTACAAGCAACAAAGTTCATACCTTAAACTCAGTGGCGGCATCCAGGTTTCTTCTTGTGGAGTTGATCTGCATATATCAGGAGCCCAGAGACAACTTGTCTAAGCAGTCAGAAATTGGTGCTCATATACACCAAATTTCTGTTGCAATACTTGGGGTACGTGACGACCGTCAGCAGTTTCTCCCTGACTTCGGGGAAACTAAGGGGAAGTCCCCTGACGTGGCGGTCGCCATTTTGTAGACTCTTATACTGCCATGCAGACTGTCGGTCAGTCTGCATGCAGTCCATGGAATCTCGGCACTCAAATAGTATGCCGCCGGGCGCCAGTTAACCGGCGGAATGTCCGAGTGGCTGATGCTAAATTGCAACTCAGCATCTCCAGTTCAATGGGGAGTTTCACCAGGTGATTTGTTAGACAGTTTGAACACCAACATCCCAGTAATACTGCCGAATGTTATTGTCACATCTGTCAAAAAATCCTCAAATGTTACTGCTGGTTGACAATATTGGCTCGCAAAGGTATGCCTAATATTGTCAACAGAACATCTGGCGTGTACCCACAGAGTACGCCTGTACTCTGGTCACCAGTTTCGTACAATTCCATGTAATTTATTGTCATGTTTCAATCTGTTCAAAAACTGTTAAACAAATTAAATAATCTCGAGTCTATTGAATGTCCCAATAAAACCCCAAGAGCTCGAGCTCTTACCCGAGCTGACAAGCTTACTTAACCCCTGTGGGCTCATTTCGCAGCAATAACAAATTTCCAAGACAAAAAACTTCGAGGGTAAGAAATAATGGCGCTAAAACGTATCAACAAACACTTACACTCGCCATACACACCTATACACAGAAGCTATATCGGTAGAATAATACCTCAGTATACTGCTGAATAAAGTATCAATCAATCAATCAAAACAATGGAGAACGGTTGCACGAGGAGATTAACAACACTGTAACACAAAATATATATCAATGTGATTACAATACATACACAATAGATGTCACTATGGAAAAAATATTAACAAATTAACCCTTTACTTAACCTGAAAAGCAGACGACACTTGCAAAAATAATTCTTGAATAACTAATTTTTTTCATTTTTTGTCTCAAAAACATAGGTTATGACCCCTCGTTGGAACGAGCTCGACGAGCTCGTTCCAACGAGGGGTCATAACCTATGTTTTTGAGACAAAAAATGAAAAAAATAATGAAACTTAATAGGCGATTTTTGAGAATAGCGCTGGCCGGTTTTGGCTGTTACGTTGGTTACAACAGTATACACACAATATAACAAATATAACGATATCAAATTGCCGAGGAAAGGAGGGATTCGATAGAAAGCTTATAGCTTATGTATGTCGTCTCCCTAGCATCTGTATCACTTAACTCGTCTAGGTGGTACAGATAAAAAGATAAACCCACATATGTTTGTCTGGAAACCGAGACCCTCAATTTTAAATCAGATTTAGTTGGTTATAAAACCAGCCCTACACCCGAGATCCGGTCCGGGTCACCGCACCCTCACACACGCAACCAAACTTGTCTTCAGTCATTAGGTATGTAAACTTCTCAGATAATAAGTTAAATGGGGTCCCTGTGCTACTTGGGGATTTCCAGTATCACACACAGGAACACCCGAGATCCGGTCCGGGTCACCGCACCCTCACACACGCAACCAAACTTGTCTTCAGTCATTAGGTATGTAAACTTCTCAGATAATAAGTTAAATGGTGTCCCTGTGCTACTTGGGGATTTCCAGTATCACACACAGGACCAATCGCAGGTGAAGAGGAGCAACGTCCTGGCCCAGAGCAGCCTAAGCGTAACCGTATATGCTAACTTTATCTAAGAACAAAATAGGGGAATAGGACTCAGACAGCCAGACGACATATGAGATTGTTTAAACTTAACAGATGAAGGAGAGCTGGATAATAAGGAAATAGAGAAGAAGGAGGGAGAGGAGGCCACATTGAATACATGATGCATTACCTTTCATTCATAAAATGATAGGGAACTAACCGATGTGCTTTCAATGTAGAGATTGATATATTCAACCTCGTCGGATCTGCGCCCAAGAAGAAGAAAAGGAAGCATTTATATTGAAAGCAGGAGTAAATACAACCAGTTGATAGCAGTTGGTGGTGATCCTTGTGATGGTTTCAGATGTATTAAAGTTCACCGGAAACGTCTACTGGATAAAGTGAACTTGTGTACCACTTCACAAATATGATGGAGGCTGGCTTTAGAGCAGATATGGTCTATATGATCGTTCCATGTACATGCGCTATTTAAAATGACTCTTAAGTGTTTATGGTTGTCGACTTCAGTTATCTGTGTGATACCTAAAACAAGGGTGGTTGGTCAATTGGGTTGTTTTTAGGTGATATAAGCATTCAGTATGCTTTGTGGGGATTGAACTCAACCAGCCATGTTTGGCCCAGTGTTCGACTATGGCCAAATTATGGTTGAATAAGGTCGAGGCTTGCTTTGGATTCTGTAAAATTAAATATATGAAAGTATCGTCAGCAAACAGACATATACAACCAAGTAAACTAAATCTTCAGTTATATATTTGATATATATCAGGAACAATAAAGGCCCGAGTATCGACCCCTGTGGAACGTCGGCGTTAATGGATTTCCACATGGATGTGTCCGATCCAGTCACAACTCACAGCGACCTATCCGACAGATAAGATTTCAAAAACAACGAGAGGTCCCCCGAGTTACCAATACCACCCCCCCCCCCCCACCCCTAGCTAGTGAATAACACCAGCATATCATACCTCATTGAAAGCCTTACTGAAATCGCAAAATACCGCTCTAACTTCTTTGCTCAAGCGCTCGACAGAATGCAGCATATATGTCAGTCAACTGGAGAATAGTAGAATCACCAGTTGTGAAACCCGATTGGAAATGACTAAGGGCATTGTTCTCAACCTGAAACTGCCACAAGCGTTTGAAGACACATTTTTCAAATAATAATAATAAATTTTCGGCCTTCCGCTAATTTGTTGCGGTCCTCTAACGAGGCTCACATCAAACCAGTGCCCCTGCGGGGTATTTCTCACCCACTTTCTCCCTTAATACCCCAGCATTCAGTCCAAAACTGTTTCACAATTCCCCCACTGGCGCCTTCTCGATCTCCCCAACTATAACATTGACTCTTTTACTTGTGTCATCCCGTATCAAATTATCCGGGAGCGCGGTGGAGTTGCGGTAACCGGTTCTCGTCAGATCACCGAAGTTAAGCAACGTCTATCCCGATTAATCCTTGAATGGGTGACCGTCTGAGCGGAAGATTCGGACTCCCGTGTTGTGTCCTTGGGCAAAGCACTTAACCCCGATTGTCCACCTGGGAGCACGATTACGCCGTGTACTGAGGCGCACTGCACGTCGATGGTGCGCATGTCTTCAACCAACCTAACCCTAATTGGCAGCTGCTCGTCGTTGCTCGATGGTTCTCTCCCCGTACTCCGGCTTCCTCCACCCGTAAAACTGTCACCGACACAATATGACCTTGGCTGTAACAGTGCCGTTAATCCCTAAAATATAAATGTAAATCATCCCATATCTCCATTAGTTCCCAAGGAGTCTTGTTCTACTAGGCAAATGTTTGGGGTATTCTAAAATAAAATGTTCCAGGGTCTCTCTTACACCTAAGTTACACATTTGGCACATTCTTTCCCCGCCTTTCCCCCCTCAACTCCACTGATTTGGATCACACTTTGAACAACAATTTATCTTACAGTCAACATGTATTTTGTCTGTATTAACTCCGCAACTGTCGCGTATCCGACCCCTGATACAGATGTTTATATCGGGTCGTCGGATACAAGCACGTTCTTTTCGCGTGAGTTCCACCTTTTTTTCTTTTTGTTCATCCGTGGGAATAAATAGTTCTTTATATATTCGTCTACATTCTTGACTTATCCCCCAATATACTGTGAGATAAAATGATTATTACCATTATGTGGATGTACAAAATATGTATCCGAGTCTCGCTCCGGGTTCTAAGGGCAGATCACAACTCGTCGTGATCTGCCCTTAGAACCCGGAGCGAGACTCGGATACATATTTTGTACATCCACATAATGATAATAATCTCTATGGCCCATCAAACGATCCACCCAGGTACTCTTAAAAAACTGGTGCATCCTTTTTATATAACCCGTCTAAAGAACTCTTGGTCATAATTCCATCTGGCCAGTTTCTATTACAATCCTCAAGCACCCTTTCCCTTATTAATCTCATCCCCCTGTTGCAGTCCCCCTTCTAGATCTTCAGTCTCTATAGAGCAGTTGCCCATTACCTCCCTCGTCTGCTTTATCCATCCTGTCTGAATGTTATAGTCCCAAAGATGGGTAAACGTCGTTTTGCATCATCTGCTGTTTAGGAGGTTTTCCGGGTAATTTAGGGAGCATAATTTTCCCATATCTATTCTATCTTTAACTGACATTCACCCGAGTTCCCCTCTGACCTCTTCCAGTGCGGCTGCGTTACTTGATGTGGTTATCCACCGACCCGCATCACCTTGTAGAATCTCCAAGTTCTTCACTACCATTTGGTTCAGAGGGATTACATCTGTTCTGTATGTTACACTTGGTAATCCCACTCTCTCACAAATGGTGTTTGCAACGAACACCTTGATAACCCTTTACCTAACGAATCGCCCGCATCCGTCCGCGTAATATGCAAACTCAGCAGTTGAAAAAATATTATTTTCAAAAAATTTCAACAAAACCATATCATGTGACCCCTCGTTGGAACGAGCTCGACGAGCTCGTTCCAACGAGGGGTCACTTGATATGGTTTTGTTGAAATTTTTTGAAAAATTTGAAAAAATGATATTTAAAATAATAAATCTTGATATCGTCTGCGTTGGGTAAAGGGTTAAAGCTATTTCTTCCCAGACGTTTTAATTGATTGAGTATTCGTTTCCCCTTCCTCTTCAGTTTATCTGTACATGCTTTCTGTGTATACCTCAACCTGTAACACACAGATTCACCTCCAAGTATTCATATTCGCCCGTTTCTCCCACTGTTATATTCTTCTTGCTTTCCTCTTCACCAGTAGAGAATTTACCCACCCTTCACCTTCGCGATTCATTTAACTTACAGCCCACAGATATTACCTTACTTTTGTTTTCGTTAAGTTCAAGACGCCATTGAACCCCGTACTTTCCTACTATAGTTTACAGTTTTTGTAGCCTCTCTTCACTCTCGGATAATAAAACCACGTCGTCGACAAAGTTAAGCCCGGGGATTTTTGTCTCCCCGATGTCTGTCCCCTCTGCGCTTGCAGTCAACTCATCTCCTAAATCTTAAATTTACAATGAAAACAGAATCGGTGACAAGATGCATGCACCCTTGCTTAAGCCTGTCTCCATTGGGAGCCTCTTTCTTCGTTGTGATGTGTCCCAGGTTAAGTTCACTCTGCATATCTTTGTACGGTGCTTCCATGATTTCAACAGAAACTTCCTCCGAATCAAAGTTCCTCGGGTTTTTGCCCACTTTCATTCCCTACATAGTCTGTCATACGCTTTTCTCACACCAAGAAAGGCCAAAAAACATATTTTTCTTATTGACTTTCGTTAATTCTATCAGTAACTGTTGTGATAGTGTAATCAAGTGGTCGGTGGACTCAGCCACCTTTCCGGACCCCATTCTGAATTTCCCCCAGGAATCCTCTTTCTTAGACAATTTCCACAAGCCTCCCATACAGAACCTTGAAGAATACTTTCCAATGTTGCTGCTTACAGATATCCTTATGTCATTATTTAAAACTCTCCATCTCCATGTATATGAATGTTACCCTGCTTTCCTTCCACTGAGTCGGGATTACTAGTCCGCACTTTCCTATTTTTGTTCTCTATTATATTAATCATTGTGCTTGCCGGCCTCATATACTTCTTTGACACTTTTTTGTGGCTACATCGTTTACCCACTTAGGTTTTCTACACCTTCTATCCTTTACCTAACATGAAAAGCAGACGACACTTGCAAAAACTTTTTTTTTAATAACTCATTTTTTTTTTCATTTTTTATCTCAAAAACAGAGCTTATGACCTCTCATTGGAACGAGCTCGACGAGCTCGTTCCAACGAGGTGTTATAACCTATGTTTTTTGAGACAAAAAATGAAAAAGTATTGAAAATAAATTGCCGATTTTTGAGAATCGCGCTGGCTGGTTTTGGCCGTTACGTTGGGTAAAGGGTTAAACGCAGCATATTTTTTTCTTTCTTTCTTTTTTGCGTGTTTAAGCTCTCATTATTTACTCTATATCCTAATTCATTTGTCGACACTCCCTACGCTTTCCCTCCCAGCAACTTTTACGCTTCTCACTATTGAGTCTGCCACCTCATGAACGTTATTTCTGGGCAACACATTTTCTAACTTTGATTTTAAATTTTCCCGGCTTCCAGATTTCCTTAAAGACCGCAATTTGTTTTGCTATTCTATTGTCCTTAACCCATACTACTGTTATCAGGTTGCGATCACTATTTAACTCATCATTTCTTTGTCGTCTATTTCCATGTCCATGACCTCCCTCCAAAGTTCTGGGTCAGTGAGTGCATAGTCGATTATTGTCTTTCTATCGTTTTCCACGTTCATTTACCACTTACGCTTGGCATCCCCATTCAAAATCGTCAGGTCCAGTTCATTTGTGAACTCCAAGAGTTCCTCCCATTAACTTTGATTTTTCTTATCCTCACCTTTTCTACCCTCCCCCTGTCCCCAATGTGTCCATTAAAATCCCCCATTAATATAATACGGAACCCCTATTTTCCAGTCCTGTAACATTGGATCTGAGAGTTGCATTTCTCCCATTATTACTCTCAGGCTTGTTCCTCAACTGCTAAATATACAACTTCGACTGCAATGCTTCTGTTTTTTATCTTGATTTTTTTGCTCATATTATTTCACTTCTACTTGCTTTGTTGTATTTATTTTTGATAAGTCTGCGATTCTCACGGGACCCAACTCCTCTTTGATATACATACCTAAACCCCTCCCCTTTTGGCCGCCCACACCAATCCATACATACCCCCTGATCTGGTCAGTCCTTTCACCCTCTCTAATCCTTGTATCACTAAGGCCCACTACATGAAGGTTTTCGTCCTCCACCAAGGTCTTAATTTCGCTCACTTTCCTACAGAGACCCTGAATATTGCTGTCAAGCCAGAAAATAAGCAGACTGTCATCTGCAAAATGGGGTCCCAGAGGGTGAATTTAGTGATTCTATCCTGCTCAACAGGGTAGCATCACTAAATTTACCCTATGTTAACTACCTCAATCTGAATTAGGGTCTCAAAACTAAACAGAAAGAGGTACCCAGAGGATAAATTGGCCCACTGAATGGGATAGCATCAAGAATTCACCTTCTGGGGACCTCATTCTGCAAATGTCAGGCTGGTTATTTTTCAGGCCTTATTTTCAGGCCTGATTGCTGTACCCTATTTTGAAAATGTGTGATTTATCAGAGGTGTTATTCTCGTCCCGTTATGGGACTCCCCATTTTTTCTTTTTTTTTTCATTTGCCCTCCCCATATTATTTTGCATCCAAACCTTTCCCATCCACCCTACCTTATGCCCAAAAAAGGCTCCACTAAATGCAACATGTCCTATCCAACGCTTCTGTACCCTTGGACTCAGATGGAGACCATCTCTGCCATACAACTTCAGCTAACCCCAGAGACTCCTCCAATTATCGATAATGGGTATCCCAAGGTCCATGTAGTAATTCTATAATTCCTCGTTTACCCTAATAATTCTAGAATTCCATTCACTATCTCCACTCATCACTGGAAGAAGAACCGACACTACTCCAGTCGCATTCCTACTATGTAACTTGGCGATCAAATCCCTGTGTGTATCCATAAGCTGAACTGACCTCCTTTTCCTCATATTATTTTTACCCACATGTACCACCACCACTGGATATGCCCCTGAGCCCCTAACAATATCACCCACTCTATCCCTAATGTCTTCCACCTTGGCCCCCGGTAGCTCGGGTTAGTTCGGTTTCTGACCGTCCCGGACCACAAACCACCCTATCTAGCCTCCGTACTATACAACGTCCCGTACTACCAAAAGCTTTAGCTTAGGCCCCATTCTACTATCTACCACTCCACCTTTCCTGCACTGACTTATATCACAACCGCCACCTGATAGCATCTCTCTCCCTCCACCGACCATCTCTTCATACCTCCATAACAACCTGCCCCTACCACCACACACCTCCAACACTCTGAACCTATTTTTTCAAAGCACAACCATCACTGACCACAGCGCCATCTGCTTTACTGTCACCCACCCTCCTCGCCTTTGGTCTTGCCGACACCCTCCGTCATCACCCTTCCCATCCTCAGACACCCACTCTAAACACCGTTTAGTCTTCCTGCTCCTATCCCCTCTGAGGCCCCCCCCCCCCCCCCCCCCCCCCACGGTTCCCCCTTTTCTACTCTACGGACCTTCCTGGTAACTGTCCTCTCATCCTCGACTTCAAAGGCCCTCTTATTACTACCCCCTGCCCTTCTCGTCAAGCTGTCAATCACTTTCCACCCACCATCGTATGCATTCTTCATCGGGGGTAACCACAGGAAACCCTGCCTTATCTAATCTCCGCCTCAACTGCTCCATTTCCCCCTCAACCTTTACATACGCTTCCAACAACCTCAGAATCTCCTGTACACCACCCCGCAGTGAGTACGCGCCTCTACCTCTGAGATACCCTGCACCTGTACGTCCGGACTGATACCACTCTGCACTTCCATCTGCGCCCGAATACTCGCCATACTTACCGTCTAAGCATCACCCCTGACTATACTAACAAACTTGCCGTCCATGTCCACAAAATCATAGAATCCAAAAGCCGAAAACAATATACACGAAAAAGGGTAACGTAGAAAAAACTTGATTAAAATTCTCAAAAAACACTTACCTAAATCCAACTTGTTTTGCCATATATTAAAACATCAACGAACTAAATATACAATAAAAAACACCTGAGATATAAACTAAATCATAAACTAGAGAAACAGAATTTACTGCACCCAGTAAATTCAAGTCGGTGTGAAAAGGGTTAAAGTATCAGGAATAAACTATACAGAAAGAGAATTTATGGAGGCTTATTTTCAGGAGTAAAATATTTTTAAACAAATCAGAAATGGGTTTTCGTTAACAGTATTTACAGATATTCATACTGCAATCAGAACAATTATTTATAAGAAACCAGAAAAGGCATATATGTGACCAGCATTCAAAGGGTTCGATACTCGAATCAGAAATGGACACTTTTGGCTTTGCTCACTAATTTGAGTGATGAAATACGTTCATAAACTTTAGAAATGCATTAAGGTGTAATAAAATTCATTCCCAGTATTTCTGAATAATACGCACTTGATGACTTTGGTGAGCTCTTTCAGGCGGACCCCTAGGTGACCTCCGTGACCTTGACCCATATTTTGAATTTCCATCAAGTGTCGACTCATTTGGTGTTAGTTCCAGGTCCATTCATCATACCACGATTGAGATATGAGCATGACCCACTTTTCAAGAATGTTGGCCATGCCCACTTTTTTAATGTAAAAATGCATGTATGAATCTCAGGAATGCTGTGGGGGGGGGGGGGGGGGGGGGAGGGGGCAAAAAATGTGATTTCCAGCAATTCTGAAAAAATGCAACTCAATGACCCCTAGGTGACCTCCGTGACCTTGACCCATATTTTGAGCCTCCATCAAGTGTCGACTCATTTGGTGTTGGTCCCAGGTCCATATGTCATAGCATGCCTGAGATATTGGCGTGACCCACTTTCAAAAATTTTGGCCACGCCCACTTTTTTTTACATAAAAATGCATGTGTGTACGTCAGGAATAATTTAGGGGGTCAAAAATGTGATTTCCAGCAATTCTGAAAAGTGCACTCAATGGCCCCTAGGTGACCTTGGTGACCTTGACCCATATTTTGACCTCCATCAAGTGTCGACTCATTTCGTGTTGGTCCCAGGTCCATCTGTCATACCACGCCTGAGATATGGGCGTGACCCAGTTTTCAAAAATTTTGGCCACGCCCACTTTGTTTTTACATCGAAATGCATGTATGTATGTCAGGAATACTTTAGTGGTCAAACAATGTGATTTCCAGCAATTCTGAAAAATGCACTCAATGACCCCTACGTGACCTCTGTGACCTTGACCCATATTTTGAATCTCCATCAAGTGTTGAATCATTGGTTTTGGTCCCAGGTCCATACGTCATACCAAGCCTCAGATATGGGCGTGACCCACTTTCAAAAATTTTGGTCCCGCCCAGTTTATTTTACGTCAAAATGCATGTGTGTACGTCAGAAATAGTTTTGGGGGTCAAAAAATGTGATTTCCAGCAATTCTGAAAAATGCACTCAATGACCCCCTAGTTGACCTCGGTGACCTTGACCCATATTTTGAACCTCCATCGAGTGTCGACTCATTTGGTGTTGGTCCCAGGTCCGTAGGTCATACCATGCTTGAGATATGGGCGTGAACCACTTTCAAAAAATTTGGCCACGCCCACTTTTTTTACGTCAAAATGCATGTGTGTACGTCAGGAATACTTTAGGGAGGTCAAAAAATGTGATTTCCAGCAATTCTGAAAAATGCACTCAATGACCCCTAGGTGACCTCCGTGACCTTGACCCACATTTTGAATCTCCATCAAGTGTCGACTCATTTTGTGTTGGTCCCAGGTCCATACGTCATACCACACCTGAGATATGGGCGTGACCCACTTTCAAAAATTTTGGCCACGCCCACTTTTTTTTACGTCAAAATGCATGTGTGTACGTCAGGAATACTTTAGGGGGTCAAAAAATGTGATTTCCAGCAATTCTGAAAAAAGCACACAATGACCCCTAGATGACCTCCGTGACCTTGACCCATATTTTGAACCTCCAGCGAGTGTCGACTCATGTGGTGTTGGTCCCAGGTCCATACGTCATACCAAGCCTGAGATATGGGCGTGACCCACTTTCAAAAATTTTGGCCACGCCCAGTTTTTTTTACATAAAAATGCATGTGTGTACATCAGAAATAGTTTAGGGGGTCAAAAAATGTGATTTCCAGCAATTCTGAAAAATGCACTCAATGACCCCTAGGTGACCTCCGTGACCTTGACCCATATTTTGAATCTCCATCAAGTGTCGACTCATTTTGTGTTGGTCCCAGGTCCATACGTCATACCACGCCTGAGATATGGGCGTGACCCACTTTCAAAAATTTTGGCCACGCCCACTTTTTTTACGTCAAAATGCATGTGTGTACGTCAGGAATACTTTAGGGGGTCAAAAAATGTGATTTCCAGCAATTCTGAAAAAAGCACTCAATGACCCCTAGATGACCTCCGTGACCTTGACTCATATTTTGAACCTCCAGCGAGTGTCGACTCATTTGGTGTTGGTCCCAAGTCTGTAGGTCATACCACGCCTGAGATATGGGCGTGACCCACTTTCAAAACACCCCTATAGACACCCCTGATACCCCAGGAATCTGAACAACATAGGTGGCCGCAAACTTGTGGCTGTCTATCAACATGCCAAAAATCAACGAGATAGGGCAATTCGTTTTCGAGTTAAAAGACAAAAAAGTGAAGACAGGAGAAGAAGAAGAAGAAGAAGAAGAAGAAGAAGAAGAAGAAAGAAGAAGAAGAAGAAGAAGAAAAAGAAGAAAAAGAAGAAGAAGAAGAAGAAGAAGAAGAAGAAGAAGAAGAAGAAGAAGAAGAAGAAGAAGAAAAAGAAAAACAAAAAAAGAAGAAGAAGACGAAGAAGAAGAAGAAGAAGAAGAAGAAGAAGAAGAAGAAGAAGAAAAAGAAGAAGAAGAAGAAGAAGAAAAAGAAAAAAAAGAAAAAGAAAAAGAAACCGTGCAAAAACAATAGTCTGTGTGTTTCACACAGACTAAAAATACGTATAAATAAATTCTGTCAGCTTATTGTTTTTCTCCGTGAGCAGTGTTCACAAGAATATCTGCAAATCTGAATATTTTTCCGACACATCTATAATAATAATAATAACACTTTCACCAGCCGCTGATTCTAATCAGTGATGTTGGGCAAGAGTTTGTAATTGTATCTTAGGACTGTTTTTCCAGAATTGGGGAGACATTAGCATTTTTTCACAGAGACGGAAAATATGAGCTGTTTAGAAGCATATTAAATAAGATCGAAAATGGGTCACACAAGGAGGATTCACATTCTCTAAAAAGACGCGGGCTTGTGGGATCGGGTCGACATGCCTTGGACACGTTAACCCTTTACCTAACGCAGACGATTTCAAAATTTATTATTTTAAATATTACTTTTTAAATTTTTTCAAAAAATTTCAACAAAACCATATCATGTGACCCCTCTTTGGAACGAGCTCGACGAGCTCGTTCCAAAGAGGGGTCACATGATATGGTTTTGTTAAAATTTTTCGAAAAATAATATTTTTTCAGCTGCTGAATTTGCATATTACGCGGGCGGATGCGGCCGATTCGTTGGGTAAAGGGTTAATCGACTTTATTGCTTCGTATACTTCACTACAAATGTTTTGGGTTGTCCAACTGTTTTCTGCTACATAAAATTTTTGATGAGCTGGAAAATCTTACAAACATAAAATAATTGTCCACTAGAAGTACGTGCCTCTACAATGCAAACTATGAAAATACTACAGGTAACTGAACCTTCAACATCCGTTTGAGAACATACAGCAGGGTATCCACAACTGCCAAATAATTTTCAGTAATAAAAATCAACGGTAACATCATTATAGTACCATGATAGCAAAAGTGTTCTTCGCGATCGACCGGCAAAAGGATTAAAATCTGTCGTGACATATTTTTACCGCTGTAAAGATGTTTGATAAATAACATTGTCCCTATATCACGATAAACTCGTTCTTTTGATTGGTCAGAATGCCTTGAACAAATAGCCATGGCAAAGGATGCGCCCAACAGCCAAGGTTTTTGAGAGCGTGCAACATCCAGGGTTAAGCTCACTCGAAACATCGGGGATGTATGGTTTAAACGACAGCAAATATCATTAGATTTCCGACAATTCAATCATAAAAATAAAATAAGAGGAAATAATTCGTCCCTTAAGTACCAGTGTGTTTGTTTTATGTGCCAGTAGGCACATAGAACACATTGGAACTCAGGGGACGATATGTCAACAAAATACCGTTTACTCGTTTCCTCAACGACCCACGGGTTGTAACTCTATCTGTTGTCTTCTGCGATTATAAAAACAAAATAATTATCACGAATTTGGTCCAAGTGATTGTGGAGCTGAGAAATGCGTTCACAAATTTATTTCCAATGTGTTTGTATTGTGTTTCAAACGGGACAAAAACGTTATCTCTGCCAACATGTGTGATATATGGAGATTTAATACCTGGATGTCTCATTTAAACACCTCGCCTGCGACTCGGTGTTTAAAAACCGACATCCAGGTATTAATTATTAAATCTCCATATACCATACATGATGGCGGGGATAACTTATAGTATACGTTATTGTGGCGAACTGACGATAACATGGTCCGAGGTTTGAGGCTCGGAGCGTATGTTCAACTTCGACGTCCCTCGAACATACTCCTCGAACCGCAAACCTCACACCATGTTACCGTCAACTCATCACAATAACGTATATGCTCCAATAATACCATGCCTATAACCCAAAACCCGCATTGTGAACTGAACAACGCAACTTTTAACGATAGCAAATTTAGTAAATAAATCTCAACACGTCTCTAGACAAGTAATCAATGAAATCAGATAAAGGTTATTCCATCTTTGTTCGAATTTGTAATTTAAACATTTCTTTCAGAACATCGTGCGGTGCGCGTGTGAAATGTCTAGAAAATGAAGTTTTGCAAGTTACTTCGTTGATGATATAAATGCGAAACGGGCAACATCATTTCAAATATTTCGCGTGGTGACTTCCAACGGTAGCATATGCTACCGGAGCCGTAAAAATGGAAAAAAGCAAGGCGTGTTATCGTCCAATCAGAGGACGAGGATTTTAGTTTTATTGAAACATGCGTTTCTGTTGGTTCCTGTGCATTTGGGCGATAGTGTTCGTGGTGTCTCTTCGATCAAGTCACCAGCAAAGTTTTGTGATAAAGGATTGAGGAAATTCAGTTCGTGTAGGTTTTTATTGCCCACGAAAGACCTTTTCAGAGGATGACCTAATTTAGTTCCGCGGTCTGCGATATGGATTGATTATACAAAATCGATGCGAATGAGAATGAAAACAATCAGTGACGTCGCCAGGATAAATGAAATATGTTTGTGTATGGATGGGGGGGGGGGGGGGGGGGGGGGGGGGGGGATTTTCCACATACTTTTATTTCCACCGTATTAGACATAATGGTGTATGTCAAACGCCATGATTACACTTGTGAATTCCAAGAGGGTTAATAGATCGTTTGTGCCGATGAATGGACTTTTATGCTAAAAACAAACAAACAAACAAGCGGCTTTAGTTCAACCTGTAATATATCGCCACAAAAATACTTAAACATTAAAACGTGTAAGTCTTAGGTGGATGAAAATACATGCTCGCATGAAAAGGAAACCACCGAACCATTGAACATGTGGTGAACGTATGATACGCTAAGGAATAGCGGATGCTAGTTCATGTGTAGCCGTTTATGAGTACGTGTGAATGCCCAGGATATTCCCGTCAGTTTGTGGAGACACTTCTCCTTTCTGAAGACAGCGGCACTGTTTGCTAAACGTGTACCCACACGTTTATCAAACGTAACGTCCCCCCCCCCCCCCACTCCTCCGCCCACATCCCGGTTCCGCTGTCGCTGTTTGAGAGTGTTAGTTGTAATTCTGTGAATGTATTGAGGTCCCTGAATATTTTAAAGCTGATGGTTTAACCAGGTTGAAAGACTGCGATGATATGGGAATATATCAAGGGAACTGTAAGTTACTTTTTCAGTTAACAAAGAGAATCTAGATTAATTTTACTTTTCTGAACTGACTAGAGAAATGTGTTTCCACGTTTGAGCACAAAACAAAAATCAAATCTGCATGAGTGGTGATGCCTTGTGTGAAATACGAAATGAATATAGATTGTGTTGATATGCTTTTATTGCACTGGTGGCATTATTTTTTAAAATCTACTTTCTTTTATTTTGTCACACAAACAATGTACATTGATTGATTTTACTAACTCCACAGAGTTCGTTTTTCTTTCTTTTCTCATTTTTCGCTTTAACCCTTTACCTAACGTAATGGTTTAAAATCCATCAGTGTTATTTGCAAAAGTCGCCTTCAGATCTGATTATACTTTCAATTTTTGCCTAAAACACAGCTTATCACCGCTTCGAAATGAGCTCTTTGAACTCGTCCCAATGAGTTGACATAAGCTATGTTTTTCAGACAAACTGAAACTATTTCGTTAATTAAGAAATATTTCTGAAAGAGTGGTGTTCTGTTTGTGTTAGGATCAAAATCATCAACATTCACGACAAAATTTCGAGAGTTAAAAACTATTTCATTTAATGTTTTTCACCACAATGATGCAATGAGTTGTCTTTGTGGCAACATGGTGACATTAGTGACATCAGTGTACAAGGGTTGCTGGGTATAAACTTATTCAGTTCAAAGTAAAGCCACACGCTAAAAACTAAAGTGTTAAAAACTACACTTGAAGTGCTGTATTTAACACTTACTAAGTGCTGAACTAGCACTTTGTTCAAGTGTAGATATCCCAGAACTTGACAGGTGTTACAATAATACCACTTGACAAGTGTAATGTCGCGACACTTAAAAGGAAACAACGCAGATGACGCGGATCAGGCTCGAACTCTCGAGCCTGATCCGCGTCATCTGCGTTGTGTCCTTTTAATTATGTACCCACCAAGCGCAAATCAAATTATAGACGATTCTGGAAGAACCACCGATGCTAGACACATGGGAAGTGCCATCCATTCATGTTTCAGATATCTGACGATTGTAAAGTCTACGTGCTTAAAGCATTGCACTTAGAGTGTTAAAATCAAACCCTAAGCGTTAGAATGGGATTAACACCTTGAAAGTGTCAGTTTTAACACTTTAGTTTTTAGAATGCACAGTGAAAAATTTATTTGGTGCGGAGATCATGGAGGCATTTATCTAATGCTCGTAAACCATGCGATGGGCCATCTTTTATGGGATGAATCGTGTTTATGATTTTTATGATTTTAGTATACACTCCGCAGTGTAAATTTCTGTATTTGATGTCAACAGAGAATCTGCAACAACGCCTCAGTTTGATGTGACATTTTCGAAACGATTTCAGAAAATCAGACCTAGCTTACTGTTTTTAAAGTTTCACTAAAAACAGGGGATGCCTTAACCCCCTGCACACTGATGTCGAAATATCTGAAGTTCAGGGTGCAAATATTTCCCATAATGCAACTAGAAATTTAATCAATTCATTCTTGTTTGACAGAGCTCAATGTGCTCTGTCAAACAAGATTGAATTGGTTAAATTCCCAGTTGCATTATGGGAAAAAATGTCTACTTCAAATCTGGATACTTTGGCATCAGTGTGCAGGTGGTTAAACATTTTGTTTATCACTTATCCACAATCAAACAGAGCATAACAAATATCGTTCTTCGAACGGGACACGGCGCCATCTGCAATGCTTTATCATTGCAGGTGGCACCTTGTTCTGCTGATGGGACGATATATAGAGAAACAAACAGTTCTTCTTATAAATCCTCAAACAGTCCAGTGAGGACTCATAAGTGATAGTTTGCGGCATTTGGGAAATCTAAAAGCAAATAAACCCAACAGTTACAAATTTTATCCAATGGTGGTGGCGTTTCTGTGTTTCTTTACGAACATCGGATAAATGCCTCCTTGCTCCCCTCACTAAATATAATTTTCAGCGTGGCTTTAATTAACACTGATCAGGTATATACCCTAGTACCCTTGTTGTCACTACCGGCATCACAATTCCACAAAGAAAACTTATGTCAATGGTCAATGACTCATGCTCAGCCCCTTTTAAAGAATTCTATACGCTATACTTTTCTGAATCAAGAATGGGCGCTGAATTTTATAGTAACTGGCATAATGTGTGTGTGTGTGGGGGGGGGGGGGGGGGGGGGGGAACCCACGCCGAGAGAGTTTCCTTCGGCATCAACCGCCTCGCGAGCGAAATTATACTGACCAAACCCACCACTTGGCCACCGACAGTGGGTAGTCAGTATAGTTTGGCTAGATGGTTGGTGCTGACGGAAACTCTCTAGGCGTGGGTTTGACCCCCCCCCCCCCCCCCACCGCTCCCGCTATGCCTGCAAATAAAATGAATGCAGAGGTATCATGGATGTCATCAATATTAAAATATATATTGTAACTTACTATATCAATTGTACATGTACGCTATGGAAAAGTAACAATTATTATATAAGGTTAATTGTCGCTTATCTCAATTAACAAATGTTGTTGATAAATTGTTTATATAAAATGTTTGTTACAGACTCAAAAAAATCAGACGTCTATCTCCTGGTTGGCAACTATGGCGTTTAGCATAAAATCTTCACATATACCTTGCAATACCTTGATGTTCCTACTGATACTTAAAGATAAATACCGAGCAGCTGGGGACCGCGGTGGCTCAGTAGGTAGAGGTGCAGGCTGCAAACCGAGAGGTCCTCGGTTCGAATCCCACCTGCGGCAACCGCGTTGTGTCCTTGGGCAAGACACTTCATCTCCATTGCCCGCGTGGGGGCACGATGACGCCGTGTACTATGACGTACTGCACGCCGATGGTGCGCATGTCTCCAACCAATCTAACGCGAGTTACGATGTTGGGGAGCTGGCAGCTGCTCGTCGTTGCTCGGTGGTTCTCTCCGGGTACTCCGGCTTCCTCCACCCGTAAAACTGTCACGGTCATGATTAGCCATTGTGCATAAATATGTGACCTTAAAAATCAATAAATAAATAATATATACCGAGCAGCTGTGACTCAATATAAGTTTTTATCTAACAATCAGATAGATTTTGGCCTGAAAACCACGAGAAACGGTACGTTTCACATAATGTGTTCCGATTCCGTATCATACAGACGACTCATTCTGATTCCGTATCAAAAAAGACGACTCGTTTCCGGTAGCGCTACAGGCTATCATAACAGGCACATAGATACATTCTATGTGCGTTCCAGTGGTCGACCGAACATTATGTCCCAAAAATGTTTGAAAATAATTTAACCCTTTATCTATCATGAAAAGCAGACGACACTTGCAAAAAAAAATTCTTGAATCATTAGTTTTTTTCATTTTATGTCTCAAAAACATAGGTTATGAGCTCGTCATAACCTATGTTTTTGAGACAAAAAATGAAAAAAATAATGAAAATTAATTGGCGATTTTTTTAGAATAACGTTGGCCGATTTTGGCCGTAAAGCCGGTGAGTTGTGATCCCATTTTTGGACACCACCGAGAATCTGATACAAATTATCATGATAATCTGTATTGTCCTTATGGAACCTCCAAGGAATACCACTACCATGACCCATGGGGACATGTCGATCCCAGATGCAACACTCTAATATTGCAGTTGACACCGTCATGCTACCAAGACACAATTCAACAATACAATAACTTGTAGTATTTTCCGTCGACTATAGAATTAATATGCACGATAAATTGCATACCACGACGGTTCTGGAACTTAAAATGGGGTCCTTGGTTGACGGTCACTACTAATGCCTTTATAAATGCATACAAGTCCGATCGAAACAGGTATCGACGATTGTCCCACCACTACTCATCCCGATGGTCATATACACCCATAGAATCTATTCTGGGCTCTTCTTGCTCGTCTTCGACTTGGTGAACTGTTGGGGCCTCTTAAAATTGTAGCCCATCAGTACTATCTCTTCTACCTGTTCTAACTTCTTCACTCTTCACAACTTGAAAACTAATGTAGTAACATGTAGAGCTGTAGGTTAACCGAAACCGAACCGAGGTTTTTAGTTTTTTTAAAAAACCGAAACCGTCGACATCCCGTAATCTAAGGTTTTTCGTTTTTTATTAAATACTCTCTTGCTGCAGAAATTCACAGAATGTAGCCATCTCAGAGTAGTGAGAGAACCCAGACACTGCCAATGGCAGTGTCTGGGTACTCTCACTACTCTGGGAAGGCTACATTCTGTGAATTTCCGACATTTCAGTTTAGTTGTGTTTGCAGCTTTCCTCAAGTTGCGTGTAGGAGTCAGACCACGAAAAATGGTCAAGCACAATAAAAGTTCTGTATATTTAGGTAATTATTATATTGGACTTCCTGATTCTTCATGTATTATAGCTTATTTCGGGCATTCATTGAGTTTCACTCATTTTCACTACCATTCAGTTATGACTCCGGACATAAGAATGAGTTTTATTGAATTTTACTTGGCCTCATGGACAAACCGAAAACCGAACCGAACCAAGGTTTTACTCCACCTGAAAAACCAAAACCGAAACCGAACAAGAAATTTAAAAACCTACAGCTCTAGTAATATGTGTTTCCAAAACGACGGCATTCTGATATCATATTGAATAGAACACACTTGACACAGCAGAAGCTATGTATGGTAAATGTTTGGGTTATAGAAGTCATTTAATTAACATCTCGTGCCATCACAGCTGTGAATGTACCTTTAGTGGAAACGACCTTCATAAGCTTCCAGCTTACAGTCGAATCCACACACATTTCATTGTTGCCTTTTTTTTTCTCTGATAATTGGAAATAAATATTGTTTAAACTAAATCTGATACTTCGAATAATTGAAACTTTTTAATTTTCGCCTTAAAAACTTCGCTTTCATTTATTAGTGCTTAAGGTTATCTGCACAATGGCTAATCATGCCCGCGACAGTTTTACGGGTGGCGGAAGCCGGAGTGCCCGGAGAAAACCATCGTGCAACGCCGAGTAACTGTCAGCTCCCCAACATACTAACTCCACACATGCAGGGTTAGCATTGGTTGAAGACAGGTGCACCATCGACGTGCAGTGCGCCTTAGTACAGCGCCGCCGTGCCCCCAAGTAGGGAAAAATAAAAAAAAAACAAAAAAAAAAACAACTTCGCTTTCGACCTGATATTAGCCACAATACAAATACCCGCAAAGCATTCGTTTTTGGTATGTTTTGAGTCGAAGACGAGTCGTGATCTATCCTTAGAAACCGGAGCGAGACTCGGATACATATTTTGTACATCCACACAAATGGTAATAATAATTTTATCTTACAATATATTGGGGATAAGTCAAGAATGTAGACGAATATATAACGAACTATTTATTCGTACGGGAAGAAAAAAAAAAAAAAAAAATGGAACTCACGAGAAAGGAACGTGCTTGTATCCGACCCCCTGATAACAAACATCTGTATCGGTGTGTGGGGGGGGGGGGGGGGGCGTGTCGGATACACGAAAGTTGCAGAGTTAATACAGACAAAATGCATGTAGATTGTAAAATCGCATATGACACATTTACGCGCTCTCAAATTTTTAAATTTACTATTTAACAAGTAACAAAGAGATGCCATTAGAGCATCTAAGCGGAGATCCTGAACTCCTTCCATGTCGCCCAGGACAGGAAATCTATTGCCGTTATAATAAGTACAATTTAAGGATATTTAACAACATTTTCTACTATAAATTTTGTCCACCGATTTCTCCATTTAAATTTTCAGGAATTTTTATCAAATCTAGTCATGGCTGCTGTGCAGCAGCCATGACTAGATTTGATAAATACATTTCAAAATTACTTAGGGGTTAGGAGTTATACCGATCGTTTTCGTAAGTATCAAATAACTTCATTTGTAAAATATTACAGGTAATAATTTGAAATCACACAGGTAAAGCATTTGAAATTCTATATTTGAAATTTATTAAAAATCCCAAATTTAAATTTTTAGACGACATGGACTCACAATATTAAAAAAGCTGTGATCAAGGCAAAAGGAGGTATGTATTTTCAAAGCCTCAAGATAATATATATCCAAGAAATGGCAAATTTTTGTTTGTGAGGGCTTTCTGGTGGAGGTACTATTTTCAGTAGAAACATTACATCTATGAAAACAGGGGAATTTGTTCTTCTTGTCCATTTTCAGTCCACCTGACAAATGTATCCACATCGCCTTCTACAAAGTGTATCCGCGTACCAAAAACTCCTCACATATTTGAGTTTGATGCACGAAGGTCCTTGGATGTCAGGGTTGCCGCTGTCCCATCCAGTGTATGGTAGAGTTTCATTTCTCCATGTTGTGTAATTCTTATCTCCACTGAGGTCTTCTCCATCAATCCAGAGATCAACTAAAATTGAATTAAAAGAACTGAGTTGGTATGTGGGATAAATGCGGCATTAACCCTCTGCACTCTGATGTCAAAATACCAAAGTTTTCAGCAGTGAATTTTTCCTACAATGCAATTGAGAATTTAAAAATTATATCTTGTTTGACAGAGCTCATTGAGCTCTGTCAAACAAGATATAATTTGTTACATTTTACATGCTGCATGGGCAATATGGAGTCTATGATCAAACGTTTGAAATACTGCCAGAGTCCTGGGGTTAGGACGTATTCACTATGCTTTTCCAAGTACAACAGTAAACTTTACTTACTGATAATAAAATACTGGCAAGCATTTGAAATAGGTACCGGCGGGGGCGCGGTGGCGTTGTGATAACCGGTTCTCGTCAGATCACCGAAGTTAAGCAACGTCGAGCCCGGTTAGTTCTCGGATGGGTGACCGTCTGAGCGATCGATTCGGACTCCCGCGTTGTGTCCTTGGGCAAGGCACTCAATCCCGATTGTTCTCTTGGGGGCACGATGACGCCGTGTGCTAAGGCGTAATGCACGTCGCTGGTGCGCATGTCTTCAACCAATCCAACCCTGCCCGTGCTGCAGTGCGGAGTTACGACGTTGGGGAGCTGGCAGCTGCTCGTCGTTGCTCGGTTGTTCTGTCCGGGTACTCCGGCTTCCTCCACCCGTAAGACTGTCACGGTCATGTTTTGCCATTGTGCATAAGTATGTGACCGTAAACACCAATAAATAAATAAATAAATAAATAATAAATAGGTTCCGGCGAATCATGATTTTTCGCACAGGTCGAATTTCGATTCGAATCAGGCAAAATGTTCGAAACCGAATAGAATTTCGAATCTAATCAATTTCCAAAGAGTCTAAAAACAATCGGAACGCGAATTGGGCCTTTCAGCAAAACAATTGAAAGACTCATTTGCTCCCAGACACTCCAAAGAGCACGGGAGCCGAATCACCTGTGCCCCCAGATGTGGGATGGAGATTTCAAAATCAACCATGAACCTTTGATAACTGGCCTTGTCAACCATTTTTTGAGTTTTCAGATAGGAGAAAATGCAATTGGGTTACAGATTATACATAATTACTCGGATATGGGGGTCAGGTAGGTATGTATCCAAATTTCCATCAATATCTTAGGCTAAAAGAAATGTTTTGATTCTCAGACAATCCCTCATTGTATTTGAACACCCCACATTGGACATGTTTATTGCCTTTCAGTGTCTTTCAATTTTATTACAGACTGAAGGAGACTCAAAACATTTTACATTTTTTGATTGCTGCATACTTATTTAGTTGCGTCTCCAATATGTTTGCCTTGTTACAATTTTAGGCACTCCCCCATAAATTGTAACGAGTCAAATCCCCATAGATTAAATACTTTCACTTCAAAGACAGTATGAAGAGCATAGAAAGAATATGAAGCGTTTGAATTTTAGTACCTACAGTTTATTTTTAGAGGTATGTTTTATTTTTCAAATTAAAAATGAATTTATTTTGTATAAATATGCACTTTCTGTATTTGTGTGTAGAAGATTGGAACGATACATCCACCCGCTGCTACTACTACCTCTACATCATAACAGAGGCCTCATCTCACACCCCTCTTATCCTCATATGGGGAGGATGATCACTAGTGATCACCACAGGCTATCACCGCAGGCTATCACTAGTGAGCACTTGAACAGAGATGAGGATAAGAGGGATGTGGTGTGAGGCCTCACGTCACACCCCTCTTATCAACATACGGGGAAAATTATCACTAGTGATCACCACCGGAGAGCCTGTAGTGATCGCTAGTGATCACTTGAACCGAATTGAGGATAAAAGGGGTGTTAGGTGAGGCCTCACCGAGGCTCACCTAACACCCCTCTTATCCTCATATGGTGAGAATGATCACTGGTAATCATCACAGGCGGTAACTAGTGGGGTGACCCTACGGAACGAGCGAGATTGACACAGTCGCCCTTCCACATTTGATCAACACCTCACCATCCCTTCGAAGTAAGACCTGCCCTGGAACCCTCCTCCCGCATCCCGACCACGAGCTACTCAGTTCCCCGGAGACCCAAACTCTGCGCAGAAGACCTCACCACGTGACCCACCATCCCATCTATTTGTGACCCGGTGACCCTTCCCAGTGACCCTTTCCTTAGCTTCCTCCGTCATCCATGGGCACCTGTCCAGAGGCCCCTTCCAAATGACCTTGCACCGGACACCCTGGCCAAGAGCGACACAGTCACCCCCTCTCCTTCCAGAAGCCTCATCCTCCTCCTCCCAATAACCCGGGCCTCACCTCACACACCCCATACGGGGAGGTAATCACTAATGATCACCACAGGCGATCACTAATGATCACCATATGTGCTCACTAATGAGCAGCATATGTGCTCACTAATGAGCATTCGAACCGAGATGAGGATAAGAGGGGTGTGAGGTGAGGCCTCTTCTCATAGGCCTCTTATCCTCATACGGGCGATGTCCACTAGAGGGATATGAGCGCAAGATGAGGCCGTGCGGTGGGTGCTATGAGCCAGGGAAGGTGATGAGGTGGGGCTAAGAGGGCAGGGGAGGCCGTGAGAGCTATAAGTTAGGGCCTCGTTGAGGCCTCTCCCCATAGGCATATTGTACTCGTGTGAGGCGAAGCTCACAAAGTTCCGTTTGGGTAAGTTTCGGTGGGGATTCGGTCCAGTAAAAGGTCCTCTGGGGTAGGTTTGGGTCGTTGTTGGGTTGTTTGTGGTGATTCCTTGTATTCCTGCTGAATAGACCGCACCCTCAGAACACGCCCCTGCCCAACAAGAAGTCCACTGGACTGCACACCAACCACATGGTACCCCAACAATAAACATGGCGGTGCCCATAGTCAAAATGGCTGACAGAAGAGTGCGTCACTTTAGAGACACGTGCTGCGCATGCGCAGTGGGACAACGTCTCACCATGGGAATTACGTCAACATCACCCACCCTTCCGGTCACGTAATTGATGGCGTCAGATGAGAACCTGCTAAAAGGGCAAGAAGTCAACATCACATACTGCTAAGGTCCAAGCCTCAAGGAGTTGGACTCCCTTATAATTGGAACCAATAGGCACGTGTCATTTCAGATATGCGTGTGAGCATTCGCGCGATACACTACATATCACCACGACAATGACGTCGCAAGGTGGCAGGTTGCTTTCGCACCCAATAATAAGTAAGGGTGTGACATTACAAATGAACATGCACGACAATGGTTTGGTTAGATAATCATTATTGGAGTGTTGGTGTTATAT
This sequence comes from Pictodentalium vernedei, assembly GCA_031216915.1. Lineage (NCBI taxonomy): Eukaryota > Metazoa > Mollusca > Scaphopoda > Dentaliida > Dentaliidae > Pictodentalium > Pictodentalium vernedei. The sequence goes on from CM062288.1 coordinate 93,505,205, forward strand.
GACACTTTAATAGCTGAGGTTATATTGTGTCAAAGGTAGGTTTACATGTGGAGGAAGCCGGAGTACCACCGAGCTACGGCGAGTAACTGTCCACTCTCCAACGTACTAATCCAACAGGAGCAGGGTTAGCATTGGTTGTAAGTATGTGTGCTATCAACGTGCGATACGCCTCAGCACATGACACAACCGTGCGGGCAATTGGGATTAAGTGTCTTGCCCAAGAACACAACCAAAGTTACCCCGGCCAGGAATTAAACTCACAACCTTCCGATCTCAAGACCAACGCTCTAACTATTGATCTACCGCGCTCCCGATTATCATGCCTGAACGTCACGCCTCGCATTACTTGCAGATTACCTTATTTATAACGCTGACAAAAATATAATAATGGGCAACTGTTGTAACAGAAGTGGTGAAGGGTTTTTTTTACCAAAATGCGCGATGGTTGTAACAAAAGTGGTGAGTTCATTTTGTAACAAAAGTGGTTGATGTTGTAACAAAACTGGTGAGCTATAACAAAAATGGGCAAGTGTTGTAACAAAAGTGATGAGCTGCAACAAAAGCGTTTTTTTTTGTAACAAAAATGGTTACCACAATCGTATTCCTAAGTGGGAAGATATGGACAGAGACACAATTAATTCTAAGACTGGGCACAATCTGAATCACATGTATAGATTTATCGTGTACTGGAATGGACGTTCAATTCATATCCCTCGGTTAAATTGATTGCACATAGAATTTGAAGTGAGCTAACTTTTTATTTTTAATGAATGCACAACAAAAATACAACAAAACAATCTCAAAATAAACAAAAAATAAGAAATTTCCTGATGAAAAAATTGACATTGGCACATGAACTGATTTCACTTATAATCATCTCTGACAGAGTTAACGTGGTTTTTATCTAATGAGCAAATGGATAGTCAACTTTACTTTTGAGTTTTCCAATTGATTGTGAGTGGTTTGGTTTTTGACAGTGTTTTCATTGCTGTACGTCAAGTGATATATTTTATTTTATTATGCTCTAAACGAGAGATTATCGAAGAAATTGCGGAAAGATAGAAATCGTATCCCTCACTGTGAAGATATAGATATTTTCACTTCCACGGTATCAATCAAACTGGCGGCTTTCAAAGCATCACTTCAAGGTGAATACGAGTCAAATTATCACTGGAAATGATCAATTTGTTCCAAAAACGTATAATGAAAAGTAAATCTAGTGTTTTTGAATGGATACCGATCATTTCTAGCAATAATTCAACACGTATTCATGAAACCAGCCAGCTGAGTCTGTTCTCAAGACGCCTCCTGTTCCGAGTATTGATCAAATCACTTCCGCGTATCACTGCGCATCAGCTGTTTACTTCCATACATCAATTCAAGGTTGAAACGAGTGGAATTATCGATAGGAATGGTCAGATTCTTATAAAAAGCTTATAATAAAAAAAGAAAATCTAGTGTTTTTGAGTGGATACCGACAATTATCTTACACGTGACCGAGATAAATTGTTATTTTCGCTCGCGCAAGCGCTCGCGAAAAATAAACAGTTGTCTTGGTCACTAATGAGATAATTTTCGGTATCAAAATTACTAGATATCCTCTATTTTGGGGTTTACGAATCACGATATTTTTATACTATAAACCAATGGCCCAGACTTGCTGGTGCAAACTCAAAGTTATCAAGGACCAAACACAAATTCTGAACCTCCCAATCCTCAAAATTTGCTTGCAAAACCGAAAATTAAAAGTCCTATCGGGTCCTTCATACTTTTACTCTCTGCGCAGCCGTCAGGAAGTGATCGGAATTGGCGCAATTATCATTCTTTGTTTGGCCCTAAAGTCATCAAAAATGAACTGACATCTGTGCTTTAAAATCTCCTTTTTGAGGATGCCAGACACAAATCAGTGCAAGAATTGGGTGGATCCAAGGCTGTTATTGGATGTTGGAAGTGTTCAACTGTGGTTTTTGACATTCAGGGCTGTAACTTTATAATAATTATAAAATTATTTTATGTTTCCCAATTTCGGGACATACGACTGACGTCATAATTTTTGATAATGATTATTCCACTGTTTGTATTGTATTCCTTCCCTATCCTTCCATGAACCCTTCCTGTTAAAATCTTAAGTTTTTTGGCTATTTTGTATTGATTTTTTTTATTAAATTTCTTGGGAGTTTTACATGTATTACAGAATATTTATTCTGTCTTCCCCCATGGTTACGTCCTCACCCTAGGGGTGTTAGGTCGTTTAGTCTTGCATCTTCTATCCGATGTATCGTTTTTTCTTCGTATGAAGATCTAGCTTTGCATCTGGTAGCATTTAAATTGATTTTTTTTATTAAATTTCTTGGGAGTTTTACATGTATTACAGAATATTTATTCTGTCTTTCCCCATGGTTACGTCCTCACCCTAGGGGTGTTAGGTCGTTTAGTCTTGCATCTTCTATCCGATGTATCGTTTTTTCTTCGTATGAAGATCTAGCTTTGCATCTGGTAGCATTTAAATTGGTTTCTGACTTTGGGCCTTTTTTGTGTGCCTGGTGTCTCGTTTCCGGTTTTTTCACTGACGTTGTTTACTTTGACAACGTCCTCATAAAACGGTAGTATTTTATATTCTATTACTGTAGAATTACTGTAGGATACATGGATTATTATTCCGGTAGTGTAGCTCAATAAATTTGGATTTTGTCCCCACTTAGGCTCTATCGGGTTGCCCTTGGGATGCCCTTTAGGAACTTAGGCGTTTTTTCAACAACAAAAAACTTCAAAAACATTATTTTGAATTTAATTTTGATTGCTATTATTCAAGTATCTTAATTATATATTTTGTTGTGGAGTTTGGAGGACTGATATCGACTTTAGTCGATGCACTCCTGCGGACTCTTGTCATTCTTGTGTTCACTGGGATGACTAATGTTGGAGACGGGTGTCGCGGTACGTTGTTGGCGGTGAGGTTCTGAGGCCAGGCCTCTCATCGCGTTATAATTCATTTTTGTCAGTTTCTATTTCAGAGGAACATGAACATGGTGATGATATTGTGACACCCATCTAAGTGTGCTACCGTTGTCGCGCTCCGTTGAACAAATAGAGCTAACTGCAGTGCTCATGATATGCAAGGGATACGGTCTCTTGTTAATGTTCTTAATCTCTTGCAAGCAGCTAGCTCGACCGGTGAAGCGGTTACTCTGTCCGTGGGAGCCGTGACACCGGGTAAGTCCGTTGGGGTCGAAGGACGTGTAGATGTGGGTAGAGCGAGCACTTAAATATAAATAAGCTCGCCCAGCGACGACGGAAATAGGGAGGAAATAGGGAGGAAGTCAGCAAGTTACTTGTACTCGGCGAGGTCTAATAGGCCGCGAGCGGGAGAGGCCCCTCTCTAACCTAACAATATTTGGGGTCAAATGTTGTTATGAGAAACTTGCACGAGCCAGAGCATACGTCCGCCCACCGCTCGTGACGCTCTGTCTAGTCTGCAGCCGTGGTCGGCTTCAGTCACGGCTTCCTCCGCTACGTTTCACAAGCCGAAATAAAGTTTTCTGGTTGGAAACTTGCACGAGACGGAGCATACGTCCGGCCACCACTCGGGACGCTCCGTCTAGTCTGCAGCCGGGGTCGGCTTCAGTCAGGGCTTCCTCCGCCACGTTATTAAAGCACACACGACCTCAGGCTAGCTACCCGACTTCAGATAACCAGTCAGCTGCGGGAAGATGGAGCCTTTCTTCGCCCTTGAAGTCGGACCATCCAATAGCTAGCGATCCTATGCATCGAGCAACGGCACGCTCGGAGAAGAGATGTATCTCCGGATCTTCGCCCCAGGAGCCGCAAGCGGTAGGAAAAACCAAACAAAATAATTCTTCCCATCCATTGTCGAATATCCTCGATGCATGCATCCATTGTTGTTAATAAGTCGTTTATTTTAGAGAGGTCAGCGGTCAAATACAACTGGGTATCATCAGCATACAGATGAAAATTTCCAGAGTGCTTCTTTATGATATCACCGAGTGGTAAGGGAGTGGGAATGTGGGAATTTGAGTTTGTGAGCTCTGAGGGAATGTACAGGGGGTCATTATCGTAATCCCATCCCCTCCCACCTTTCATGTATGTCATATAACTTTTATTAAACTTCCTCGCATAAAGGCGTACATGGAGGTCCTCCGTATATGGCTAAAGTGGGCGTGGCAGTGACTGGTTTAAAGAACAAATATCATCTTCGGCGGTCTGTTTATTATTTTTGTTTGACACAGTTTTGTGTCGAATCATTTCAATCACGTAACAACGCCATTCAGATGCGTAACGGCCAATCAGATCCGTTGTTATATGCCGTTCTCGAACGTAGGACGAATTCCACACGTAGTGTACCTAGCATATTTGTATCGTGCAACGTCGAATACACATAACAATGGTGGTATGAAGTGAGATATTAATGTTTCTCCGAGGAGCGCGGGGCTCAGTGGTAGACTGTTGGACTTCTATATGCTAGAGGTCCCGAGTTCGATCCCCGTCCGGGACGACCTGCGTTGTGTCCTTGGGCAAAGCACTTTGTCCCAGTTGCCTACATGGGGCACGATGAAGCCGTGTACTAAGGCGTACTGCACGTCGATGGTGTACATGTCTTCAACCGCTGTAACCCTGCTTGAGCGATGCTTGAACAGAGTTAGAATGTTGAGGAGCTGACAGTTGCTCGTCGATTCTCGGTGGTTCTCTCCGGGTACTCAGGCTTCCTCCATCCGTAAAACTGTCACGGTCACGTTGGAGCTCGACGAGCTCGTTCCAACGAGGGGTCATAACCTATGTTTTTTAGACAAAAAATGAAAAAATAATGAAAGTTAACTGGCAAATTTTGAGAATAGCGCTGGGCGGTTTTGGCCGTTACGTTGGGTAAAGGATTAAGAGCAGTGGCTAACCTCGATCTACTCATGCATTACACTACACAGTACGATCATTAAACAATTGGACAGATATCACTGCGTTCGGATCGCCACTAGGTGGCGATTTAGTCGAAATTTTCTTTTCATCTTCCTGCCCACATTGCTGTAGAAGCTCACTCGTTGAGAAAGAAATGTAAAAACATTACACCCCAGCTCCTATTTTTGTTTGTTTTTCTCGACACAGTTTTGATTTCGCACCATTTTAAGTTCGAAATACCCATCTGCTGTTGCAACTACATCACAAACAGAACGCGATTTAATCGATAAAAATACCACCTTTCATTGCAGTCACAGTATTGTAATAAAGGTATTACTAATCCTATCCACCGAGCACAATCGATTTCTCCATTTAGTGGTGAAGATATTCTATCAGATGAAGCCATGTGAAGAGAATGAATAAAAATCCCCTGATATAGTTTGACCACAGACCACAATAAAACATGAACGCCTGTGTGAGCACAGCCCAATAGCGTCCATCAGACAGAGAACTGTAGTTCTTGGACTACGGTATTGTAAACATTACGACTCGGTTTGATGGCATATTTTCAACTTTATTTAGGCCCCTTTCCACCAACCCTCCACAGCCGGGGTGAGTGGAGAAAGGGAGGACACGACGTGTTCTCCCCAAGGAAAATGTGATGACTACCAATATGAATGACAAATTCAACACAGGCATGTACATTGCACATCACAAGAAAGCGACGGCATTTTGGTTGACAATTATGTCAGTGTAATTATGACATACAATTGGGTACACAGATGTGGGTTTTTCCATCAGAATGAACGTACTTTTGCCAACACTATTCAATAGCCTTACAGTGAAGGCCAACGTTCTCTCTGAAACAAAGAATTCCTCATATCAAGGGGAAGTTCAGGGAATCGGGAGGAGATAACGTATTTATTGACAAAGCATATGCGGGTATATGTATGTGCGTGTTGTGTTTAAGGTGAGTTTGTGCCAACTTACCTGTTTCTAATGCGACGAGGTCCCTGGCAAAAGAATGCATATTTGCGTCCATTATCAAAAACAAATGGCCTCCACCAGAACCACAGTTATCCTTTGCAATTGGGTATTTGACTGTATTATTATGTACCTTCAAACATAATGTTGTTCCGTGATATTTGTAACTTGTATACCCGCGATCTATTGGACAATCTGAAAATGACAAACGTTCTAGTTAGTGATACACATGTGTTATCGCCACTCTGTATTGATGGAGAAAATTGTATCTATCCGAGATGGTGTTCGTATAACGTATCGCGACAAGCCCTTTAGGGCGAACCGCGATACGTAACAGGAACAACATCGAGGCTTGATACAAGTTTCACGATCAACGCATAGTGGTGATGACAAATATATATTACCTTCTCGGAAACCCACTTGATGGTAATAACCAATTTATCTAATAATGTTCCTTCCTTATTGACTTGTTCGCATATATTTTGACAACAATGCAGCGTTTATTAATTGGTTGTTTTAAAAATGAAGGTCATGGTGACGTCATAGTATCACGTTCCTGAGCTGTACATGACATATGCACATTCATTGTTTCACTTGTACTATAACCGCCGAGGTACATAGTAATGTTTCAGCTACCATACCATATATGAAAGTAGTCACGTGATATGGAGTAGAAAGTTGGTGTTTGTCGTCGTGGAGAAAATGTTGTAAAATGTAGTTTTTAACACGGGTGTGGTCATATATTTTGTGTTAGTTGAATATGTCACACTTTGTAGATTCCTGATTGTGACGAAAATTTGGATTTCAAAGACAGATTCAGTGTTTAAAGTGGCATTTTATTTACTGATGTAAGTGTGTTGTGTTGTCGTCTTGGAAACCAAAATGGCGCTACCCAGTCATCAGGTAAACAACATTAAATGAGTCCAGCTCAGTCAAAATCTGCACCGATTACAAGCACATAGGATTCGGGCTGTGTGGTATTCCAAAACTATATCGTATACTATGTGTTATTATGTTGAAAAGAACTGCTACCTTGAGCTCAGCATCGAGTGCTGATGAAAGTATGAGTACAAACAATATTACTCCAAAACCCAAAGATCAATCAAAAAAAACAAAGATCAGACATGTCAGCCTCTAGCCAGCCCAGCATCAAGACTTTTACTTCTGTTAAGAGTAGTCTAGAAGTCATTTTGTGCGAAATAAACAAAAAGCTTGACAATGTTGTGACGAAAGATTCTCTTGCTGCAGCTGTTAGGCCCCTTGGTTAGAAGCGATGACTTGACTAAACTTCTAGCTTCTGCTAAAGAAGAAATTTTCACAAAAATAAATAACATTACTTACTCTTTGGAAAATCATATACTATCAGCCGAAAAGCGTAGTGACAAGCTAGAAGAGGAAATAGGCTGCCTGAAGGCCGACCTCGATTCCAAAAATAGTGAAATCACTGGGTTAAATAGAGAGATTGTAAAGCTTAAAACTCTTAATAATAATATTGAACAACATACTAGAAAAGATAGCCTCAGAATATTTGGTATTCCCGATGATAACAAAAATGAATTAGTTTCTGTTTGTGAGAACAAAGTGATAGAGATGTGACGGAATAAACTCGGGGCTGATATTTCCAACTCTGACATTAGCATAGCCCACAGATTAGGGAAATTTACTACTGATAAGCCAAGGTCTATAATTGTCAAGTTGGGGGCGCGGTGGCTCAGTTGGTAGAGGTGCAGGCTGCAAGCCGAGAGGTCCTCGGTTCGAATCCCACCTGCGGCAACCGCGTTGTGTCCTTGGGCAAGACACTTCACCCCGATTGCCTACATGGGGGCACGATGACGCTGTGTACTGAGGCGTACTGCACGTCGATGGTGCGCATGTCTTCAACCAATCGAACCCTGCCTGTGCTGCGGTGCAGAGTTCAGAGTTACGATGTTGGAGAGCTGACAGCTGTTCGTCGTTGCTCGGTGGTTCTCTCCGGGTACTCCGGCTTCCTCCACCCGTAAAACTGTCACGGTCACGATTAGCCATTGTGCATAAGTATGTGACCTTAAACACCAATAAATCAATCAATCAATTGTCAAGTTTGTGACTCGGCATTGGTATTAAGGAAGACTTAACCAAAGAGAATAGGGGGCGCGGTGGCTCAGTTGGTAGAGGTGCAGGCTGCAAGCCGAGAGGTCCTCGGTTCGAATCCCACCTGCGGCAACCGCGTTGTGTCCTTGGGCAAGACACTTCACCCCGATTGCCTACATGGGGGCACGATGACGCTGTGTACTGAGGCGTACTGCACGTCGATGGTGCGCATGTCTTCAACCAATCTAACCCTGCCTGTGGTGTGGTGCAGAGTTCAGAGTTACGATGTTGGAGAGCTGACAGCTGCTCGTCGTTGCTCGGTGGTTCTCTCCGGGTACTCCGGCTTCCTCCACCCGTAAAACTGTCACGGTCACGATTAGCCATTGTGCATAAGTATGTGACCTTAAACACCAATAAATAAATAAATAAATAACCAAAGAGAATCAGTCCTTGTTAAAATCATGCAAAGACCATGTAAATGTTCATGACTCATGGTCGAGTGATGGGGAAAATCTTTGTCAAGCTGAAAGAAAATGGTAGAGTGAAGCAAGTGTTCAGTATGAAAGACATATAATAATTGAATATGTGATCCCCACACATGCACTTTCAGAAATTCGAGACACAGCCCCCCCCCCCCCCCCCCGACCGTTCCCCATCCCCCAAAATAGTAGGGTGATAGAATTCTCCACCATGGAAGCCTTACAATATCGGAATACGCGACTTCTATACTCCTACTTACGCCTACACACTTATTTCTAGATATAGATATCTCTAGATATACACCCACCCCCCACCCCCATACACCACCACCACCACTAATCACCGACCGTTATTAAAAAAAAACATTTGTGGCTGTTCCTCTAAGCTATTTCAGATGGAAACTAATCCAATTACATCTGATAAAGACTGCCAACGTAATAACATTGATGATATAAAGGACGAACAAAATTACGTTTTTTTTTGTTTGGTGCCCGTAAAAGCCTTACTCCATGTATTGTGTCTGTCAAGCGCCGAATGCGCCATAGCCCCCAGTTAGTAACAATTGTGTGGTCTGTCACTGTCGGCGCCTGACGTGTTTTAATTTATTTACCCTTTTTCAGCCGCTTATTTTTTAATTTTTCCTTCCGGTGCCGACCTGACTAAAAAAAAAATTCATTGTGCTAAACAGCCGACGGCCACGGGTACAAAGCTCAGTAGGCCATGAATCTGCAACAGTGGATAATCGTTAGATCCAATGTCAAACATCTCCACGAAAGTAGTCAAACAACTAAGTAAGAGTCTGAATATAACTCATTTTGTCTCCTTCTTCATGTCCTCTGGGCTCATCTGATACCGAAAGGTCTGTTCCCGTTATGGCCGTTAAACCCTTTTTGTACATTATGTATCAGTTAACAAACTGCTGCTCAAATGGCAAATTCCTCGTCCAGGTACTAGCCCTGACGGGGTTCTTGGTTTGTCAAATTGAGGGTTGTATTACTGCTAACGCCAGACAATACCTCTCCCGAGTTCCATTCTGCGCTGTGTGCCTACTGGCGCGAGGGGCAGAGTGGAACTCTTGGACTACTTGCCCGCTGAGTGTGACAAGGGCCGAGAAAGTGCGTAGTGAGTGAGCTTATGATTCAACAACACTGAGGCCTCGAAATGCCTGCCAACAAACAATGAAATTTATCTTTCACCCGTTGTTGGAAATTAATCATACCTAAACAAATAAGGGTAAGGGTGTTGGTTTCGAAATTACAGACACGATTCCAAGACTAACACGTAAGTCTTGCAATCGGCGGCAGGGTACATGTAACGTTTTTTTCATATTTTTTTCCATTGCCAGATATTGTGAGTGCATATTCGTTGAGACTTACAAAAAGTTCTCAATCGGTTTGTTACCCCACCCCCACCCCCCACCCCCACCCAAAAAAACCAAACAAACAAACAGAAAACAAAATCTACACGGGCACCCCTCCCTCTAGGAGAGGGACTGCCCGTCTCGATCTTTCTTTGACTTGGAGGGACGGGGGTGCCCCTCCCCTCCTTCCAAGTTAAAGAAGGACCGAGAAAATGTCAAGTATATTCACTATATTACCTACCATGGTGCATTGAGTACTATGATGGGATATATGCTGCAGATTTAGTACTCTGTACATTATAAATAGTTCTGAAACGTTACCATGGTTATTATATTCTTGTCCTAAATTTTGTTCCTGAACTAGGGGAGATCTCGAAATTGCGAGTACATTTTATGATAAACAATAAATTCTGAGGTTGTGCCCACCAAACCCTTGCCCTTTGTGTTTATGTAGTCCGATGCAGGCTATGGTCTCTAAACTGGGGATATATTTCGTTTTATGATTGATTATGGAGGTGACAGGCAAGGATTGTAAGGGCCTGCCCCCCCCCCCCCCCTCCTCGCCCTTTGTATCCGTGTAATCCGACACAAGCTACGAAGTGAAAGATCTCAACAGTAGGCACCCACTGGAACAGAAAAGCAGACTTAAAATTTCTACCTCTAAATCAGGGAACATTTTTGTTCCCTTTATGAGTGTGGGATTAATTACCGCCAATCAACCCTTTGCCCAACGTAACGGCCAAAACCGACAAGCGTAATATACTAAAACGACCTTGTAATTGACCCTCAGAACTCGTTTTTTCTTACAGGGCGTGGATTGTGGCCCTTCCTTGGAACCCGCTCAGTCAGCCAGTTCCAATGGGGGGGGGGGGGGGGGGGGGGCGCACGCCGCGGTTTGGAGGGAAGAAATTAAATGAAAAAGCTCCCAATTAGTTTGTAAAAGTAAAAAAAAAAAAATTTAAAAAAAAAAAATGTATTGTGTTGAGTCAAGCGCTAACTGCGCCATAGCCCCCAGTTAGTAACAACTGTGTGCTCTGTCACGGTCGGCGCCTGACGTGTTATAATTTGTTTACCCTTTTTACCGGTTTTTTTATCATTTCCTTCCGGTGCCGACCTGACTAAAAAAAGAAAAAAAAAATTAATTGTGTTAAACAACCGACGGCCACGGGTACATAGCCCAATAGGCTATGAATCTGCAACAGTGGATACTCGTTAGGTCCAGTGTCAAACATCTCTGTATAATAGTCTGAATATAACTCATCTTGTCTCCTTCTTCATGTCCTCTGGGCTCATCTGACGCCGAAATATCTGTTCCTGTTAAACCCTTTTCGTATATTATGTATTTGTTAACAAATCGCTTGCTGCCCAAACGGCAAATTTCTCATCCAGGTACTTGCCCTGACGTGGTTCTTGGTTTGTCAAATAGAGGGTTGTATTACTGCTAACGCAAGACAAGACGTCCCCTGAGTTCCATTCTGCGCTGTGTGCCTACTGGCGCAAAGGGTAGAGGGGAACTCTGGGACGACTTGCCCGCGGAGTGTGACAAGGGCCGAGAAAGTGCGTAGGTGAGCTTATGATTCAATAACATCGAGGCCTCGAAATGCCTGCCTACAAACAATGAAATGTATGTGCCCCCCCCCCCCCCTCCACTTCTAAGATGCTTACCTCCCTCCCTCTGAGTGTATCGATTTACGTCTACAATAGCTATATTCTCAGTCCAGCTGCATTTTTCAAGATACTGATCCCATTTTCACTTCGAGTAGGCTGAAAACTCCTTCGATAACTTCTGTGTTGCCTCATTCCCACAAAGTCCTGGTTTTGTGACCCATTTTTAACCACCCATTCATTGCCTGCCTGGAAACTGCAAATTCCTGGAATACACTTTGTCCGAACAGGAAGCGTATAATCCTCTGAACTTAGATGAATTGCATCATGAATGGTGTAACTGAATTATGATCAATAATTCAAAAGGTGGAAGCATCCAAGTCGGGATTTTCCAGTGTTTTGTATATTTTACTCTTAATTTTTCCATACTAACTCATCTTTATGCGTCATTTGCATCATAAAAATATTTCCCAAATTAGATGGGAGAGCACAGCAAACCGGCTTTTTGGTGATGTTGGTTTCCCCAATGCCTCCACTACTAACGCATATTGTGAAGCCAGTGAAGCTTGAGGTGACAGATGTGTCTCCCTAATTTGTGAACACTGGACAACTGACTAGTGACCTCGTGAAGCAACCTATCTGGGTCATCCTCGCGTTCTCAGGATACAATAACTTAATTAACCAGCGGAGCTTGACAACATTTAATTCGCTTGGTCTCGAAATTAATTCATCGTCCAGTATTGTTTCTTCAGAAACTCATTTCGACCTGATTGTTCCCTGAATGTGTTGATAGCGTTCAGAAAAGAACACAAACCTCATCTCGCCTCGAATAACCATGTATGTTTATCAGCACTGGTCATGTGTTATCACTTTGCTAAAGGTCAAGCCGAAAAGCCCACACACCCCGTTATTAACTCCGTGGACTCTATGTATATATGAGACACCTTTGTAATACAGTTCTCCACCACGACGCGCGTGTAAATAGTTATAATTTATACATTAACTTATGCTCAGCTGTCACAAGCTGAATATTTTTACACCAAATATGCTTTATTTAAATTTTAACTACACGACTTTTACAGTTGTTATTCTACCACTGCTTATGGTCCACATCTTTCTAGTTTACATGAAGCGCACTCATGGCGAATGATAAGGTATCGTTGGATGAAATACAGAGTGACAACCGATACAATCTTGCATCTAAGTATAATCACTCGATGAGTCTTTTGCAGGACGATGATGCAGAGTCCCCTTTCACCATCCATGGTCATTCATGCAATTATTTTTCCCCTTCCAACTTACGACAAAATTTCCACAGACAGGACAAAAATGTAACCCTTCTCAGTCCAAACTGTAGAAGCCTTAGTTCTAACTGGGACTCTTTCACCAACTTCCTCTGTGATATCCAACAGGGTGAGAATATGTTCAACGTAATTGGTCTAACAGAAATCTTCAAACTATGCGAGCATCTCAATTACAAAATTGATGGCTACCACCCAATTGTATACAAAATCCGCCCTAGTCCAAGTGACAGCAGAGGAGGAGTGGGTCTTTTTATTTCTGCGAATGTTTCGTTCAGACTGAGACCCGATCTGGCGATCTTCATTCCGAATGTCATTGAAACTATTTTCACAGAAATCAATCCAGGGCGCAAAAACTCGTACATTGTTGGATGCATATGCAGGCCAAACACTGCACCTCTAGCTGATATTGAGGTGTTAGTCTCTTCCATAAGCGACGTTATCACCAAAATCAACTCAGAGCACAGCAGGGCTTCCTTATTAGGCGATTTTAACATAGATTTGCTGAATTTTGATAACCACGGCAAAACTAACGCATTCATAGATAGTACGTTTAGTGACGGATTCATGCCAGTAATAACAAAACCAACCAGAATAACTGAGCATTCAGCGGCCTTAAATGACCATATTTATTCCAATAATGTATCAGCTAGCTACAGTGCGGGAATATTAATTACTGATATTTCAGATCACTTCGCCACATTTTATATACAGGAAGGTGATAACGAGCCCGAGAAGCCAATACCCCAACTTCGAAGATTATTCAAGAGAGAAAATATTGAATTATTCAAAAATTTGCTTCACAACACTAGCTTTGACTCAGTGTATAACTGTACGTGTACCAATGCAGCATACGAAACATTTTTGGATATCTACCTTGACACATTCGAATCGGCATTTCCCCTGAGAAGCTTGAATTTACCCAAAAATATCATAAAACGTAAGCCCTGGATGACATCGGGTCTGTTACAGTCCTCTCAAACTAAAAATAAACTTTACCTAGTCAAACTGAGAAAACCCACGGAAATTAACATCAACAAATATAAAACGTACTCCTCGATTTTTAATCAATTAAAGAGACGACGTAAGGCTAGATACTACAATGACGTCATGGAAACAAATAGACACGATTCTAAAAAAAACATGGCAAATACTTTGTACCTTAATCAACAAATCAAAATCAACGGCGACACTCCCACCTAGCATATCTCATAATAATGTTGAAATATCTGACCCCGATAAAATCGCCTCCAGTTTTAATGATTACTTCTCAGAAATTGGTCTGACTATTAACGATAACGTCTCCACCTCCGATAACAAATTCGGTGACTTCATGAAAGGAAATTACGCGGATTCCTTTTTTATTACCCCAACAAACGAGCAAGAAATCATACTGACAGCCGGACAATTGAAAGGGAAAGTGAGTACCGACGCTTTCAATCTATCTACAAAAAATTATGAAAGAGGCAATCTGTGAGATCGCGAAACCCCTGGCCTATATATTCAATCAGTCATTTATACAAGGTAAAGTCCCCGATAAAATGAAAATAGCAAAGGTGATACCAATTTTCAAAGGGGGTAATTCCCGTGAGCTAGGTAACTGCAGACCAATTAGTTTGTTACCGTTTTTTTCGAAACTTCTGGAGAAAATAATGAACCGGGGACTCACTAATTTTCTCAGTGATTTTCATATTCTGTACGAACATCAGTACGGTTTTCGCAAAAATCATTCCACTCTTCACCCCATCATGCACCTTTTGCAATATGACGCTGAATGCAACGACAAGCCTACAAAAGACTCTACTCTAGCCGTCTTCCTTGATTTGTCTAAGGCATTTGACTCCATTAGTCACGAAATTTTACTTAGCAAAATGGAATTCTACGGAATAAGAGGGATTAGTAAGATTTGGTTTTAAAGGTACTTAACAGGCAGAGAACAGTATGTGGAATATAACTCGAATCGATCCCCAAACCGATATGTTACTTGCGGGGTCCCCCAGGGGTCTGTGTTGGGGCCCATCCTCTTCTTAATTTACGTGAATGATATGAGTTATTCCACTGTCCTTAACCTATTATCATTTGCTGACGACACAACCCTATTTACAGCTGGACATGACCTGAATACCCTGGAGACTACAGTTAATACAGAGCTGAATAAAATATTCGACTGGTGCTGTTGCAATAAACTCCAAGTGAACGCCAGTAAATGCAAATATATTATGCTACACCCACCGAACAGTCCGAACAAATCCGACTTACTAAATATTTTTCTTAACAATGCCAAGCTTTCACCAATAGGTAACTACCAACAAGAAAAAGTCGCTAAGTTTACCTTGACGAAAACCTCAATTTTAAGTACCACATATCCACAGTATGTTCCAAGATGTCAAGTGCAATCTATTGTTTGAATAAAGTAAAAAAATGTTCTCCCTAAGAAGTCATTGAAATTATTGTATTATACATTAGTTCATAGTCACTTACTGTATGCAATCCAAATTTGGGGGCATGGTCCATCCTGCAGTAAAATATACTCTCTACAGAAACGCGCGATGCGAATAATTAGTTGTAAAAAGTTTAATAGTCATACTGATCCCCTATTCAAGGATAATGATATTCTAAAATTTAACGATCTGTACAAAGTGAATGTCTCTCTATTCATACACGACTGGAAAACGATAGGTTGCCCGACTCATTTGAAACATTTTTTAATGAACACACTTTATCTGGACTCCAAACAAGGCAAGTTGGCATGATACAGTCGCTGAGAGCTAGAACCCAATTCTCTGCCAAACTGCCAAAACATAGCTTTCCAAAGATTTGGAATGGAATTGATGCTAACCTACGGGCCCTACCTTCCAGACATGTTTTCAAGAAACAACTTACTAATGAATGCTTAGCAAGCTACTTCTCACATGTTAACTGTTCGTTTCATATGTGTCCAGTCTGTAGGCATAATCCTCATTGATATACGTACGTCGCCACACTCCATTGTGGGACCCTTCATTCATGTGAATATGAGAGAGAGAGAGAGAGAGAGAGAGAGAGAGAGAGAGAGAGAGAGAGAGAGAGAGAGAGAGAGAGAGAGAGAGAGAGAGAAGAGAGAGTGAGAGAAAGAGAGAGAGAGAGAGAGAGAGAGAGAGAGAGAGAGCTGTATGTGCCAGTGGGACAAAGGGCATTCTAGCACTATGGCGACCTTACGTATTCCGTCAATGGAGACTGGAAATTGTCCTATCTGCTAATAACATTCCCACCTCCTACTTAAAAACGAGCCATATTGTAAACACTTTTACTTAAGGCGCTGACTGTTCGAGGCTTCCCTGTCAAGACGAAAACATCCATATTCTTATGACGCAATTGTCAGCCCATGCCGATGACTTCTCCAGTTATCTCATCCAACTGGACCTCGAATTAATCTCCAATCAGGTCTTGACCCATCATCTTACGTTTAATCTTATTGATTCAAATTTGTAGTCTACCGTCAAATTGCACTTGCGCGTATCGGGTGCAGTCTTTCGAGTAGACTGGGAAGGGGCCATCACGTAGATTCGAGGTCTTCCTTACTCTCTCCATTCATTCAATAGCTGGGCCATAGGCAGTGGTACCTATGAACAATAATATCCAGTCTACTCCATTTCTGTGTAGTGATTTCTGTGTAGTCTTTTTCACTTCCTGGGGGCAACAGGAAGACAGCCAATGTGGCTATGTTGTCTCCCAACAATTTACCAGTGTATTCTATATATGCAAAACTCTTTGCGCAAAACTAACTTGTAAATTTGGTATTTTGTTGAATAAACTTCTTTTCATTTCAAAGACTTTGTATATGCCTGTATCTGAGAAAGTTTAATAAAATTTATAACACCTCTGTTTCTACATGTATATCATCGGCTTTATTGTTGGAAAATGGTTTCAGATCTCTTTGCAAAAATTAATCAGATGATAGTGTTCATCTACGTATGACAGGATGTACGAAGTAATATAACCAGTCTTTTGATTTTGAAAATGAGAGGCACGCTGTGTACTATTCGCTACCATTTGAAGTGAAGCACGCTATTGTTGCGTCCTGGCATCAGAAAAATGTTTTCAAGAAAAGCTTTAATGAACACCTTCACCACACTGTTCACTCTACTAGTGCAATGTAAGTAGGAGTTCCATTCAAATAAGCTTTTCTCAACAATAATTAAATTTATTTGAGTTCGGCATAATACATAAAATGCAACTTCAATGATGCATTTGTAAATCAATCAGATTATTCTCCACAGAGTGCATGAGTGAAAAGACAGCGAGTACCATTAACGCTAAAGAAAAATTAATCTTTTGATTCTCAGGCACCAAAGCTTTCGTTTTTTCGTACCGCGTGCGTCATATTCATTTTGGAAGCAAAATTCAAAATATATAAAACTATTATAAGGTGTGATTTTAGCGGTATCACATCACAATTTGTTATGCAATATGTCGTGTACATTAATACCGTATTGTTATTCTCTTCGCGAAATGCGACACGATTCTCACATGTATGCACAAAATAAATGTTTATTTAAATGTTGAGAGCTAGAATTGCTTTAGTGGTCTAAACGTTTTCATCAAAACTTGTTTCATTAAAATTATTGGAGAGTGCCAACAGGCACTCTCCAATAATTTATAATAGAACAAATTTGTATAAACAAACTGTTATTTACCTTTGACTAAATACGACACATGGGTAAGGAAAATGTTAGCTTTTGCACCGGTACCCTCATTTTATTAAAAGTCTGATTGTGGCTTCTGGCACTCAGCCAATTAAAAAACTCCTCATTATTTTTTATCTCTATTTTAGTTGTTCTATATTGATTTTGTGTTGTATGATCACTGTAACAAAAAACAAACTATCAGTGAAATCAACATGGAAGCTCTAGTATTTAATTTTAGGCTCTCACAACTGGATTTTAGGCATCGGCGACCATTCCATCAGGAATAAAAACAAAAACCGCCCTTCCTCATACGTTTTAAAACAAAATTGCCCGAGAAACAATTATTTAATTTGTTTTACCTAATGGCCTTTGAAGTTTGTAGAATTATGTTATTTTTGCACCAATTCTCGAAAAGATTGTACCGAGGAGCGCTGTTGTCTACTCGCAAAAAGTAAAAATTGCATGTGTTTTTACAGATTAGTAAACTGTTTATACAGATTAGTAATCTGTTTTTCAGATTAATAATCTGTTTCTACAGATTAGTAATATGTATTTACTGATTATTAGGAGACTGTTTTTACAATTTATTAGGTGACTGTTTTTGCAGATAAAAAAAACTGTTTCTACAGATTAGTCAACTGTATTTAAAGAATATTAGGAGATTGTTTTTACAATTTATTAGATGACTGTTTTTACAGATTATTACAAGACTGTTTTTACAGATTAGCAATCTGTTTTTACAGTTTATTAGGATACCGTTTTTATAGATCATTAGAAGACCGTTTTTACAAATTAACTAGCTATTCGATGATTTGTTTTTAATTTTTGCAAATATGCTTGCTCAGCATTTTTTGATACCCCCTACAGAGCACCCTGACATAACCGATGGCAAATATTGATCCACGAACATCGTTTGAACAAACTTCATTTTACACGTCAAAAGGAAACTTCATATGAAATATCAAGTCATTGTAACCACTGGTTCACGGGAAGATTTTAAAATAATTTTGGAGCAATTTCCACCACGCCCTCCCTATGGGGCTGGCATGTTGAGTTGAACAAAAATGCAATGCCCCCTCGGGGTTATCAATCACACACACTTTCACTTGAACTGGCCCAGTGGTTTTGGAGGAGAAGTACAAGATGAGCATAAGAGCAAATTTTGGAGTCACTCTATATCTCGTTGCAAATGGGATATAAAGCACATGCTCGAAAGAGTGACTCCAAATACTGCTCTTATGCTCATCTCGGAAAAAGGGAGTGTCCAAAAGCCAGGCGTTTTTTTTTAATTAAGGTGCAGAGGTGGGTGCCACCGAACATGGCTGTTCCATCGATTCCGTAAAAGGGATTCCAAAAAGTGGGTCTCCAAGGTCTTTTACACCTCTTGTACAGTTCCTACACAGATAGCCTTACCATTGGTTTCCATCTTGACTTCAACTATCTGTCCTATGACTTGCCTCTTTCGTACTCATCCAATACTATAATCTTCTACTGCCCTCGCAGCTTTGTGCCATTAGTGTCTTGTACTATTACTATTGATTTGTAGCACTATTGCAGGCTTCCTAACTATATCAGATTGCTCGAACGAGTAGAATCCCATCGAGAAAATAAGCCACAGAGTAACTGCGCGAGCGAGTAACTCTCCACACGACTCTTATCCTCTTCTCGGAAACAGGGATGCCTTAGGCCAAACGTTTTCAAATAGGGGTTCCGTAAATAGAATACCTAGAAACAGGGCTGATGATTATCCCTAATAAGTTATCGAGCAATTGCTGAAAAGACTTTGCTCGAACGACTCGAATCCCACCGAGCAAATAAGCTACATAGCAATTGCTCGAACGAGTGACTTCACATACGACTCTTATTCTCATTTCGGTAAAAAGGTGTTCCAATGGCCAGTAGGTTTTTAAAAAGGATTGTTTGGAGATTCCATAGAAGGGATTCTATAAGTGGGATTCCATAAGTGGGATTCCAAGCTCCTATATAGCTCCTATACAGGTGGTCTGACCATCGGCTTCAACTTTTTGCCCTATGGTTAGCTTCTACTGCAGTCCCCCAATCCTATAGCCTTCTTCTACCCTTGTACCATTACTACTGACTTGAAGCACTATTGCAGGCTTGCTAACTGCTACAGATCACGGCCTCTACCCTCGGCTAAGTCCCTGCTTTACGTACTACCTTTTTCCCCGTCAAGTCTTAGAAAGTCGAAGGACCATCCACACTCTGCTGGGAGAGTAGAAAACAAGCATGTAACACACAACATTGCATTACGTACTACCTATATCACCGCCCTAGATGGATAGTGATTTCAAGGGTTAGATGGGGCCTACAAGGGTGTATACCGTCCATAATATACTACCGCACTAGACAACCAGACATTATCCCGTCCACAACAGAGCGTGGCCTAGTATTACGTTCTGCATGTACCAGTCATAGGATAATTTGAAGCATTGGGCCGATTAGTTGTATCAAGGGCTAACATTGAACCAGCGGGTACAAACAGTACATCCTATACTACCACACCAGACAACCATGGATTACCCACCCAACAATACTGCTTGGCCTAGCATAGCGCACTACCTATACCATCAGTGGGCCAGCGCACCGCCATATATGGATAATGGTACTACAACCGTTCAAAACTACCAGGTATTACCCACACAATACCGCTTGAACCCCCCCCCCCCCGCCCATAACGTACAACCTATACCAGTCATAGAATAATACAAAGCAATCAATTGTTTAATAGTACCTAGGACTAACAGGGGACCTACAGAGGTATAGACCGCCCATACTATACTACCGTTCTCAATTACCAGACATTATCCCTGCCCACAATACCGCTTGTCCTTGCATTACGTACTCCCTTCACCAGTCAGAGGTTAATATAAAGCATTAGGTGGATAAAAAGTACTAAGGGCTAAGATGGGACCTATAGGGGTGCAGAGCGACATCCTATACTGCCATACTAGGCGATCATGCATTACCCTCAACCACCCTACAATACCACCTGTCCCAGCATTACATACTACCAGTCACAGGATAGTACAAAACAATCGTTAGGTTAATACAACAAAGATGGGCCTATAGGGTACATAACGTCCATACTATACTACCAATCCAGACCACCAAGGATTATCTCGCAATACCGAACTAAACGACGACCATGAATTACCCCCACCCCACAATACTAGTTTATCCAGCGTTCCGGAGTACCTACACCAGTCGAAGGATAATACAACGTCAATAGCAACATCAACCGTTTCGCGGTGAAAACTTTCGATAAACTCCACCTTCACCATGAATTTTCCATCACATACCCATACTCTATACCCATAGCCTTGTGTGTACATAAATCACTACACAAATCATAGCATACTATTACGGCGGCGTAGAACTGCCACATCATTGTAAATTTCCATGGACTACTAATCTGTTTTTACAGATTACTAATCTTTATTTACAAATTACTAATCTGTTTTTACAGATTACTAATCTGTATTTACAAATTACCAATCTGTTTTTACAGATTACTAATCGGTTTTTTTACAGAGTACTAATCTGTTTTCACAGATTAAAACAGTTATATAACTGCGGTTCTCATTGGCCAATGTTGTTTGCTCGAGGTTCAGTGCCAATTGCGACAGCAAGCAAGTTTTCATTCTGCTGACGTCTCGTAGAAATAATCCCCCGCATCTCACTCGAGGATAAGCATCGTACGCCACCCAATACAGTTCACTATTGCCTATATACTTTTTTCTTGAGTGATTCAAATGACATATGCACATATTATTAAATTATGCGCGTATTTCAATTATATTCGCGTATATTCCAATAATATAGACCAGGACTGGTGTCATGAGTTCCTCGACTGGGGTGGGTGAGGGAAGCTAGAGTTTCCTGCCCGACAACAACCCCCTCCCCCTAAAAAAGGAACACTTTTTCCAAGAGGCCAATAACCTGACTCTAGAACTGTTTTTTTTTTTTTCGACTCTCGTGCACTTATCCACCAAACAATTTCACCGACGATCGACAGAGACGCCAGTGGTTAGCCTATATGGAATTATAATGATTTGTCCAGGTGAACAGACGAGACAGACTAAATAACCCATTGTACATGCTTACATTTCCCCGACGAATTGTACAAGATTCCCCGACCGTGACGGGAGGACAAGACCACTCCGATGGGGGAGGGGTAGAGGTTGGGGAAGGGGCTGTATCCCCACTGGACCCCCTGGCGCCACCCATGAAATAGACATATAATTTGATACAGGCGAATGCTATTTATTTGAGTCGTTCAAGAAAAAAATTCGCATATATTATAACAATATACGAGTATACACGTATTTTAATAGTATACGACGCGTAAAATATTCGAGACACTCATGCAAGCAAAATCGAACGCGTCTATTTTTGCAATATTTGCTTTAACCCTTTACCTAACATGAAAAGCAGACGACACTTGCAAAAAAAATTCTTGAATAACTAAATTTTTTCATTTTTTGTCTCAAAAACATAGGTTATGACCCCTCGTTGGAACGAGCTCGACGAGCTCGTTCCAACGAGGGGTCATAACCTATGTTTTTGAGACAAAAAATGAAAATATTTTGAAAATTAATTGGCGATTTTTGAGAATAGCGCTGGCCGGTTTTGGCCGTTACGTTGGGTAAAGGGTTAGCAGAATACGGATAGATTTTGTCTGTTTATTCTTGAAATATACGCGTATGTTAAAACATATACACGTATATATTTCACATGCGAGTATGTTATCTATCAAGGACAGTAGTAGTATATTATGTACCCGGGCGTGCCCCATCAGCGGGATCTCATCAGGGGATCTCATATGACGTCGTAGTCACGTGACACAGTGATGCCATGTTTGGTTGTTATGGTAGCCCGCGTGACCGGCCATCTTGTGACGTCATTGCCATAGTGATATGTGTTGTCAGTGCGCTTGCGCTTCCATAAGTATGGTTTCGTCTTACCTCGAGTGACTCGCACATACTGCTCGATTGACTCGAATCCCATCGAGCAAATGAGCTATAGAGCAATTGCTCGATCGAGTGACTCGCACATACGACTCTTAGCCTCATTTCAGAAAAAATGGGTGCCGAAGGTCATAATTATGTTTTCGAAAAAGGGATTCCACAAATGCGATTCCACAAAAGGGGTTCCATAAGTGGGATTCCGTCTTATCTCGAGCGACTCGCACATACTGCGCGAGCAACTCGAATCCCATCGAGCAAATGTGCCTTAGAGCAATTGATCGATCGAGTGACTCGCAAATACGACTCTTAGCCTCATTTCAGGAAAAAGGGATTCCATAGTCATTGGCGTTTTTCCAAAAAGGGATTCTTAAGAAGCGATTCCGTAAGTGCGATTCTTATCCGATTCCATGACATGGGTTTCCGTGATTTGACATAAACACTCGAGGGTAAGGAAAGTGACTAATAACGCCCAACTTAACAACTACTACAAGAACCTGAACAGATGCAACTGACAACCAACTACTACAAATCAACAAAGGTACAAAACTGGACGAAGATCCTTCACAACCAAGATCGAAGTGAACAGAACATACCACAATGAAGGAAGACCAAACTGATCTGATCGAACACAATCAAGATCAAAGAGAACTAACCCAATGAAGCTGCCGAAGTGAATTGAACATAACAAACTTTATCACACTGTTTGAAATGAAAAATAACCCTAATTAAAATATAAAGCAGTGTTAACCCTCTTAGACAAAACTGAATGAACCAAACAAAGGTGTTTTGAACTAAATATAATGCAGTGTGAATCCCTTTAAACTATTTTGACCTGAATGAATTAAATATAATATTTATAAGTAATATTAACAGCCTTGAAGTCCACTGTTTAACTGAATGAATGTTTTAACTACATCCTAAATGGAAATATAACGAAGGTGACATGATAGAATTTTAACTGAATTATAGTTTTGAACTACAACCCTTTGAACTGAATTCAACCAATAGGGAAAGGGGATATCCTCGAGTGTTTATGTCAAATCACGGAATCCCATGTCATGGAATCGGATAAGAATCCCACTTACGGAATCCTTTTTTGAAAATCCCTTTTTGGAAAACGCCTGTGACTATGGAATCCCTTTTTCCTGAAATGAGGCTAAGAGTCGTATGTGCGAGTCACTCGATCGAGCAATTGCTCTATAGCTCATTTGCGAGTCACTCGAGCGAGAACTGCTCTAAAGCACATTTTCTCCATGGGATTCGAGTCGTTCGAGCAATATCTGCGAGTCACTCGGTCAGCAATTGCTCTAAAGCTCATTTGCTCGATGGACTTCGAGTCGTTTGAGCAATGGCTATTCCACTCGTTTGCTTATTGGCTTTGGGAATAATATAGGCTTTTGTTATACAGAGGAAGATAACTCTTCATACAGATTATGGGAAATCAAGCAATTTGATAGGTTAGTTACCTGCAGTAAAGTGAACTGATTGGATTAACTGGAAATCAAAGCCAAGTAAACAATTATGAGGTTGTTTGTGATAATTCTACGAATTAAATATGGATTCTGGGGGAAATCCGAGCCAAAAATCTGCTCTTGTTCAATCGAACTTAACCCTGTTGGGCCCCTCTGTACCCGATAAGGGGTGGGGGCTCTCGGTTTCATGGTATGGCGGTCCTAAAAGCATTTTGGGGGAAATCCGTACTAAATAAAATCGTTTTTGGTGATTTGAAGGGATTGTCAGGTTGTTTGTGGTAATTCTAAGAATCGAGAAATTACTCCTGTACAAAGGAACACACCCTCCGTGCTGCTACCATAGAAACCAAGATGGCGGCATCCGGTATACAAAATGGATGACGGAAACACGTATCACCCTAACAACACGCGCTGCGCATGCGCACTAACAGCACATATCACTATGGTAATGACGTCACAAGATGGCCGGTCACGCGGGCTACCATGACAACTAAACATGGCGTCACTGGGTCATGTGACTATGACGTCACATGAGATCCCCCGATGAGATCCCTTGGTGGGGCACGTCCGGGCACATGATATACTACTAAGGACGATTAATGTGATTGGTACTCGGGTCGAATCCTACATGCGGCAACCGCGTTGTGTCCTTGGGCAAGACGTTTCACCCCTACTGCTCACGTGGGGGTGCGGTGACGTTGTGTGTTAAGGCGTACTGCACGTCGATGATACACTTGTCTTCAACCAATGCTAACCCTGCTTGTATGCAGTTAGTATGTTGGGGAGCTGACCGTTGCTGGCCGCTGGTCAGTGGTTCTTTCCGGGTACTCCGACTGTCGTGGTCATAATTAGCCAGAAATGTGCAGAAATATGTGACCTTAAACACCGATGAAGAGTCATAATAACTAATTAATGTGATTGGCGCGATAACATACGCGTTTGTGAACCAGGGCTGAACCACCAAAGCTAGTGGGGGGGAGGGCAAATTTATTTTACAGGTATGAAAGAGTATAGGATGACCTTCCCCCACACAAACATACGCGCCCGGTCGCGTCCATTAGTTGGCTGACGAAAGTCAGCCCATCGATACCTCTATAGGCGTGGTGTGGAAAGCTCCAAATTAGGTTTAATTTTGCATCTGTAATACATATCTGATTTCAACAGATATGAAAATATTAAGTAACTACTGCACGATTTCTGTTTGGGATGAATCGACTTCAGTTTGGCCTGTGTTAATTATGAGCCGAGTGTGTATTGGGCCAAAAATACTGGTTACTCTCAGTGATCATCTCCTGAAATATTGATTCGTGGCCACGAAATAAAAATTTCTACCATGTCACTTCGGGGGTTCCATAAAATTCTTTCCCGATTTTCTCCACGATGATTGTTATTTTCACCTCAAAGAAAATTATTTTCACCACGGGAAATCTCTTTAATTTTTCTCCGTAGTGAAAGTTAGTTTCTTCGTCTTTTTCTTATTTTAAACGCACATTCACTGGATTTTTTTGTTGAGAAAATTCAAAAGTAAATAAGTAAATAAATACATGCCTACATTTACATTTGGGTCGCAGTTGTCCCCCGTCCCTATGGAGCCTGGAAAGTGACATGGTCAGTTGTTTAGGCTAAGTAATCCGTGAGATAGTTTGGTTATTATGTAAGAATAGCCAACCACAGAGTTTGTATTATAAGACGTTTACTGTGATTAGTCAGACAGTAATCTGTACAAGCAGATTAGTAATCTGTAAATACAGATTAGTATTTTGTAAGGACAGATTAGTAATCTGTAAAAACAGACTAGTAATCCGTGGAAATTTACAATAATGTTGCGGTTCTACGCTACTGGAATACTATAATAAGCTATAAATACAGATTACTAATCTGTAAAACAGTGTTGTAATAATCTGTAAAAACTGTCATCTAATAAATTGTAAAAACAGTCTCCTAATAATATGTAAATGCAGATTACTAATCTGTAAAAACAGTTTATTAATCTGTAAAAACACACGGTCTTGTAATAATCTGTAAAGACAGTCATCCAATAAACTGTAAAAACAGTCTCCTAATAATCTGTAAATACAGATTATTAATCTGTAAAAACAGTCTTTTAATAATCTTAATCTGTAAAACAGATTACTAACAGATTACTAATCTGTAAAAACAGATTATTAAATGAAAAGGTCTTGACCCTAATGCGTCGCCGTACAAGTCTATAATTGGCCTAATGCGTTACGTAGCTATCAGCCCGTCCCCAAATAGAATGCTGAGCACGATAACGTCCTTTATTGCACACTCAAACTCGAAATTTAGTGCTTTCACCCGTGACCAGAAATATGGCAGAAAGTATTGTTAGTCAAATCACACACCGTTCAACACATTGTACTATCCGAATATTCCCAAACTTCGTGGTGGCTAACTTTCCCTATTTCTGATTGACTGCTTCACGTCTATCACAGATTTATACTGTCAGGCCTGAGAATGGTGGAGAATGTACACTAAGGGGTAAGTGGCTTTCAAATATTCACTCTGGCAGCCTTATAAACATGAATACGTTTCACACAACATTGCTCATACAATTTAGTTATGATGCTTTCATTGGGGCAGATAAGCGGTCCCTTGGGTTTAACCCTTTACCCAACGAATCGTCCGCATCCGCCCGCGTAATATGCAAATTCAGCAGTTGAAAAAATATTATTTTTTAAACAATTTCAACAGAACCATATCATGTGACCCCTCGTTGGGACGAGCTCGCCGAGCTCGTTCCAACGAGGGGTCACATGATATGGTTTTGTTGATTTTTTTTTTTAAATTTTAAAAAATGATATTTAAAATAATAAATTTTGATATCGTCTGCGTTGGGTGAAGGGTTAAAGGGTCAGTGAATGCTAAGGATACTTATATTCCCAGTATTGCCCATCTAGTCTTTACAATACAGGAATATACATCGAATAACAAAATGATGAACGATTTAGGCAAACCTGTAGTTGTATTTCCACTTTGATGATGAACAATTGGTATCACTGACATTAAATCAAAGTTTGTTACCAATGAAGTGAATAACAATAATGCAATATTTCACTCCTACAATCATTTTCAGTATTTCGATTTTGTAAACGGGAGGCGCGCTCTATACTACTCGCTACCATTTGAAGTGAAGCGTTCTATTGTTGACTCCCGTCATCGAAATATTTTTCCAGAAAAACATTAATGAATATCTTCACACTGTTTACTCCATTGGTGCACACTAAGTTGGGATTCCGGACTTGTTACCCGAACAAGCTATTCGCAGCAATAATCAAATTTATTTGAGTTCGGTAAGAGTTAATCGCACACTAGGTGGAGCCAGGGCGCGCTGTTGTCTCCCCGCAAATAGTCAAAATTGCATGTGAAAGCTCGGCGCAAAATCGAAAGACCGCATTTTCACATTTGGATAAGGCAATAAAATTAATTCATACCCAGACCTTTCTCCAGAAATCAGTTTTAAATTCAACATACATATTAGTTTTCAGAATCCTTGTATAATGCTTCTTACTTTCAGTAGCGTACAATTGGTAACGCACATTAACCCTTTACCCAACGAATCGCCCGCATCCGCCCGCGTAATATGCAAATTCTGCCGCTGAAAAAATATTATTTTTCGAAAAATTTCAACAAAACCATATCATGTGACCCCTCTTTGGAACGAGCTCGTTCCAAAGAGGGGCCACATGATATGGTTTTGTTGAAATTTTTTGAAAAAAAATTAAAAAATGATATTTAAAATAATAAATTTTGAAATCGTCTGCGTTGGGTAAAGGGTTAACACAAACTTTTAATTCTGACGATATCTGTAATAAACTCCTTTACATATTATGTACATTTTGGGGTTCTTTATGATTTTCAGTTATGTTTTGAATACTTCTGTATCTTGTTTAACTATGGGCAATAGTGTAATACGATAACGTACTTCAAATGTTCGTAACTTACATGTACCAACACCCTAACGACTAAACGACAGAAAACGCCATTTTGTGCCTTTTCCGTATACTTTCAGAAAAAGAAGTGCATAGGAAAATCCCACCGGGGGCACGGTTCATTAGCAAAACAAATTCTTAAGCTCTGTAACTGTTCTAAACGTCGACCAGTCTTCAGACTATATAATATATGAGTAAATGAACAGACACTGAATCGAAAGATCAATTATATGCTCTTGAGATTGTTACAAAATAACAATAGAACACATGAAGACCTCAAGGGAAATAAATAAAAAATCAGAAATAATTGAGTAATTAAAACTGAAACCACCCGAGAAATACGAACTAATTGCATCTTTAAACCTAAAATCCAAGTTCACTGATAATCGTTAGATCCAAATTCAACGATTAATGAGTCGGGTAAACGCTCGCATCTCGTTACTTCTCCATAAACATAGTAACTATCGATTTTTATAAACATTTTATAACGTTGTGAAAATAAGCTAAAAAAAAGTACAGACAAGCTGTTAAATGCATCAAAATGTTGGACACGTTTGCAGCTTCCATCATTACAAGTTTGTTTCACTATATGGTATATTCGTTATTTCGTTTTTGAAATTGTGATGTGCGCTCCTTACTACTCACTACCATTTGAAGTGAAGCGCGCTGTTGTTGAGTCTCGGTATCGGCAACATAATGTTGTCATGAAAAACATCATGAAAAATGAGTATATTTACATCGTACACTTCACTGATGCACACCAAGAGGGGATTCCAGAAATATTACCCAATTTTTCGAATAAACCTTTCGCAGCAGTAATCATTTATTTGCGTTTGATATAATAATGCAGTATCAACAGAGCAATGGTAAATCCTTCAGATGATTCTCCACAGATTGCATAAGCAAAAAGACAGAGCATTAGCGGTCTTTGAAGTTTGTCGAATTATATTGTTTACCCACTAATTCTCGGAAAGTGAAGTTTGAAGCCTTGAAATGCTACAGTTCACAGTTCATGATGTAGTGTTCACATTTTCGTGCGCGCATTGCATTTTATTTGATCTATTTTCCACTAACATTCTTTAGCCTGTCATAGCATGATTTGATGAGCACCCATGGCATAGTCTTGGTCCCTGACCCAGTTTTTAAGGGTTTTGAAAGTGATGCGGAGCACATAATTGTGCATTCGTAGCATGTATGTATACTCATACATCTATGGTTTTCATACAAATTACCCAAGACTGAGTGTTTTGCCCTGAATGAGCTTAGGAGAGCCACACACTACTTGCCGTATCTTATTATTAGACGTATTTCTTAAGCTTGACTATGTCTTGAGTTCATTGTCAAATTGACTCATGGCTGCTTCACGGCAGCCATGACTGTAATTTGACAATGAACTGAATGAATAAACATTAATGGTTAGGACAGGAAATATCTTGCTTAAATTGGTCTGTGAAAGTGAATAGCTGTATGTACATATGGATGAAAAAGATATGTGCTGAGCCACATCTTTTATATTTAAGAAAACATTTTAGTAGTCATACAGAGTGTGGTACTATCTATTATGCTATTCGGAAAATATAGGTACTCCTTTTATATTTTGTAAAATTGAATTGAAATCAATTGTAAGCAGAGAATGAAACTCACTCAGTCGGTCGTCGGTTCCCCCCTTCCTCCCCCAACCCTCCCTCTACCCATCCAGTTTTTTATTATTTATACCGCGGATATCACAGTCTGTTAGAGATATCCCTGCTTCTGCTGTCTCTACTGGTTCTCTACACTCCCTCATACATTTAAGTATTCCACACACTCACAAGGTTATGGGGCACCTGTTTCTGTGTTTGCCCCTTTGTTATTGCTTTTGTTTACCAAAAACTGCGAAAATATTGGCATACTTCCAAAACTCGTGTTTTATGTACAGAGCAATCTGCCTTGCCGATTGGTCACAGTAACTTGAATTCAAAGCACCCATCATGGATAATTTAAAATTTGGAAGCGTAAATTGTCGGGATGACAGACCCCGTGAAACGGAGAGATATTTTCTCGAGATGTAGAGATGCATACGATATCACATTCCTAGTAGATACACACTCTTCCCGTGAGACAGAAAATGCATGGAAGCACGAATGGGGCTTCTAGGCAGTTTTCTCCTCACACTCCATCCAGTAACAGAAGGGGTTCAGCAATCTTGTTTAGAAACAATTTTTCCTACGAAATTAAAAATAAAGTCATTGATGCAGGTGGAAACTTCGCCGTTTTAGATGTGATGATTCAGACTGAAAGACTAACCATTGCGGTGATATACGGACCCAATAATGACGAGCCAAATTTCTACAAGGAATTTTTCAATACTATTGAAGTTATGGCCAACATATCAGTGTTAATCGGGGGAGACTGGAATGTAGCCTTAGATCAAGATATGGGTGCTCTAAACTATAAAAAACAAAATAATGTTAAAAATAACCAGTATATTCACTCATTTACGGAAAAACTTGATTTGCATGATGTATACCCTGGTAAGAAAAGATATAGGTGGAAAGATCCACATAAAAAATTATCGCGACTGGATTACTTCTTGATTACATCTAACCTACAGGCCGCAGTACAAAAAGTAGATATAGGGCTAATGTACAGATCAGACCATGCACCGGTAACAATCTCATTAAAATTCATAAACAAAACTAGAGGCCGAGGCTATTGGAAATTTAATAATAGTCTATTAACCCTTTACCCAACGTAACGGCCAAAACCGGCCAGCGCTATTCTCAAAAATCGCCAATTAATTTTCATTATTTTTTCATTTTTTGTCTCAAAAACATAGGTTATGACCCCTCATTGGAACGAGCTCGTCGAGCTCGTTCCAATGAGGGGTCATAACCTATGTTTTTGAGACAAAAAATGAAAAAAATTAGTTATTCAAGAATTTTTTTTGCAAGTGTCGTCTGCTTTTCATGTTAGGTAAAGGGTTAAGCGATCCCGAGTATATACAAATTGTAAAGGATACTATTGTATATACAGTTATACAATATTCACATGATAATGATTATGAAAATAATAATAATAATAATAATAATAATAATAATAATAATAATAATAATAATAATAATAATAATAATAATAACAGCAGTAGTAGTAGTAGTAACAAAAATGACAATAATATTATTAATAATAATAATAATAATAGACCCGTTTTAAAAATAATTGACCAATTATTCTGGGAAACCCTGAAAGTGATGATCAGAGGTAAGACGATATCATACTCATCCTTCCTGAAACGAAAATCCCAAAGTAAGAATCCGTAATTGAAAAAAGAATTAAAAACTCTAAATGAGCAATTAGAGCAAGGAAAGGAAAACCTGTTAGAACATATTGATTTGTTAACTAATGAGTTTCAAGATATATAGAATAAGAAGGTACAGGGTATGATATTACGATCAAAAGCACGTTGGAAAGTTGAAGGTGAAAAGCCAACTAAATATTTCTGCAATTTGGAAAAAAGACAATATACAGAAAAAATGATACCCAGCCAACTGGAAAACGATCGATGGTATTTAGCTCTTTCGAACCATTATGATGTACTGCAGAAACCAAATACAGATGGTTTCAGTATTGCATCAATACAAGAATATTAGGAACAAATGTGCTACTTAAAAAAATGGAATATCCTCCACAGATCTATGTACGTTCTGCCTGTTAAACTCAGAAACTTTAATCCATATTTTCTGCAAATGTCCCCGAGTACAGTCTTTCTGGCGAGATTTTACATACTGGATCACCACCAATTCTGACTTCATACTGAACCTCTCAGAAGAAACTATACTTTTCGGTATTCCACTTCGAGATCCAATTTCAGAAATACTTAATTTTTTAATTATATTTGCCAAATTCCATATTTATAGAGCTAAAATGCAGAAACTTTTACCCAATTTCAATACATATAAGACTGGAATACGTATAAAATACTACGTCGAAAGAGTGGCATATTACCAACAGCATGATTCGGGGAATTAGAAAAGCGCTGGGACGCTTTTGGTTGTAGTATCAGAGACAACAATTCATAGTTAGAAACGTATATATTTGTATATATGTATTTACACATGTATATATGCTTGTATATGTGTATGTGGAGATGTAATGCTCCCCAATATATCGTCGCATGAGTGCTAGAATGCCCTATATCCCATTGGGAACATAGGGCATTCTAGCACTCAGGCGACAATATATGAATGCCCCAGATTCGCTCTTAGAGTGTTCTTGAGGTAGGAGGCCTGGTCATGACTAGGACGTTCCGGATGCTACACCCTCCTCCCACTTGTCCTGAAGGCAGGTGGTTGGAGGGTTAACAAGCGGAGTGTTCTAGTTAAGAATAGGGGGTCTCCACCTCCCACAACGGCCTTCCAAATAACATGTTTGCCCCTGCACCTCCCCCCGCCCAAAAGTGGCCAGGGCACCCCTATTATAGAATCCTGGCTACGCGTCTGGATATACAATAAAAAAAGAAAATGACAAACAAAATCAACAGTCAAAAAATACATCAGTGTTTATTCACTTTCTCCACCTTGTATTAGGACAATACAAAAGAATATAAACAGTTACCATAAAACACCACTAAGTAAGTTTACTACAACATCATATTATAAATATGGCAGCGTATTAGCGCCATTTCGTTTTTTTGCGTAACTTATTTTAAATTGTAATTACAATTTAGCTAAATTGTAATTACAACTTAATAAATTGTAATTACAACTTAGCTTAAATTGTAATTACAATGTAGCTTGAATTGTAATTACAACTTAGCTTAAATTGTAATTACAATATAAATAAGTTGTAATTACAATTTAAGCTATATTGTAATTACAATTTAAGCTATATTGTAATTACAATTTAAGCTAAGTTGTAATTACAATTTATTAAGTTGTAATTACAATTTATTAATTTGTAATTACAATTTATTAAGTTGTAATTACAATTTAGCTAAATTGTAATTACAATTTAACATAAGTTACGCAAAACAAACGAAATGGCGCTATTAATAAGTTGTAATTACAATATAACTAAATTGTAATTACCATTTATTAAGTTGTAATTACAATATAAATCAATTGTAATTACAATTTAAGCTGTATTGTAATTACAATTTAAGCTATGTTATAATTACAATTTAAGGTATATTGTAATTACAATTTAAGCTAAGTTGTAATTACAATTTATTAAGTTACAATTTAGCTCACGTTGTAATTACAATTTAAGCTATATTGTAAGCTATATTGTAATTACAATTTAAGCTAAGTTGTAATTACAATTTATTAAGTTGTAATTAAGCTAAGTTGTAATTACAATTTATTAAGCTGTAATTACAAATTATTAAGTTGTAATTACAATTTAGCTAAATTGTAATTACAATTGAACAATTTAACATAAGTTATGCAAACAAACGAAATGGCGTTAATACGCTGCCGTATATAAAAACATTGACAATGAAAAAGAAATTTATGTGTCTGAAAAAGATATAACAGTACCAAATATCTGAATTAAAGTTATCGCTTTCAAACGTTGCATCTGAGAATGATGCAAACTCCCAAACTAAGCTGTTTTGGAAAATGTATATCATTTTAATTAAGCCTTTACCTATCTTGTAAAAAAAATTCTTGAATAACTAATTTTTTTCATTTTTTGTGTTAAAAACATAGGTTATGTTACCGCATTGGAACGAGTTCGTCGAGCTCGTTCCAATGAGGTGTCATAAGCTATGTTTTTGAGACAAAAAAACGAAAAAATAATTAAACTTAATTGGCGGTTTTTGAGAATAGCGCTGGCCCGTTTTGGCCATTACGTTGCTTAAATGGTTATACAACTTTGAAGCATTGTTCTGATATCTTGCATCATTATTCAGTATTCCAAAGAGGAATTAAGGTGATTTGATGAATTTTGGGGACTTAAAATACAATTGACTACTGGTGTGTTTTTGTTGGGAATTCCCAAACAAAATGTGCACGTGACCGGTAGTTTTCTTCCTGTCAATCCATATTTGGAGCATGGCCGCCAGTTTTGAGGGACAGAAAAGGTTGTCTTGGAGGAGGTGGTATTTTTTTTACAAAGATATTTGAATACCCAAATTAAAATGTTGCGATCACTTTGTTTTCAGAAGAAAGTTAACATGGTCGCCTATGGAAATATATTTAGAACTGTTATACCAAAGATAAAGCATGTATATTTTATTCAAAACTAAAGTGGCCTACGGTGTCACATGGGGAACCACGCACCAAACTTCCTCATTCAATTCACAGTGTCGATTTTCTTGCAGTGTTAGATTGTGGCCTGAGAGCTTGTAATAATATGTAAAACAGGGTGGGACTTTTTTTCGGACCATTTGTTTTTTGTCTACCTGTATCAAATGGATCATGGCATATATGTGTAACGTGCTCGCACATTAACCAATAAACTTAAAACTGTGCGTTTAATCGACTCATCTCCGTACAACTGGATTGCTGGAACATCAGCATGTCTTACCCACCCCACCCCACCCCTAAAATGGCGTCCAGTCAATCAACGCGATGACTCCTCCCAAATGGATGAGGTTTGATGACGTGAAACCTCTTACGCTGTGACTGTGGTCACAGCATAACAGCTTTTACTCCATCAAACGTCATGTTTTTTTTCCCTTGCACGAAACCTAGTTACACTGTATCATCTTTCCAGTTTCATCACTTATAATTAGTCAATAATAACTAAAAGATGCTGAAAATATTTAATTTGGATTGCAGCGGAAATTGATAATCTCCGAGACTTTTGTTGTTGGTTGGCCTTGTTTATATCTAGTTCTATGTGTGACCAATGAGCGTTCCAGCAATCTAGTTGTGTAGATATCATTGTTTTACCCCTTTACCCAACGTAAAGGCCAAAACCGGCCAGCGCTATTCTCAAAAATCGCCAATTAATTTTCATGATTTTTTCATTTTTTGTCTCAAAAACATAGGTTATGACCCCTCATTGGAACGAGCTCGTCGAAAATATGCTGAAAATATTTAATTTGGATTGCAGCGGAAATTGATAATCTCCAAGACTTTTGTTGTTGGTTGGCCTTGTTTATATCTAGTTCTATGTGTGACCAATGAGCGTTCCAGCAATCTAGTTGTGTAGATATCATTGTTTTACCCCTTTACCCAACGTAAAGGCCAAAACCGGCCAGCGCTATTCTCAAAAATCGCCAATTAATTTTCATGATTTTTTCATTTTTTGTCTCCAAAACATAGGTTATGACCCCTTATTGGAACGAGCTCGTCGAGCTCGTTCCAATGAGGGGTCATTACCTATGTTTTTGAGACAAAAATGAAAAAAATTAGTTATTCAAGAATTTTTTTTTACAAGTGTCGTCTGTTTTTTATGTTAGGTAAAGGGTTAATTAACACAGGTGGTAGGTTTTGTAGTCTTTAAAAAGTGTTTCAGTATTCACAACAGAGACACTGCATCTTTTTCTTTTCAATCTACCTGGCAAATGTACCCATGATATAGGTCGCACTTCGTATCCGCGTAAAAAAATAAATCGTCAAAAATTTTAATTTGATGCACATGTGTCCGGAGAGATCAGAGTTGTCCATATCCTAGTTGAAGTACGGCAGAGAATCATTCCTCCATGTCGTGTAACATTTATCTCCATCCACGTCTTCTCCATCGATCCATAAATCAACTGAAAATTTTAACAAAAAGAAACTGAAGTGAATATGTGTGATAAATTGGAATGTGGTAAAGTTATCATTCACAACATGGAAACAAAACGATTGCTTTCCTGCGTTTCATATGTTTATATCTCTCCTTCTACTACTCGCCTGTGTTACTACCCGCGAAAAGCCTGTATGATCATTTTTAGCTTTTAACCCCACTACCGGTGTAAAGCTTCAACTGCGGTTAAAAAAATGTACACCAAAAGTCGGAAGATCGTCCAACTTGACCTTTGGCATGACGCAATTTGCTAACTTCGATACATTTACACTTCGCTGTGTTTCATTCAAACATACAACGTTTTGCGGTACTATCTAATACGTGCAATGACTTATTAAGTTTAAAATACTTACAATTAAATATTTATAATAACATTTAAGAATTGTTAATAATAATTTGACTGAAAAAGCAATGTAAATTCAAACAACTTTGACGATGTGTCTAGCTGTCAATCAAGCATTCACGTGCAGTCGGTAGTACCGCCCACCGGCACAGATGTAAACAAAACAAACCCGTGTGTTTGCGAAGAAAGTGTCGTTTTTCCACATTTTAAGTGGCAAAGTCGATTATTTACTAAGGGCATGGTATAAATAAAAAAGTAGGTAATCAGATTTAATGAAGTTTTCCAATTTTGAACCCTTTATGATAAATTGGTTTCAAACATTCTACAACAAATGCTGAAGTTGTGTTTTGAATAATGGACACTATTCCAATAGATACAACACACAGCGAGGCGTTAGTCAAGGTAATCACATGTCAGCTTATCTCTTTAATCCCAACTCCTTTTATAAACGATAGCGATATATAGAATAAACGTATAGTGTTTTCAAGTAAAAAATTTATTCTACGAGTAGGATTAAGAATGAAACCGACGAGCCTCTGGCGAGTCGGTTTCATTCTTAATTCTACGAGTAGAATAAATTTTTTACTTGAAAACATTATACGTTTATTTTGGTTATCTCATAAATCTTCTACAGGGCAGTCATGGCAAAATCGTGCTATAATTCGCTACAAAACACAGCGAGAAATGGGGTGCACATTGGTCCAATTCCCTCGACCAGCAAAACTGGCAAAAATAAACAAGGCGCAGTAATACACGTCTGTCTAAAAATAATTCCCCTACAAACTTGAGCTAAGCTTGCAAAAATACTTTATTATATGAGCAGTCGGAGGTGTTTTCTACTGGCATTTTGTAATACTTTCAAAAAGATTTAAAGAAATCAACAATCGAACTATTAATTATGCTAGACAAATGTGGTGGAGGCCAGAGGTCAACAAGTCCGTCGCTACTAGGGGAATAAATTCTTTCAGTGTTAAACCTATGGGGAAAATTTATCACCATACTAGGTGAATAAAGCAAAAATTTATTCAAGGCCTTTATTGTTCAAATAAACGGCCATTTATGGGATAAAACTCATTATGCAATACATTGTAAGCTGAAAAATATGCTCACCAATATCTGGCTCAAAAATAAGAATAAGACACAAACTATTTGAATTACTTGAAAAGAGGATTCCCTCCCAACCAATGAACAATCCACGGGAGACATTCAAATTCACTCATAATACTAGGAATAGAATGCAACTTATTCAGTAAAAATCACCTGTTTACCCTTTACCTAACATGAAAAGCAGATTACACTTGCAAATAAAATTATTGAATAACTATTTTTTTTTTTTTTTTTTTTTGGCTCAAAAACATAGTTCGTTCCAAAGATGGGTCAAAACCTATGTTTTTGAGAACTGTTCAATGAGCAGCCTAGGGAAGTCCACAGTAATTACACCTTTGGTCTTACCTTCACTTCTACTAATTAATTGTTTTACCCCCCACCCCCCTCCCCCACCCCCCCCCACCCCAAGTTCACTTTTTAAGATAGACGCATCAAAATTCAAGAGTTTTTAATATTTTGTGGTGAGGAGGCAGTAAAAATATAAAACGTTGTATGAAACATATCAGTTTTCTGTAATTGTCAGGGATGACTTTTATTGAAGTAACTCCCCTGAAAATACAATAACCAACCTGTGCACTCTATGGCATTGTGTGATAACCATTTCACTTAATTGGTAAAGGTGGTTTTAATTAACTGTTTAACAGTGACGCAGCCCAAAAGAAATATTTGGCGAAGCTGATGATGTAGTTGGAATATTTAAGTATGTGACCTTAAACACCAATAAATATTAATATAGTTGGAATATTTTGTCAGTCAAGACTATAGCCATCACAGTCTGGAAAAAATCAGATTTACGAAGACTGGCACGGGCATGTATGTGTATACCGAAGGACACAGTCATGTTTTCGAAGAATTTTGAATATTGATTTCTGATCCGGCAATCGAATCATCGGCAACACCGCCTGACAATCAAATCTCGATTTAGGAAAATTTCTAACGTTTACTCAAAGAAAATGAGTGGTTATGGTATATTTTAGTCTCGATGTCTGCAATGTATTAGTTCGTCGGAAAAGCGAACGGTGGGTTCGCTTTTCCGACCAACTGGAATACACCAGGCGAGTGAATCGAAACATCTGCGATGGACTATCTAATGACAGGACTGGTTCCAGGCCATAACAGCGTTGAAATCCGTACAGAATTAGACTGGGGTTCTGAGAGCTGGGGTGAGTACGTATCGACTTACCTGATGTTTTGTTTGCTACGATCTTCCTGACAAAAGAATGCATACCGTCATTCTCAGTCAGACACAAATGCCCTCCATCAGAACTGCATTCTCTCTTTGCCCCCTGTATACCGTCACTTCAGTCTCGTTATACATCTTCAAGCACAATGCCGTACTGTGATAATTATATCTTGTATAACCTCGATCTGTTGGACAACATCAGTCTGTCTTTTTCGTGGATTCATTCATTGGTTTCCTTCCAAAATCCGAATACAAGACGTACCAAACTGTAGCACAGTTTATTCCAAGGGTGGTTCAGGTTATAGTTTTTAATCGTTGAAAACTTTACAAACTAGTCGTCTCTGATTAGTACATGACAAAAAAAATGACTCGTTCCTGCTGAAAAATCGCTCATCCATCGCAAAACTTTGTTAATACAAAATAATAATTTTCTTTCATATTCTTGAGAATAAAGACATGTTTAAAAAAAATTTCCTTCTCAAAATAATCATAGACGGGGACAGAAATGGGATTGGATCGCGCTGAGTCAAACCACATGCCGCAACTCTGGTGCTTTCGTTTTTCAAATATTACTTCGTCTGTTTGACCGATGTCATAATGTTTTTCTCAAATATTTCTCAATTTCTATATTTAGCTTTCATTAACAAACAAAAACAGTGAATATATTGCTTTGTTACTGATGGTGAACACATATATCTACTGTGCTACTATGCTGATTCATAAGAAATAGAATTTCCAACTTTGGCTTAAAAACCTGGGCTGCCTACAAACGCCCGCTTGAATTTAAGTTGTAAAATTCGTGGCGAGGCAGAAGATGGTGTCTTTTTCTTTGACATTCTACTCAAATGAGAAGTTTGTAAAATTAGATTTTCAAACTCTGTCCCACTGAAGGCAACTGCATTAATAAACTCTCTAAAGTAAATATATTTTTTTTCAGATACCTGAATCAAAATCCTTCATGAAATACTACATTATACAAAATGTCCAAAAGTTTAATTCGACCTTTCAAATTTTCGTGACAGCAAACTCAAAATTCAACTATAGCTGAGATAAGATTAAAGGACACGGAACTGGATTAAAGCTTTATAAATTTAGTCAACTTGGATATCAAACACCACATTCAAGTATTGAGAATGAGAGGGAATTCTCTGTGCACTTGTGCCACAAGATGTATGCCGGTAAGAATTTTAAACCGTTATTAAAACTTTCGAGAGTCTCGGATTGCATGCAAATATCGTCGCGTTCAACTGTCCCATATCTGACTGTCGCAGATCCAATTTTTGCCACGTCGAAATATAACAGCGTCCTATGTGACACATTCAAATGCAGTGTGTCCAAATGTCGTACGTCCAAATGTGTCGTGTCGGCAATGAATCGCAGAGTTTCATCTCCTTAATTAAAATTTGAGAGCAATTAGCGCATTCAACATACAGGAATTTCGGGCTGCAGAACTGATATATTGATTGGTGGACATTCCGTATAATCCAAAAAAACAGAAAAAAACGCACTAGTCTCGCTAAATGTATTATTCTAGATTATTAACACTTTAGCGGGCGGCCACTTTCGCCAATTCATTGGGCATTCATACGCGATAAGTGCTCAGGTCATCACGGGACGTGCTGAGCAGCTAATGGTATCTCCTTTATATTAGCGCCCGGCGACCCGACACGTCATATGACCGAATTACTTCCAGTTCCGAATCTTATGTTTCCGCTTTGTAACTTCGGATGCCGGGCGAGGTAAACAAATCTCACAGCTGTTATGTGTGGCGATTACGCCAATTAAAATCTATCTACTTGGACACGAGGAGCCAAATAATGATAAAAGGCCAGTGCAGATATTTATATCTTACCTCCTACAAGTATCTGTGAATTTCATTGGTTCAAAGACGTCACATGCAGACTGCATATAAAACCATATACTGCCTGTCAACATCAATATAGCTGACAGCTATGGGTAATTTCCCCTTTGTTCATTGATTTTTCAAAATGGCGGCAGCCGATAAACGCTTCAAGTTGAAAGACTGAGTGTTGGGAGCCCATATTTGGTCCGATGTGCAGGTTAGGCAACTTAAAAGGATTCATAGTCTGTGGATGTGTGTCATGCTACCTTCGAAATGAAACAAGGCAAAGACACGTGAACACATTGTGAGAATTCTCTCATTTAATTTTGATCGCTGTTGTTGTTAGTTCTGTGCATAGATGCAGCAGTCGGTAAGATATATTCGTTACACAGTTTGTTGGTGGCCTAATATGGTATATATGGTGTCAATTAATTTCATATTGGACTCGAGTTCGCTCTCGTCCAATATGAAATTAACTGACACCATATATACCATATTAGGCCACCAACAAACTGTGTAGCTAATAATACCATGATTATCTATTCTACTATATTTAAAAAAGCCTCTGACATATATTTTAGCTTTACACACCAACCGTGGTGAACACGCCAGCAATGGGATTTTAATAGTTACAATTTACACCTACAGTGGAATTACATCCAAGCTGACCTTTGGTGACCTCGCCTTGAATGCAAACTTGTCTAAATTTATCTCTCGTCGCCTCGTGAATAGTGATTTAAACCGGCAATTATTTATGACGTTTTTAAATAAGTTTACTCCATAAGATACCAAAAATTAACAAAAATACGTTGTCTCATGTTAAAGCATCTATGACTCGAAATAGTATGTTCCCATGTTATTAAAATGAAAAAGTCCCAGAAATTTTCGCGTGACGTTTTCGTTTCGGCGATAAAATTGCCAGCGGAAGTACCGCACACCGGTGCTCATGTAAACAAAAACAGATTCGCACGTGTGATTTTGATTTATTTAAAATTAAAACTCATGAGAGGTGAGGGACGTTGTACAAACACGAGTGTGCAAATGCACACGAGTGTTTTACAATATAGTCCCTCGCCTCGAATGAATTATTTCACGTAACCAGTCCAGTCAAGTGATTACTCTGTTTATTACTTTTCATTATTAACCATAATTAGATTATTTAACCCTTTACCTAACGTTACGCCCAAAACCGGCCAGCGCTATTCTCAAAAATCACCAATTTTTTTTTGTCTCCAAAACTTAGGTTATGACCTCTAATTGGAACGAGCTCGTCGAGCTCGTTCCAATGAGGGGTCATAATCTATGTTTTGAGACAAAAAATGAAAAAATAGTTATTCAAGAATTGTTTTTGCAAGTGTCGTTGGCTTTTCATGTTTGGTAAAGGGTTAAAAAAAAAACCCAACAATGAAGTCCCCATTAGACCCACGGCAAAGCGTCTTTGTTTGCGCGCGCAGATTCATGACACAATTGTTGATTGCATAAGTCACTTGTGAAGTTATCGTTTATAATCAAACCCGGAAATCCCTATAAATCACACTTTGGAAAGTAATAAACCCGTTTTTTAACGGTTTTTGTAAAAAAAAACGGGCGTAAAAAATAATAATGCCCGAGTTGAAATGATTTTCTTAGGGTGATGATCTACCATCGCACATTAACCTTTTGGACTTAAAAGCTCACTTTTTCAGGCCCGGTTCATGGTGTTTTCCTTTGTCATAAAATACATAGATACTCAGAGAATTTGTGGATTAGATCAACGAATATTTTAATCGTTGAGCTTTGGTTGAAAATATTAATTATTCTACTCCAAAATAATGAAAATAGACTCTCTCTGTGAATGCAACTGAAATGGCATGGAATATTCCAAACACATATTGATATATTAACCCTGATACTCCTTTACTTTTACTTAAATCTGCAATTAAAAAACTGTAACTCTTTACGTAATGAATCGACTAGAGCTGAAACGGTTAACCGATTAAACGATTAATCAATGATCAACATCTTGATCGACCCAAAAAGTAATTGTTCGATTAACCGTAACTTTTGAACTACTGTAGTATATGGGTCAACAAAGGTACAAACTTGCTCCAAAAAAGGCAAACATTGTCACACTGGCTCACATCAATGATATGAGGCAGAGTAAAGAATACAAGTTACTTGCTGACATACTTGTTTACTTGCATGATCATCATACTGTATCAGTGGCTGGAAATGGTCATTCTTAACCTTGTACCCATTGCGGGTAGCAGACTATACTTACAAAATAAATTCATGAATTACTAAAGATTTTCAATGTTTGTCTCAAAAACATGACTTATGGCCCCTCATTTGAACGATCTCAACGAGCTCGTTCCAATGCCTGATAATAAGCTATGTTTTTGAGACAAAAATTGAAAACATAATAAATTTGAATGGAGATTTTTGTATATAGGCCTAGTCGGTTTTGTTTGTTATTTTGGGTAAAGGGTTCATGCTGTAAATCTTCAAGGTATGACAGTTATTCAGATATCTATTTGGACAAGTGATTAATCGGTTAACCAAGGTTAATCCACGTGATTAATCGATCAAGAAAACCTCTCAACCGTTTCAGCTCTAGAATCGACCGCATCAGCCCATACAACATACAAATTCAGCAGTTAAAAACATATTTTTTCCAAAGAATTCAACAAAACCATATCATGTGACCCCTCGTTGGGGCGAGCGCGTCGAGAAACATTTGAAGAAATAATATTTGAATGGGTTAATTCAGTAACGAACCCCCTTTCAAAAGTGTCGGGATACTGATGCAGATACCACAAGCGCCGAAAATGTTGAAACAGTTATTATATGGAGATTTCTGACGGCTTTCAAAATGATGATTTTAGAAACATACTTCAAATTTTCAAGTTCATGAGTAAGTGTCCAGTGATCTGGAGTTATAGCTGTGGACTGCACAATTCTTGAAGTGATAAATTTATTAATAACTTCAAGCTGATTTATTAAAGTTATTACTTCAAGAATCATGTAGTACAAAATTACAACCGTTAGTCAAGTGCAGAACTCCATTCCCGGTAGATCCCCTTTCTTAACTGTTGGCACAGGAGTCAGAGCCTTGAGGGGAAAGGGGGCTAGTCCAAACATG
Organism: Pictodentalium vernedei; assembly: GCA_031216915.1. Lineage (NCBI taxonomy): Eukaryota > Metazoa > Mollusca > Scaphopoda > Dentaliida > Dentaliidae > Pictodentalium > Pictodentalium vernedei. The sequence goes on from CM062288.1 coordinate 93,548,303, forward strand.
GCCTGAAAGCCCTATTTTAATTTTTTGGGTTTGGTACGTCCTTTGAAAGGACGTACCAAACCAAAATATTAAAATACAGTCTTTAATGCTATGTTTGGACTGGGAGAGGCCTAGTCCAAGAATCCTGGGCCAAACCCGGGTCCCTTAACGTTTCAGGGTTACTACCCCGCCACGCTCCGCTTTCCCCGGCCCTGATGGACGCATACTCTATAAATACAACAGGTGTACACAATCTTCACTTTTGTCTTTCTGAAAAAGATAATAGCGCCGAATATGGATATCGGCATTGTCGTTTGTGCTGCCTGGACGTTTCTGTGAGTGATCAGCTAAGCAGAAAGGGATAATGCCTTGTTGAAATCAAATCCCTGGGTCCATATTTGGGCTGTCTATGGGAGCCCAAATGTTCAGATTAGTGCAATATGAGGAACATTCTTTAAAAATCTTCTTCCAATCCACCAATCAGAAGCTGTTGATATTTGGTATGCAGCATCCATAAGGGGGTGAGATTCAAGTTTGTTCAATTGGAGTCCGCGGCGTAATATTGGGCTTTTCTATGGGTGGGTTGAGGGGGTGGCAGGGAGATGTATGTTAGGTTCAGGTTTTTTCAAATCCATTCCTTAGTGTTCTTCCATAAATTTTGCCTTTTATGACTTCATTCCTTTGTAGTTTCTGATGAACCATGTCTAACTGAATGTGACCCCAAATACGTCTTTGAACCACTTTAGCAGGTGAGCTACTTGGGACCTCTTGTTTTATGTTTCGGCACTCTTGGCAACTGTCATTGCTCATGCAACCCCAGAAATGGACACATATAATATTAAATGATAAATGAGGGAGTTTGGCAGTTTACCCTTTTTGGTGTATCAATCTCATAGTATTTTATCAATTTGATACAGATCTCATGCGAAATGGCACAGGATTGTGGGGAGGGGGGGTATGGTCACAGCAGACTCACAAAGTCACATTGGACATTCTTCATTTTTCATTGATGCACTCTCTCATGACTCCATACTTATTCTTCTGAACTGTGTAGATTTGACCCTTGGCGAACTTCATACAAGGTACACAAACACAAGACAAATGACAGCCCTTTTGAAATGTAGGCATCCTTAATTACAATTGGTCTCGTGTTCCGTTCCTTGCAAGAATGATAAAAGGATTTTTCCGAGTCTGTACTAGAAGGATTGCTTAATTTAACTATTCAATAAATTTAAGGTATTTTATTGTATAAAATCTGATCTCTTACTTATGCCATGGCAGACTTTCAGGCAATGCTTTCTGTCACATGGTAACGCTTCCATGTCAAATATCGGTTTCCACAAAATCTATGTTTCATTCCAAACAAATTGATATAAAATTTGTTGGGGTTATTCCTTTCTGACCATCTCTGGACTGTATAGAAAATTACCTGAAATTTGACCAAATTTACGTGGGACGTCCCCTTAATCCTTTTGGCGCGGAATAATCTGAGAAACAGAATTCTTAGCGCCTAATATTCATCATGAATTTTACAAAAAGTATAGGTTGTTAGACTAAAGTGTTATCATTTTAAAAGATGTTCCCATTGACAGTGTTTCAAATGATTTCCTGTATATATTTAAATGGCACCTTTATACTTTCAAGGGACGATGTCGTTGTTCATGGATAGGACATAAATGGTGCATAAAACATAGGAATACGTATGTTTGTTCAACCCTTTACCCAGCGAATCGACCGCATCCTCCCCTCCCCCGAGTAATATGCAACTTCAGCAGTTGAAAAAATATTATTTTTCAAACAAATTCAACAAAACCATATCATGTGACCCCTCGTTGGAACGAGCTCGTTCCAACGAAGGGTCACATGATATGGTTTTGTTGATATTTTTTGAAAAATTTGAAAAAATGATATTTAAAATAATAAATTTTGATATCATCTGCGTTGGGTAAAGGGTAAAAAAGCACTTGGAAATGGACACACACAGTTGGCTAAAATGAATACTGCAGTACCCTTCCGCGGTCTGCCGTCTGTTGACCTTAGTCAACTGTCGCGCCAAAAGAGTTAACTACTACAGCTGAAAATACATTCATAGTTTTCAAACAATATCGACGATGAGGTAACGCTGTTCAGCACCGGAAGTTATCGCACCCATTCCTGTTTTTGAACAATAATCCTTACTGTGTAATATTCAAACTGCATCATCAAGGCATGCCTTTCATGAAGACATGCTTTGGTGATGCAGTTGGGACTTGATCCGCCACAGTGGGAGCAAATCGGGTTTACATCCGCCCACCCCGTCCATCGGCCATCGCCAAAACGACCATATTTAGATTCGGGATTCGATTAGATTTAGAAAAACAAACCAAATTCGATTCGCAGGACCCTCGATTTTTTTTATAATGAAAATTACGCCAGATAAAGTTACTAAACCAAAAGAAAGTTTAGCGATTCATCTCCATGTAAAACCTATTCATAACAACAAATTACTCACCTATTATCTTCCAAAACACTTCACCATTCACCACACCCAGTCCCGAATCACTGAGGTGACATGTGTCAGCTTTCTTGTCCCAAAAAAATGAAGCACAGCCATTTAGAGAGCAGAAAGACGCACATTCGACAGTAGACTTGCAAGGAACTTTCTGAATATTTCCGATTTTATTCTCCTTGTTAGAAGTCGTTGTAAATGTGGTACCTTTGATTTCGGAGGCCTTACTTACCACAAGTAAACAGTAAAAATACCAAACAACACGAATGAAGTCTTCGAAAACTTGTTTGCAATTCATGATGCGCTGTGACTGATGAAGCTTTAGAGTTGACTGTGCGATGTTATCAACTGTTCTCGTTATGGCAAAACTAATCTGTCTGTCACCGAGATCGTTTCGCGTCATCATAAGCTGCATTACGTTTTTTCTATACATGATTGGCAGAGATAGATAACGGAAAATCTTGATTGTTGAGTGTAGGATGGTTTTCAAGGCGTCGCAGAGGGTAATTAATAACGGAAACAGGATCAGATGCAGATACGGTACGTGGAGACGGTATTGCATGTGTACTACTCAAAGTTTGCTAAGCACCAAATATTTGACACATCATTGTGAAATTTTCTTGTGACATATTTGCGATATTTTTAGTGGGTCTGATTGAGGAATGTATTGAGATGGTTCCCAGTTTTTACATTAGCTCTCTTGACAGGCAGACTTTTTGTGACAGCCATGGAAAGCATGTACCCCTTGATTTTCACCATGCACTATACGGTGATCACCTGAGCCTGGGCAAGATTTCAGCAGTTTGGCACATCAGTAAGACGCCATGGTGGTGGCAGAGACAGAGCAACATCTGCAGCTGAAGACCGGTGTTTGATCATCCAGGCCCTTAGGAACCGCTTTGCCACAGCAACCCAGCTTCGCAGTGACCTTCAGAATGATTCCGGGGTAAATGTTTCAACGCAGACTATCCGGGCAAGGTGGCACGAAGGTGGTCTCTGATCGAGAAGACCATGTATTCGCATTCCGCTCTCCTAGAACCACCGCCGGGCACGGTATGAATGGGACATGGACCACGTTGGATGGACCAGAGAAGATTGGCGACCTGTCATTTTTACAGATGAGTCACGGTACTGCCTAGACCACACAGATGGGCGTTCTGGGGTATGAAGAAGACCAGGAGAGCGATTCCATGCAGCCAACATTCTTGAGCATGACCGCTATGGTGGAGGGCCAATCATGGTCTGGGCGGCATCAGCAGGGATGGGCGTACAGAGTTTTGTGTCTTTGAACGTGTATATTGACTGCACAGCGGTATGTTGATGATGTCCTGGATGTCCACGTCAGATTGTATGCAGGTGCAGTGGGTGATAGATTCATTCTGATGGATGATAATGCCCGTTCTTATGTTGCGCATGCTGTCGGGGAGTACTGACAGATGGATGGGATTGAGCGTATGGACTAACTAGCAAGATCCCCTGACCCCAATCCAATCGAACATGTCTGTAATGAGTTGCAGCCTGCAACTTCAGCCCGTCCAGTGCCTAGAAGAGTTTAGGAGCTTGGTGCCATGCTGGTCCAAGAATGGAACAATATCCCACAAAGGACCACCAGGAACCTGATTGGGAGCATGATAAGGCATTGTTAAGCTGTAATTAACAGTAATGGGTCTCATACTCGATACTGAACCCATACCAGTTCGCTCCGTCAACTTTTTGGCAAATTGAAAAAGTCATTTTTATATAAACAACACAAGCATTTGAAATTACCTGCTTCCAGATCACATGAAGACTCATTTGTTCAGGTTTTTGAAAGGGTTTTGGTTACATGGGACCAAATTTTACGCGCATTGCGTGCATGTTTGAAGAAAAATTATAACTGTGAAGTGGAAAGTCAAAGACATTGTGTTTTAGTGTAAATCTCCATCCTCAAATAAATTGTATAACCGTAGAGGATGTAATAATTGATCTATATACATGTACTGGGTGTTTGTCGATTCGGATATGAAGGACAAATGCTACTTACCTACCCTTGTGAGTCCTTGCAATGAAACATTGTAAAATCGGAGGATGTTTCTTGTTCCTAACATAACTTAGGAATTGTCGTTACAAGCGTAGGCGCAAAAGAAACATAATCGTAAAAGGTTAACCTACCAACTAATACAATACGCCAACTACATCATCAAGTCATGCATTTGTCGTGAAGCGTAACTTTGGGAAAATTAGCTCAGTAAAAACGCTTGTCAGCTTTCAATATTTATTTACACTCGATGGCGGAATCTTGCTGTAGTCCGTTCACAGACGTCATCCAGACTGCTGCATTCCAAAAAATAATACAATATATACAGAACAGTTACTCGTAACAACGGTTACTGGTAAACACTTTTATCCTAGACAATAATTAACCCCTTTTAAAATACATGATTAACATAGCAGCGTGTGTCGTTATGCAAATGGGCTAATCAAGGATTATCAGCTTATGTAAATTCTTATATTGGACCACTAAACAAACCCAAAACAATTAGCACTTATGTTTCCTGCAATCATTTAAAAAATTATAATAATTCATCTAAAAAAATAAAAAGGAGCCTATAACAGCACACCCTGCCTGATAAATCTTTGGTCTCCCAAAGAGAACTCAAAATAAAATTGTAAACCAGCGTCCGCTCTTTGAATAAGTTAACACGGTCAAGTCCTTCTCAGCACAAACCCAAAGTTCTCCTCGTTCTCGGTATCCATACACAATATTTTGAATTTGACTAGTGTCCTGTGTGAAGTCAACACGAAAGATTCTATTTTGTTGCCGAGACCGTTGTCGTTTATAACTTTCTTCCTTTTGTTGCCAAGCTCCGGCACGATCATAATTTTCTCTTTGTTGGTTCACCTTGTTTGCTGAAAGGAATTTAACACCATGATCATTATTGTCACGCTTTTTTTAGTGATTTGGGCATTGAACTTGGACCAGGTATTCTATGTTTGTTTTCCTTAATATACTGACGTGCTGCGTCATCCAAATCTTTATCATGAACCCAGGAATTTTTGCTTGGTGGAAGGTCTCTCCATTTTATTAAATATTCAAGTCCAAAATCGACAGTCATGCAATATCTTTCCATCTTCTCCGTCACTCTTTTAGGCTCAGTACAATGTTTTATGTTGTTATCGAGACATGCAATTTTGGGCTCTTCTGGGGTGGTTTGGGTGGAAATAGTTGCCAACTGTGGTACACTTTGAACAGATGTATTTGCGTGTTCAGGTTGAACCATGGTGCCGCAATCAGTTTTTGATACATAGAAGGTTTGTGTACTCACATGTTCTGTTGTTTTTTCCTCCCTTTACGAAACTAAATTAGACAATTCCGAATTTTTAACTTTGCTGTCAATAAAAGTGGCATTTTCCCGTTGTTTCCTTTTCAATGATTCATCCAAACGTTTCCTGTCTCTACACAAATTTGAGTTTGATTTGAATTTTCTGAAATGATCCGATGCTTTCCTCCAAGTTAATGTCAGGCGGGTTTCGTAAGCTTCTACCTGAAGTCCCCATGATAGATGAAGTCGGTCCATGTGTAGTGTCCGTAACATGTTTTGAACATTAGAAGGAATTAAGTTTTCCATGTTGATTATCTTTAGAAAAGTGTCTTTTCTCCAAGATCGCGAGTGAGCTTAAAAAGTCACTCTAACACGGATTCTGCACCAAGTGACTTTGGGAAAATTGGCTCAGTAAAAACGCTTGTCAGCTTTCAATATTTATTAACACTGGATGGTGGAATCCAGCCGTAGTTCACAGTCGGCATCCAGACTGCTGCATTCCAAAAAATAATACAATATATACAGAACAGTTACTCGTAACAACGGTTACCAGTAAACACTTATATCCTAGACAATAATTAACCCCTTTTAAAATACATGATTAACCAAGCAGCGAGTGTCGTTATGCAAATGGGCTTATCAAGGATTATCAGCTTACATATATGTAAACTCTTATATTGGACCACTAAACAAACCCAAAATAATTAGCACTTATGTTTCCTGCAATCATTTAAAACAAATATAATTATTCATCTAAAAAAACTAAAAAAGGAGCCTATAACACATTCGTCGATAACACCATATTATTTGACCATTCATTTGAAAGAGCAAATCGAGCTCGTTCCAGTGTGGATGTCACAGGATATGGCTTTGTTGACATTTTTGTATAGATCATTTTTATTAACTGCACAATTTGTAAATGACCTGGGAATACAGTTGATCGTCAGTTAAAGATTAATATGTCGCAAAAGAAATGCGGAAACATTGCATCTCCGTACGTCGGCCTATTAGAACCATTAAAATTTAATATTCCAAAATCTGAAAACTATTATAGTAGTTTACCTAAACTGTTATAACTGTTTAACTAACCCGTCATAACAGTTTACTAACCTGTTATAAAAATTTACCTAAACCGTCATAACAGTTCACTAAACTGTTATAAAAATTGACCTAAACTGTTATAAGAGTTTAACCAATCTGGTAGAGTATTAACGCATTGTAATTCAATATGTTAAATTATTAAACAGTTCGATGTAGGATGTATATAGTGGACTGAAATGTGAACAGAAACTGTTGTGTGTATCACTCATTTGAGGTGAAACAAGGGCAAAAACAATTTTGGGTTTTTTTTCAAGAATTTCACAAGGCTAACCCTTTAGAGAAAACAAAAAAAAAAAAAACAAGAGAAAAAAATGTTTATAACTGACTGAACCAATAAACTGCTCGTGCAAAAAACAAACGACTGCAGTTTGGTGAAATGCTTCTTCCTGAACTTGTGAGGGTGGTCAAAGGTTGTTTTGGGTACGATATATAGCAAAACTCAATCAGATTTATTTTTGTTGTTGTTGTTTTGTGGAGTACAGTATCGCTTTTATACTTGTTGCTATGACATTTTGCCAAGCCGAGGGCCCTCCATGCTATGTACAGAGAACACCATTTAGGGCAGAGCATATTCAAAGTTAAGAAAAACGTGCATTTTGTGAGACCCCCCCCCCCCCCCCCCCAGTAATTGTTTAATGAGATTTAAGGCCATACTCACTCTCAGTGCCTATATCAAGACCACATCAATGGTTCAGTTATAAAAGTAACGCCCACATGGCTTTGGCCAGTGGGTTGTGTATGTTATTAGCTCACCTCACCAACTTTAGTTGTGTGAGCTTATGGCATGGCTCGATCGGTCGGCATCGGCGTCAGCGTCGGCGTCGGCGTCGGCGTCAGCGTAGGTGTCCAATAATGTTCAAGCTTCTGTTTAGGTCACTTACTTGCCGTTTTTCCATATCATGGCTTTTATAATGCTGCTATATGATGCTATATTATCATTTTACCATGATTTAACCCCTCATACCCTACATTTTAGACATTTGTCTTGACATTTTTAGTTGCGTTTAGTTTTTTGCTTAGGTCAGAATTTCATGTTTAACTAAGTGTTTAGGTCAGCTGCTGTGCTCCTTCTCTTCCCATGGCACTTATATTCATCATACATGTTCCTCAGTATCATTGTTCCATGATTAACCCCCCACACACTGCATTTTAAACATTTTTTCTTGACATTTTTAGTTGCGTTTAGGTTTCTGTTTAGCTCAGAATTTCATGTTCGACTAAGTGTTTAGGTCAGCTGCTGTGCTCCTTCTCTTCCCATGGCACTTATATTCATCATACGTGTTACTCAGTATCATTGTTCCACGATTAACCCCTCATACCATGCATTTCAAACATTTTTCTTGACATTTTAGGTTGCGTTTAGTTTTCTGTTTAGCTCAGAATTTCATGTTTAACTAAGTGTTTAGGTCAGCTGCTGTGCTCCTTCTCTTCCCATGGCACTTATATTCATCATACATGTTACTCAGTATCATTGTTCCACGATTAACCCCTCATACCATGCATTTAAAACATTTTTCTTGACATTTTAGGTTGCGTTTAGTTTTCTGTTTAGCTCAGAATTTCATGTTTAACTAATTGTTTAGGTCAGCTGCTGTGCTCCTTCTCTTCCCATGGCACTTATATTCATCATACATGTTCCTCAGTACCATTGTTCCATTATTAACCCCTCATACCCTGCATTTTAAACATTTTTCTTGACATTTTTAGTTGCGTTTAGTTTTGTGTTCAGCTCGGAATTTCGTGTTTAGGTCAGCTGCTGTGCTCCTTCTCTTCCCATGGAACTTATATTCATCATACATGTTCCTCAGTATCATTGTTCCATGATTAACCCCTCATACCCTGCATTTTAAACATTTTTCTTGACATTTTTAGTTGCGTTTAGTTTTCTGTTTAGCTCGGAATTTCATGTTTAACTTAGTGTTTAGGTCAGCTACTGTGCTCCTTCTCTTCCCATGGCAATTATATTCATCATACATGTTCCTCAGTATCATTGTATCATTGTTCCATGATTAACCCCTCATACAAAGCATTTTAAACATTTTTCTTGACATTTTTAGTCGCGTTTAGTTTTGTGTTTCGCTCGGAATTTCATGTTTAACTTAGTGTTTAGGTCAGTTGTTGTGCTCCTTCTCTTCCCATGGCACTTATATTCATCATACATGTTCCTCAGTATCATTGTTCCGTGATTAACCCCTCATACACTGCATTTTAAACATTTTTCTTGACATTTTTAGTTGCGTTTAGTTTTGTGTTTAGCTCGGAATTTCATGTTTAACTTAGTGTTTAGGTCAGTTGTTGTGCTCCTTCTCTTCCCATGGCACTTATATTCATCATACATGTTCATCAGTATAATTGTTCCATGATTAACCCCTCATACACTGCATTGTAAACATTTTTCTTGACATATTTAGTTGCGTTTAGTTTTCTGTTTAGCTCAGAATTTCATGTTTAACTAAGTGTTTAGGTCAGCTGCTGTGCTCCTTCTCTTTTCATGGCACTTATATTCATCATACATGTTCCTCAGTATCATTGTTCCATGATTAACCCCTCATACCCTGCATTTTAAACATTTTTTCTTGACATTTTAGTTGCGTTTAGTTTTGTGTTTAGCTCGGAATTTCATGTTTTACTTAGTGTTTAGGTCAGTTGTTGTGCTCCTTCTCTTCCCATGGCACTTACATTCATTATACATGTTCATCAGTATAATTGTTCCATGATTAACCTCTCATACCCTGCATTTTAAACATTTTTCTTGACATTTTTAGTTGCGTTTAGTTTTCTGTTTAAATCAGAATTTCATGTTTAACTAAGTGTTTAGATAAGCTGCTGTGCTCCTTCTCTTCCCATGGCACTTACATTCATCATACATGTTCCTCAGTATCATTGTTCCATGGTTAACCCCTCATACCCTGCATTTTAAACATTTTTCTTGAAATTTTTAGTTGCGTTTAGTTTGGTGTTCAACTCGGAATTTCGTGTTTAGGTCAGCTGCTGTGCTCCTTCTCTTCCCATGGCACTTATATTCATCATGCATGTTCCTCAGTATCATTGTTCCATAATTAACCCCTCATACACTGCATTTTAAACATTCTTCTTGACATTTTTAGTTGCGATTAGTTTTCATTTTAGCTCGGAATTTCATGACTTAGTGTTTAGGTCAGCTGCTGTGCTCCTTCTCTTCCCATGGCACTAAAATTCATCATACATGTTCCTCAGTATCATTGTTCCATGATTAACCCCTCATACCCTGCATTTTAAACACTTTTCTTGACATTTTTAGTTGCGTTTAGTTTTCTGTTTAGCTCAGAATTTCATGTTTAACTTAGTGTTTAGGTCAGCTGCTGTGCTCCTTCTCTCCCCATGACGCTTATATTCATCATACATGTTCCTCAATATCATTGTTCCATGATTAACCCCTCATACCCTGCATTTTAAACATTTTTCTTGACATTTTTATTTGCGTTTAGTTTTCTGTTTAGCTCAGAATTTCATGTTTAACTTAGTTTTTATGTCGGTTTCTGTGTTTTACTTTTGAGAGGTTGTGTTTAGGTAAGCTTTGTCACATGTTATGAGCCTGTTTGATACAGTTCTTGTGTTTGCCAAAGTTACTATCAAAGAGGAATTTTAGTGAGCTATAGGGCGTTGGAGTCCTTCTTGTATAACTTGGGATGCCCGAAAGTTCTTCACATTCAGTGCAATGGGAAATCTCTGTGTTAGTTATCTCCCTTCATATGCAGTCATTGCAGTGCAATGAAGTGATAAGCAAAACATTGTTCTGGATAGCAAAATCAGGGTTCTTATCCTCGGACGGCCAGCAAAGCAGAATTATCCACCTCGGTAAACGAACACTACAATCGTTTCCCTTACGAGAATACACTTAGATGCACTCTTAGGTCTGTTACACATATACCGTTTTGTAAATACTTGCCAATGTTGACTTGTTTTATGGGTTTGTGAGGACAGAAGCAATAGTCCGGGAGCCGTGGGGTCGAACCTGGTTTTGCCGATTCAAGTTTTTTCATCTCCTGATCTGAGTAGGTTGGTGTCAAACGTTCAAGAATCAGGAGGGGGGGGGGAGGTGGGGGGGGGGGGGGGTCACCGGCCGTATCCCTCAGACAACTCGAGATATTGGCTCATTTTTAGGTCACCCAATCCTAAAAGTGCAATATTGCTTTTTCACCATGAGCAAACGAATGAACGACACACATGCATTGATATAGAACTTTTCTCGTTGAATTTGGATGACAATCACATTCCCTTGCCTTTTGTACAATGTTTGGATTTTTCACCTCGAACTCAAGTGGGGAGGTTGCCACTTACCTGCCGGAGGCCGGGGGTTTCGACAGATATCAGTGTCCGGACTTCCCTCCTCAAATAAAATGGCGGCGTCGTGATATAGCTGGAACATTGCTGAGAGCGACGCCAAACTCCAATCAATCAATCAGTGTACAATTCTTGGACACGAAACCATACATCAGCTGATTCTCGTGGCGTTTGCTGATATAAGCAGCAGGTATGTGTTTTGGCAAAACTCAAGAAAACGTAACACAAAATTTTCATCTATCTGGAAGAAAGATAAGACAGAAATGACGAACCGAGTAACTATATTCCAATACAATCATATTTATCAGTCACTGGATTTTTATCGTCGCGAGCAACCAACAGGATAACAAGAACAGAACATATGGCAAGGTAGACCATTGACCTGCCAACTGCACCTCCTAGATCGGCATAGAGTTTCACTTTTGCGACCACATCTGATCATTTCTAGGATATAATCAGGTGCCTGTTTGACTCCTTCGGGAATGGCGACTGGGATAAGCGATCTATTGCCCAAGTCTTTTCCAACCAAAATCCTCAACGTTTAGAGCAGGCGGGTCCCTGTCCCTCAGGGTCAGCCACAGGAATGCTTGATAATGAGCTCGCTTAACGTTTTCTGTGAATGCTTGTGTTGTCGGTGGTAAGGCACATAATTTGGGAGATGACGTATGACCCTTGCCATTTTTTTTATCCAAACATGAAGCCGTTCCTCCGACATATTTCTGTTTTTCTTCATGCCATAACATGTACAGACAAATGCAATTGCCTGTCGCATAATTCAATGCGCATTGGTATGTTGAGGTTTGCTTTTTGGTAGTAATAGACAAGAAGCACGAATACATCGGTGTCGTCTGAGATACTTTGTGTTTCAGTCGCACATTCCAAGACTTCTTGAACAATGATGATGTCAGCTTCTTTGTGGGAAGTCTCAAGGTCGTGTCTGAAACATATGTTTCCATTCGCTATTTGCACAGGGCGGGAATCCTCTCCAGTGATGACAAGTTTGTGCTTCCTTGTACTCTGGATATGGAATAACCTGTCTCGGAGAAGTTCCTCACTGATTATTCGGATAAGTTGCTTCTTGTTTTTCACGACTGTGAGGACAACATTCTGAGTGGGCAGTTTTGTATTCAAATTCAATTGATGGATTCGACTGGCACCAGTTTCCCTGCCGTCCCTTGTCACAGACTTAATGCTGAAATCATGGTACCTGTCAAAAATCAGGTAAACATTGCCTGTCTTCAGGTCAGGTAGGAGGTGATACATTTCTTCAGATTTTCAACATAATCTGCAACTTAACATAATGCGCAAGCTCATGAGCAATGACATCCTTTATATCAATGTCGAGGTTGCTACAAAACAAAGCTATAACATGTGAATAAATAGCATTGAGATCATAGACTTTTGAGTTGGCCACTTTCACTGACTTTTCAGCTGATGTCATGGTTTTCACCTTCTTCGGTATTTTGCAGTAATATCCACAAGTCCAACTTTTCGCGGATTTCAGCCCTGTCTTTGGCATCCGCTTCGAAACGGATCTGGCTTTCTTCTTTATGGCAAGTTTGATTCAGGCATGGAGAACCTTCCTCCATTCCATTTAGATCTGCTTCGATCTTGCAACACAAGTGGCGATTCAGAGCCCAAACCCTAACAGTTTCCTCCTTGAGAGAATCCCAGTGACCCCACCCCCCCCCCCACCCCCGTTGACTCGATGAACTGATCGGTCCAAATACCATTCCAAATACCACGAATATGGCGGGTGACATGTTCAGCCTTCATGAAGTGGCTGAGAACATCAGGAGGTATTTTCCCCATACTGCGCAAGTAGTAAAGGCCATAACGTTCATGGTTTACATGCCCAGTGGCGAAATAATAAGGACGTGTGCCCCTGAATGTCGCCAGATGGAGAAGCCAGTCGCCTTCACGTTTTGCCCTGATGAACGCCATCATGAGGAAGACAGGCTTAATGAGGACATCGACCCATAACTTCACTGTTTTGCTCTGGTTCGCTTTCAACTCCAAAGCTCCCATCAACTCACTAGCGCTGCCAAAGTGGCCACTGCTAACAACACGGCGCACTACTTCCTCGGCGAGCACCCTCAATGTCCGCACATTTTGTGGAATTTTTTTTCCGCTCAACATTTTCATGACTCCACCAAATACAGCACCTAGGATGTCTGACAATCCACTGTCAGTCATCAGTGTTCCTATAGCCCCCACAAAACTCACCAGAGCATGCATACCACCGAGTCTCAAATACATATTCCTGAACCTCTCCGGGTGTGCCCACAACACATGAACTGCCACACGATAGAGCTATTGGTCACAGGTTAAAATGGTGAACTTCTGCCCCGTTTCAAATCATAGAGCTTGTGACTTGAACATAGCTGTAAGCATCGTGTCAGGGTCAGAAGGCTTCATGTCAATGAGCGGCTCGTGTACTGCTTTGGTCATAGAGTGCTCCTTCTGACCTAGCTCCCTACTTAGTTTGGTGTTATAGCCATTGTATTCGGGGCAATTTTCTTTTGTTACAACACCCTGTAAGAATGCAAAGTCTGTCTCAAATGCACGCTTCTTCTTGACGGCTTGACTTGCTAAAGATTTCAGGGTCAGAGCAATAGGAATTCACTAATCGATTCCTTTGCAATTCCTGTACTAATAGTAGTGCCATAATGCCCCCTGTCCATTTGAATGGCTTTCGCTTCATTGGCTATCTGTTTGGCTGCTTTTGTTGCGATAACTTCTTGTTCATCGTCTTCGACTGCAACAAGGTGCAGTGTCTTTTGAAGCAAAACTGCGAAACGTTATGATGTTTGCTATACCAGGCGATGTGAGCACGAGAAGAACATCTCCTAATCTCTCCTTCAGTTTGAACACAAGTGTTCTACGCGACAGTTTTTCACCAGCGCAGTTTTCATATGCTGAATGCAGTTCGATGGAGTTCCATATTCTGGACCTGTCCTGTATGAGCATATGAACGAGAGTTTCAAAAGGGAGATCGCACTCAATACCATCCGAATGTTTATTCAATTCAGCATCACCAATGACTGACTTAACCCTTTACCCAACGTAACGGCCAAAACCGGCCAGCGCTATTCTCAAAAATCGTCAATTAAGATTCATTATTTTTTTCATTTTTTGTCTCAAAAACATAGGTTATGACCCCTCATTGGAACGAGCGCGTCGCGCTCGTTCCAATGAGGGGTCATAACCTATGTTTTTGAGACAAAAAATGAAAAAAATAGTTATTCTAGATTTTTTTTGCGAGTGTCGTCTGCTTTTCATGTTAGGTAAAGGGTTAAATGATGACAACGTCTGTCGACAATAAGCATGCTACCGCGCATCAGCAGCATGCAGATCGCTGAGTGCCCCACCCACACGACGGCGAACATCGTTAGCTGTGGCATCACCCCTTTTATCGCAAATTCCCAATATAGATTGTTTTGTGTCAATTTCGCGACACAAATATGCCGTCCTCCACCTGTCGGGATGCTTTTTGTCCCGCTGAGTTTCGCATAGGAGGCCGCAGAAAATACAATGCTGAATGACATACAGGTGACTGGAAAAAGAGCGTCTTGTGACTTTCGATGGAATTTCTGAATCATTTTCACGCTGTCGTTTGGAGCGATCAGTTTGACGAGACGATGTGTATGTAGAGACACAAGGTTTATGACATCTTATCGTTAATTCGTTGTCCTGATCTAATTTTGTTCTGCAGCTCGAAATGTTTCTCATCTCCACATATCTTGCTAAATCGAATTGTGTTTCTTATCCGGACAGCCGTGCCAGTAATCAAACTTTCAGACTTCTGCTCACATCCATAATTCTAAATTGAAGAAACATTTTTCACCAAAATCCATCATTGATACAAAGATCAGAATGAACCAGTGCAACAGCAAGAAAATTAACAAATAAAAAACCTATATATGACCAATGAAATAACCAGCAAATTACAAAATCTCCCGGGACAAATCACAGGACTAATGAAACAGCGAAAGAACAGTTGAGCAATCCCTTCAACAAAAAATAATATGACCAATGGAAGACCACGCAAATGAGAAAATCTTTCAAAGACAAGAGATGTAGGGCCAGTACAACAGTGGGACAATTGCCAGACTGTCTGATAACTGACCAACGCACCGCCTTTTATTCGACAGAGCAGCTAGAAAGCGATTTTTACCAAAGTTACGTTTTCAACTAAAGAGCGTTGACACTTTGTTTACCCGTAACTTCCTTATTCATGCACTGATATGGGAAGTTTTTCTGGCGGCATAATCTGCTTATTTTAATGGGCCGTGTTCACGGGTATGGCAGCGAAGGTTATTCCGAACGGCTATGCAACATTCCGACAACGATCCACAAATACCGAATTTGGCGTTTACCGGGTAATCAAAGCAAACGGTCAATATCTCGAGTTGCCCAAAGGGATCCGAACAGTCAACCCCCTGAATCTTCAAGAGGTAACCCTGGACTAATGGAAACTGCAAAGAACAAAACTTTAACCGGAAAAAACAGGTCTGACAAAAAATCGCCACCTGCCTCCCGGACTAAGAAGTTAGATGTGTAGATTTGCATACCCGCACGTACTAGATTGGTGCTATCAGTTTTTATGGCTCATGACTTTCAGTAGATGGATATTTAAGGGGACACCCAACCGAACTTTGCGATTTTTTTTTAAATTTTCACTGGTGCACATAAAAAATTACTCATAACAGAATTAAACAAGAGCAACGCTAACGCGTTTTCTGATGCCCCCCGAAGATAGTAAAGTCGGACTTGCATGTAAATAAATAACTTTTGAATGTTTGAAGAGAATTGGTTCATCCAAATAACTCAATAGGCTATGGTACAATTTACTTTAGACAGAAACAGAGGCCAAAAACAAACAGGGGCCATAACTCTACCAAACATGAATGGACGAAACGCAAGGTAAGAGGGCATCCATTCCCCCAAGCTGCCCTATCACCATACCAAAGAACATTAAAATCCGACAACTGATGCTCGAGTTATAATACAAAATGTTTGTACGGACGGACGGACAGACGGATGGACGGGCAGACGTACGGCCAGAGGAACTTCTGAATGTTTGAAGAGAATTGGTTCATCCAAACAACCCTGTAGGCTATGGTACAATTTACCTTAGTCAAAAACAGAGGCCAAAAACAAACAGGAGCCATAACTCTACCAAACATGAATGGACGAAACGCTAGATGTGAGGGCATCCGTTCCCCCAAGCTGCCCTATCACTATACCAAAGAACATTAAAATCCGACATCTGATGCTCGAGTTATAATACAAAATGTTCGTGCGGACGGACGTACGGACGGACGTACGGACGGACGTACCGAAATACGGACGGACGGAGATCTCGACTATATACCCCTCTATATATAGCAAAGGCATATGATGTATCAAAATAATAACTAGAGTACAAGGAAATGAAATATAATCATTTTTTCACGAAAAAAAGAATTATTTTTATCATTTTGACGATAGACAAGATTCCAGTGGCATAAGTAACGAATTGCAAAAATCACGTACAGATCGGTAATTCCAATGACAGAGTTTCAAATAAATGACTTCGAGCGCAAGACTCGGAGAAAGCACATTTCACCAGGTCGTCTCTATTGTGTTACAAATGCCCCAACGAAAAATGCCTGAAAAACAAATAAGCTTTCATTTCAAGATCATGTAAAACGAACGGTCACATGACGCCTTGTAACCATAAAAAGCAAATTGTGAACTTGGGCAAAGTTTGTTTTCAAAGACCTGAGAACTGCAGAAACGGCCACACTCTTGTTAAATCTGCAAGGCGGTGGAATTGAAAACTTCCAATACATTCACGGAGGAAAGTCACATTGACAATCCCATTAAGTCGAAATTGCAGACTTTTCAATTTCCTTATCCAGAGATGCCATTTATAGAAATGGTTCTTTACGCCTCTGTTTCGTAATATTATAATTTGGTTGTTGTCGAAACCAAAACTATTAAACTCGATAAATATCCTGAGTGAAAAAAGAAAGTATAATAAACTTTGAGGAGCATTTGTTTTAGTATTATCGACTTTAATCCCAAACAAATTATTGTAAATTCATATTTCGAGTCTAGCTGTATGATTGTGCATAATTTCATGTTCTCACTCTGTTGCCAGCGTCACGTCAGGACGTCGCAATTCAGACAATGGGTGAAATGAAAAGTCCACACATGCAGTCAATAGCGTGTATGTCCACCGTTTGCCTCTTGGATGGCAATACATCGACGGCGCATGGACCTGATAAGTCTCTGGATGACACCCGGTGGTATTGCTTTCCACACCTGCCTTAGAACATTACGTAAATCGCCTAACGTCTGAAGATCATGAAGTCGTACCCGACAGCCCAAAGATCCCAAAGATGCTCGAGTGGCGATAAATCTGGCGAAACTGGGGTCCAGTGAAGAAGTTCAATGCTCTGCTCCTCAAGAGAGTCACAACAGATACGCGCCACGCGACATGTTGCTGGAATAACTGCAATCGGTCGTTAGCGTTGAACAAAGGGATAACAACAGCGTTAAGAATTTCGTCCCTATATCGATGTCCATTCAGATTACCGTCGATGAAGATCAACTGTGTTCGATGGTGCAAGGAAATTCCTGCCCAAACCATTACACTACCCCCGCCGAAACAGTCGCATTCCCACACGCAAGCATCAAACAAACGTTCTCCTCGTCGGGGATAGACTCTTGCCCTGCCATCAGCGTGCCGTAGACAAAATTGTGATTCATCACTAAAAGGAACACTGCTCCAACGCTGCTGAGTTCAGCGAACACGCCGACGTACCCATTCCATTCTGACGGTACGATGACGTTGGGTAAGGATTGGTCCGTGTTATGGACGCCTACTGCGGATGCCGTGTTCAGCGAGTCTGTTGCGACAGTTTGTGTACTGATTTTATTGTTAGTTCTACCAGGAGTAATTGCTGCTGTCTTTGTCGCCAGAAGGAAGCGATCCCGCAATTGAGACGTCCCGACGTTTCGGTCTTGTGCGGGAGCTATAACTCTTGGTCGACCTGAACACGGTCGGTCGGAAGTAGATTCAGTGGTTCTGTACCTTCCAATGAGTCCGCAATTAGTGTCCACAGTGACTCCGAACTCAGCAGCGAGCTCATCTGGAGGTATCCCAGCCTCACGCATACCAATAGCACGCAACCTCTGATTTTCGATTGACCTTGGTATTTTTTAAAACGTCGGAAGACAAAAACTAGCGTATTTTCTCAATAACTCAGGCTCTCTAGCACAACATAACACAAAGAAAATCGTCGGTCACCTATTCAATTTGACATTCTCGGGTAGCACGTGCTATTTTGAAATCCGTAGCAAAAATTGAATACGGTTGGGTGGACAACAACAACATGTCATTAAACTCTTTGAACGACTTCTTGTCCAAAAACATGCAACATTAGAACAATTATGTTTCATACTTTATGCTATTTTCACATTTGTTTCTATTATACTCTCTGTTTTGACTCAGTTTTGATTTCAAAACAAACATATATCCACACAAACGTTATTTGTAATCGTCATACTTGAGCTTGTACGAAAATATCACTTGATTGAACAATATTTATCACAACTTCCGGTTTCCATTTCCACGTTTGTCTGCCACTTAAATGAGAGAACAACGCTTTTTGCTGCTCATCACATGTACCTCTCTGCAGGGCTTATATTTCGACGAGAATCCGAGAATAGATTCGCACAAAGATTCGCGCAATAAAACCGGCGAGAATCCATGTAGATTCTTGCTGTACCTCAGCTAGGATTCGCGTGAAAAAATTAAGTCAATTTAACCCTTTAACTAACACAGCGGCAACAATTTAACCAATAGAAGGCTAACATGACCTGAAAAATCCTGCCACTTTGTCAATAAAATCTTACAAATATGGCTGTCATTGGAACCGGCTCATTGAGCCGGTTCCAACGACAGCCATATTCGTAAGATTTTATTGGTAAATATTGTTCATTCAATTATTTTATCATTTATTTATTATTTATTGTTTAAAAATTATCAAATTTAGTTTTAAAAATTAAAAAGGTGTGTTGGGAAAAAGGTTAACATGTGTTATCAGTATACAACAGTGGTTCAAGCATGGTGGCCTCATGGAATCCTGGGACACTCATAGTAGGTATGGATTCTCGCAGCCATTTTCACGAGAATCCAAATGGATTCTCACAAATTTAGACGAAATATAAGCCCTGTCTCTGGTATAAATATAATATAGTAGGTCCTATATGTAAAATAGTAAAGGTAAACAACGCTACACACACACACACATCAATAATCGAATCGCAGCAAAAAAATAGTGTTTACCACTCAAACGCCTGGTGTTACGTACGAACATGGATATCACTCTCACAAATTCTAACTCTAGTTTAAATCAAATCTGGTTATATTTATCGTATGGCAACAATTATCACCCGAAAAGTCCAATAATTTTAACCATGTCAAAAGCGAAGTCCAGGCAATCGCGTAAAAAATGCCAATTCCAATCACATTCTCTCCATTTTCACACTTGTGCATTCTCTTTAAAAACTCTGACCCCTAAAGAACACATCCCATGTCCCATTCGTCATAAAATATATTCGTAATATTTCATTTATCTCGAGATTTTTCAAAAAACATTATTCAAAACAGCGCTTTATTGCCAAGAGACCGACTGGTTTCCATTTTGAAACGACTCAAGGCAGTAAATCACTGCTGTAATTTGGCTTTCGCAAAAGATTCCGTAACTATGCAAAATGGCCGAGGCTCCGAAAGCCGAGTTCAACGATTGACGGGAAAATATTTTTTTCGAGATATACGGAGTTCGGTGGGTTGACACACATGGATAAAATATGCGGGGGTGGGGGTGAGTAGTAAACGCTAATAACTACCTCTGAAATACTACACCGGATTTTAAAAATTAGATGCGATGCGAAAATCTGAATGAAATTGAGATTTTTTGTTGGGATGGCATGGAAGTCGGTTTTGACATGTCCGAATTTTGAGCTATTTTGATTCAACTTATTGACGTGCGATAAATAGAAAACTCTTTTCTGTCAATCAAATGGTATTTAATAAAATAATGTTCATTTGTGTTAAGAAATAAACCCAAACTTTGCGACTGAATTGCTGATTTAATAAAATGTAAGCCAATATACTGACGTCGGTTTCTGAATGGCGTTGTTCACCTTTACTATCATTATATACTGTATATATTGTGGTGCATAAAAATATTTTCGACAAGTACCTGTGCTGCTCATCTTCAGTGGAATTTGGGGAATTCATAACTTTAACCCCATTTGCCACGTAATTATATTCAGGGTCAAATAATCTACACCGATCTTATCGTTTAACCCTGAAATAGGTGCTATCGAAGAACAGTAGAGTTTGGCGGTGTTGAAATTTCAAGTTCGATATCGGTAATTCGGTATCGGGATTTTCAGAAGGAATTACCTCGGTATCGGTACGTTATTCGGTGTCAACAACATGCATGCACTCATACCAATAAGCCTTTTTGAAACTGCCATTTTGGACTTTAATCTATACAAGGTCACAGGTCGCGTGGTGTAAACAAAGTGGTTTCCATGTTCGTCGCGTGAGTTCTGTGTCAGCCAAATCAAGTAGTTTTGTGAAATATCAATTCGTAAAACCGATGTCGTCATTCGAATTAACTGAAGGGGCAACCCCAGAAGATGTTAAACGATGAAATATCGCAGGTTTACAGAGTTGTTGTTTTGTTTTTTTTACGGAGGCGAGGTCTTGTTTTGAATGGCAACAAGGACACTTGTTGCGCGGAGTTTCTCGACTTGGGAAATCCCCAGAAGTTGTTGAAAACAGTGCTCACGGCCACGGCGTAATGACACAGCGTGCACTCAAACCCCATTTATGTTGATAGGAACTCAATTCGAAATAATGAAAGTTGTCATACAATATTGCTATTGCCTTAAACAAATGGTAACCTTGGCTGAATGTTTTTTGAATTCTCACTAATGAACGTAATGGGGTCCAAAGTACCTCACCCGCTCTCTTCTCCCATTGCTCACAACGTGTTTTCTTGAAATGTTAACACCTCGCGACCTATGACCTTGCATAGATTAAAGTCCACGATGGCAGTTTCGAAAAAGGCTTATACCCATATCGAATGGTAGTTTTGGTACACTGCTCAGATGTAGTTTACCGTTTTAAGGCAGTCAAAGCGTTAGTTAGTACTGTGAATTTAGGTACTTATTCCCGTTTCCTTATTCGACATTCAAAATTCGAAAAAAATCACGGGATATTTTGGTGTTGATGGGTGGCCCCCGAGGAACAAAGAATATTGACACCTCAACCGCCCCAATTGGACCACATTTAGGGGCCCTACTAAGGCCCCAAAAAGGGCCAGTTACAAAACATCACCAAAGCAGGTTAAAATCACGGGATATTTTGGTGTTGATGGGTGGCCCCCGAGGAATAAAGAAGATTGACACCTCAACCGCCCCAATTGGACCACATTTAGGGGCCCTACTAAGGCCCCAAAAAGGGCCAGTTACAAAACATCACCAAAGCAGGTTAAAATCACGGGATATTTTGGTGTTGATGGGTGGCCCCCGAGGAATAAAGAAGATTGACACCTCAACCGCCCCAATCGGACCACATTTAGCGGCCCTACTAAGGCCCCCAAAAGGGCCAGTTACAAAATATCACCAAAGCAGGTTAAAATCACGGGATATTTTGGTGTTGATGGGTGGCCCCCGAGGAATAAAGAAGATTGACGCCTCAACCGCCCCAATCGGACCACATTTAGGGGCCCTACTAAGGCCACAAAAAGGGCCAGTTACAAAATATCACCAAAGCAGGTTAAAATCACGGGATATTTTGGTGTTGAAGGGTGGCCCCCGAGGAATAAAGAAGATTGACACCTCAACCGCCCCAATCGGACCACATTTAGGGGCCCTACTAAGGCCCCAAAAAGGGCCAGTTACAAAATGTCCCCAAAGCAACTTAAAATCACGGGATATTTTGGTGTTGATGGGTGGCCCCCGAAGAATAAAGAAGATTGACACCTCAACCGCCCCAATCGGACCACATTTAGGGACCCTACTAAGGCCCCAAAAAAGGGCCAGTTACAAAATATCACCAAAGCAGGTTAAAATCACGGGATATTTTGGTGTTGATGGGTGGCCCCCGAGAAATCAAGAAGATTGACACCTCAACTGCCCAAAATCGGACAACATTTAGGGGCCCTACTAAGGCCCCAAAAAGGGCCACTTACAAAATATCACCAAAGCAGGTTAAAATCACGGGATATTTTGGTGTTGATGGGTGGCCCCCGTGGAATTGAGAAGATTGACACCTCAACCGCCCCAATCGGAGAACATTTAGGGGCCCTACTAAGGCCCCAAAAAGGTCCAGTTACAAAATATCACCAAAGCAAGTTAAAATCACGGGATATTTTGGTGTTGATGGGTGGCCCCCGAGGAATAAAGAAGATTGACACCTCAACCGCCCCAATCGGATCACATTTAGGGCCCTACTAAGGCCCCAAAAAGGGGCCAGTTACAAAATATCACCAAAGCAGGTTAAAATTGCGGGATATTTTGGGGTTGATGGGTGGCCCCCGAGGAATAAAGAAGATTGACACCTCAACCGCCCCAATCGGACCACATTTAGGGCCCTACTACGGCTCCAAAAAGGGCCAGTTACAAAATATCCGCAAAGAAGGTTAAAATCACGGGATATTTTGATGTTGATGGGTGGCACCCGAGGAATAAAGAAGATTGACACCTCAACCGCCCCAAACGGACCACATTTAGGGGCCCTACTAAGGCCTCAAAAAGGGACAGTTACAAAATATCACCAAAGCAGGTGAAAATCACAGGATATTTTGGTGTTGATGGGTGGCCCCCGAGGAATAAAGAAGATTGACACCTCAACCGCCCCAATTGGACCACATTTAGGGGCCCTACTAAGGCCCCAAAAAGGGCCAGTTACAAAAAATCACCAAAGCAGGTTAAAATCAAGGGATATTTTGGTGTCGATGGGTGGCCCCCGAGGAATAAAGAAGACTGACACCCCAACCGCCCCAATCGGACCACATTTAGGGGCCCTACTAAGGCCCCAAAAAGGGCCAGTTACAAAATATCACCAAAGCAGGTTAAAATCACGGGATATTTTGGTGTTGATGGGTGGCACACGAGAAGTTTAGAAGATTGACACCTCAACTGCCCTAATTTGACCACATTTAGGGGCCCTACTAAGGCCCCAAAAAGGGCCAGTTACAAAATATCACCAAACCAGGTTAAAATCACGGGATATTTTGGTGTTGATGGGTGGCCCCCAAGGAATTTAGAAGATTGACACCTCAACCACCCCCAGCAAACCACATTTAGGGGGCCCTACTAAGGCCCTCCAAAAAGGCCAGTTACAAAATATCACTAAAGCAAGTTAAAATCACAGGATATTTTGGTATTGATGGGTGGCCCCCGAGGAATAAAGAAGATTGACGTCTCAACCGCCCCAATCGGACCCTATTTAGGGGCCCTTCTAAGGCCCCAAAAAGGGCCAGTTACAAAATATCACCAAAGCAGGTTAAAATCGCGGGATATTTTGGTGTTGATGGGTGGCCCCCGAGGAATAAAGAAGATTGACACCTCAACCGCCCCAATCGGACCACATTTAGGGGCCCTACTAAGGCCCCAAAAAGGGCCAGTTACAAAATATCACCAAAGCAGGTTAAAATCACGGGATATTTTGGTGTTGATGGGTGGCACCCGAGGAATAAAGAAGATTGACACCTCAACCGCCCCAAAGGGACCACATTTAGGGGCCCTACTAAGGCCCCAAAAATAGCCAGTTACAAAATATCACCAAAGCAGGTTGAAATCACAAGATATTTTAGTGTTGATGGGTGGCCCCCGAGGTATAAAGAAGATTGACACCTCAACTGCCCCAACGGACCATATTTAGGGGCCCTACTAAGACCCCCAAAAAGGGCCAGTTCCAAAATATCACCAACGCAGGTTAAAATCACGGGATATTTTGGTGTTGTTGGGTGGCCCCCGACGAATAAGGCAGATTGACACCTCAACCGCCCCAATCGGACCACATTTAGGGGCCCTACTAAGGCCCCAAAAAGGGCCAGTTACAAAATATTACCAAAGAAGGTTAAAATCACGGGATATTTTGGTGTTGATATGTGTCACCCGAGGAATAAAGAAGATTGACACCTCAACCGCCCCAAACGGACCACATTTAGGAGCCCTACTAAGGCCCCCAAAAGGGCCAGTAACAAAATATTACCAAAGCAGGTTAAAATCACGGGATATTTTGGTGTTGATGGGTGGCCCCCGTGGAATTGAGAAGATTGACACTTCAACCGCCCCAATCGGACCACATTTAGGGGCCCTACTAAGGCCCCAAAAAGGTCCAGTTACAAAATATCACCAAAGCAAGTTAAAATCACGGGATATTTTGGTGTTGATGGGTGGCCCCCGAGGAATATAGAAGATTGACACCTCAACCGCCCCAATCGGATCACATTTAGGGCCCTACTAAGGCCCCAAAAAGGGGCCAGTTACAAAATATCACCAAAGCAGGTTAAAATTGCGGGATATTTTGGGGTTGATGGGTGGCCCCCGTGGAATAAAGAAGATTGACACCTCAACCGCCCCAATCGGACCACATTTAGGGGCCCTACTAAGCCCCAAAAGGGCCAGTTCAAAAATTTCACCAAAGCAGGTTAAAATCTCGGGATATTTTGGTGTTGATGGTTGGCCCCCGACGAATAAAGAAGATTGACACCTCAACCGCCCCAATCGGACCACATTTAGGGGCCCTACTAAGGCTCCAAAAAGGGCCAGTTACAAAATATCGCCAAAGAAGGTTAAAATCAAGGGATATTTTGGTGTTGATGGGTGGCACCCGAGGAATAAAGAAGATTGACACCTCAACCGCCCCAATCGGACCACATTTAGGGGCCCTACTAAGGCTCCAAAAAGGGCCAGTTACAAAATATCCGCAAAGAAGGTTAAAATCACGGGATATTTTGGTGTTAATGGGTGGCACCCGAGGAATAAAGAAGATTGACACCTCAACCGCCCCAAACGGACCACATTTAGGGGCCCTACTAAGGCCTCAAAAAGGGACAGTCACAAAATATCACCAAAGCAGGTGAAAATCACAGGATATTTTGGTGTTGATGGGTGGCCCCCGAGGAATAAAGAAGATTGACACCTCAGCCGCCCCAATTGGACCACATTTAGGGGCCCTACTAAGGCCCCAAAAAGGGCCAGTTACAAAATATCACCAAAGCAGGTTAAAATCACGGGATATTTTGGTGTTGATGGGTGGCACACGAGAAGTTTAGAAGATTGACACCTCAACCGCCCTAATTTGACCACATTTAGGGGCCCTACTAAGGCCCCAAAAAGGGCCAGTTACAAAATATCACCAAACCAGGTTAAAATCACGGGATATTTTGGTGTTGATGGGTGGCCCCCAAGGAATTTAGAAGATTGACACCTCAACCACCCCCATCAAACCACATTTAGGGGGCCCTACTAAGGCCCTCCAAAAAGGCCAGTTACAAAATATCACTAAAGCAAGTTAAAATCACAGGATATTTTGGTATTGATGGGTGGCCCCCGAGGAATAAAGAAGATTGACGTCTCAACCGCCCCAATCGGACCCTATTTAGGGGCCCTTCTAAGGCCCCAAAAAGGGCCAGTTACAAAATATCACCAAAGCAGGTTAAAATCGCGGGATATTTTGGTGTTGATGGGTGGCCCCCGAGGAATAAAGAAGATTGACACCTCAACCGCCCCAATCGGACCACATTTAGGGGCCCTACTAAGGCCCCAAAAAGGGCCAGTTACAAAATATCACCAAAGCAGGTTAAAATCACGGGATATTTTGGTGTTGATGGGTGGCACCCGAGGAATAAAGAAGATTGACACCTCAACCGCCCCAAAGGGACCACATTTAGGGGCCCTACTAAGGCCCCAAAAATAGCCAGTTACAAAATATCACCAAAGCAGGTTGAAATCACAAGATATTTTAGTGTTGATGGGTGGCCCCCGAGGTATAAAGAAGATTGACACCTCAACTGCCCCAACGGACCATATTTAGGGGCCCTACTAAGACCCCTAAAAAGGGCCAGTTCCAAAATATCACCAACGCAGGTTAAAATCACGGGATATTTTGGTGTTGTTGGGTGGCCCCCGACGAATAAGGCAGATTGACACCTCAACCGCCCCAATCGGACCACATTTAGGGGCCCTACTAAGGCCCCAAAAAGGGCCAGTTACAAAATATTACCAAAGAAGGTTAAAATCACGGGATATTTTGGTGTTGATATGTGTCACCCGAGGAATAAAGAAGATTGACACCTCAACCGCCCCAAACGGACCACATTTAGGAGCCCTACTAAGGCCCCCAAAAGGGCCAGTAACAAAATATTACCAAAGCAGGTTAAAATCACGGGATATTTTGGTGTTGATGGGTGGCCCCCGTGGAATTGAGAAGATTGACACTTCAACCGCCCCAATCGGAGAACATTTAGGGGCCCTACTAAGGCCCCAAAAAGGTCCAGTTACAAAATATCACCAAAGCAAGTTAAAATCACGGGATATTTTGGTGTTGATGGGTGGCCCCCGAGGAATATAGAAGATTGACACCTCAACCGCCCCAATCGGATCACATTTAGGGCCCTACTAAGGCCCCAAAAAGGGGCCAGTTACAAAATATAACCAAAGCAGGTTAAAATTGCGGGATATTTTGGGGTTGATGGGTGGCCCCCGTGGAATAAAGAAGATTGACACCTCAACCGCCCCAATCGGACCACATTTAGGGGCCCTACTAAGCCCCACAAGGGCCAGTTCAAAAATTTCACCAAAGCAGGTTAAAATCTCGGGATATTTTGGTGTTGATGGTTGGCCCCCGACGAATAAAGAAGATTGACACCTCAACCGCCCCAATCGGACCACATTTAGGGGCCCTACTAAGGCTCCAAAAAGGGCCAGTTACAAAATATCGCCAAAGAAGGTTAAAATCACGGGATATTTTGGTGTTGATGGGTGGCACCCGAGGAATAAAGAAGATTGACACCTCAACCGCCCCAATCGGACCACATTTAGGGGCCCTACTAAGGCTCCAAAAAGGGCCAGTTACAAAATATCCGCAAAGAAGGTTAAAATCACGGGATATTTTGGTGTTAATGGGTGGCACCCGAGGAATAAAGAAGATTGACACCTCAACCGCCCCAAACGGACCACATTTAGGGGCCCTACTAAGGCCTCAAAAAGGGACAGTCACAAAATATCGCCAAAGCAGGTGAAAATCACAGGATATTTTGGTGTTGATGGGTGGCCCCCGAGGAATAAAGAAGATTGACACCTCAGCCGCCCCAATTGGACCACATTTAGGGGCCCTACTAAGGCCCCAAAAAGGGCCAGTTACAAAATATCACCAAAGCAGGTTAAAATCAAGGGATATTTTGGTGTTGATGGGTGGCCCCCGAGGAATAAAGAAGATTGACACCCCAACCGCCCCAAAGGGACCACATTTAGGGGCCCTACTAAGGCCCCAAAAAGGGCCAGTTACAAAATATCACCAAAGCAGGTTAAAATCACGGGATATGTTGGTGTTGATGGGTGGCACACGAGAAGTTTAGAAGATTGACACCTCAACCGCCCCAATTTGACCACATTTAGGGGCCCTACTAAGGCCCCAAAAAGGGCCAGTTACAAAATATCACCAAACCAGGTTAAAATCACGGGATATTTTGGTGTTGATAGGTGGCCCCCAAGGAATTTAGAAGATTGACACCTCAACCACCCCAATCAAACCACATTTAGGGGGCCCTACTAAGGCCCTCCAAAAAGGCCAGTTACAAAATATCACCAAAGCAAGTTAAAATCACAGGATATTTTTGTGTTGATGGGTGGCCCCCGAGGAATAAAGAAGATTGACGTCTCAACCGCCCCAATCGGACCATATTTAGGGGCCCTTCTAAGGCCCCAAAAAGGGCCAGTTACAAAATATAACCAAAGCAGGTTAAAATCGCTGGATATTTTGGTGTTGATGGGTGGCCCCCGAGGAATAAAGAAGATTGACACCTCAACCGCCCCAATCGGACCACATTTAGGGGCCCTACTAAGGCCCCAAAAAGGGCCAGTCACAAAATATCACCAAAGCAGGTTAAAATCACGGAATATTTTGGTGTCGATGGGTGGCACCCGAGGAATAAAGAAGATTGACACCTCAACCGCCCCAAAGGGACCAGATTTAGGGGCCCTACTAAGGCCCCAAAAAGGGCCAGTTACAAAATATTACCAAAGAAGGTTAAAATCACGGGATATTTTGGTGTTGATATGTGGCACCCGAGGAATAAAGAAGATTGACACCTCAACCGCCCCAAACGGACCACATTTAGGAGCCCTACTAAGGCCCCAAAAAGGGCCAGTTACAAAATATCACCAAAGCAGGTTAAAATCACGGGATATTTTGGTGTTGAATGGTGGCCCCCGTGGAATTGAGAAGATTGACACCTCAACCGCCCCAATCGGAGAACATTTAGGGGCCCTACTAAGGCCCCAAAAAGGTCCAGTTACAAAATATCACCAAAGCAAGTCAAAATCACGGGATATTTTGGTGTTGATGGGTGGCCTCCGAGGAATAAAGAAGATTGACACCTCAACCGCCCCAATCGGATCACATTTAGGGCCCTACTAAGGCCCCAAAAAGGGGCCAGTTACAAAATATCACCAAAGCAGGTTAAAATTGCGGGATATTTTGGGGTTGATGGGTGGCCCGCGAGGAATAAAGAAGATTGACACCTCAACCGCCCCAATCGGACCACATTTAGGGGCCCTACTAAGCCCCAAAAGGGCCAGTTCAAAAATTTCACCAAAGCAGGTTAAAATCTCGGGATATTTTGGTGTTGATGGTTGGCCCCCGACGAATAAAGAAGATTGACACCTCAACCGCCCCAATCGGACCACATTTAGGGGCCCTACTAAGGCTCCAAAAAGGGCCAGTTACAAAATATCGCCAAAGAAGGTTAAAATCACGGGATATTTTGGTGTTGATGGGTGGCACCCGAGGAATAAAGAAGATTGACACCTCAACCGCCCCAAACGGACCATATTTAGGGGCCCTACTAAGGCCTCAAAAAGGGACAGTTACAAAATATCACCAAAGGAGGTGAAAATCACAGGATATTTTGGTGTTGATGGGTGGCCCCCGAGGAATAAAGAAGATTGACACCTCAACCGCCCCAATTGGACCACATTTAGGGGCCCTACTAAGGCCCCAAAAAGGGCCAGTTACAAAATATCACCAAAGCAGGTTAAAATCAAGGGATATTTTGGTGTTGATGGGTGGCTCCCGAGGAATAAAGAAGATTGACACCCCAACCGCCCCAATCGGTCCACATTTAGGGGCCCTACTAAGGCCCCAAAAAGGGCCAGTTACAAAATATCACCAAAGCAGGTTAAAATCACGGGATATTTTGGTGTTGATGGGTGGCCCACGAGAAGTTTAGAAGATATACTCCTCAACCGCCTCTATTTGACCACATTTAGGGGCCCTACTAAGGCCCCAAAAAGGGCCAGTTACAAAATATCACCAAAGCAGGTTAAAATCACGGGATATTTTGGTGTTGATGGGTGGCCCCCAAGGAATTTAGAAGATTGACACCTCAACCACCCCAATCAAACCACATTTAGGGGCCCTACTAAGGCCCTCCAAAAAGGCCAGTTACAAAATATCACCAAAGCAAGTTAAAATCACAGGATATTTTGGTGTTGATGGGTGGCCCCCGAGGAATAAAGAAGATTGACGTCTCAACCGCCCCAATCGGACCATATTTAGGGGCCCTTCTCAGGCCCCAAAAAGGGCCAGTTACAAAATATCACCAAAGCTGGTTAAAATCGCGGGATATTTTGGTGTTGATGGGTGGCCCCCGAGGAATAAAGAAGATTGACACCTCAACCGCCCCAATCGGACCACATTTAGGGGCCCTACTAAGGCCCCAAAAAGGGCCAGTTACAAAATATCACCAAAGCAGGTTAAAATTACGGGATATTTTGGTGTTGATGGGTGGCACCCGAGGAATAAAGAAGATTGACACCTCAACCGCCCCAAAGGGACCACATTTAGGGGCCCTACTAAGGCCCCAAAAATAGCCAGTTACAAAATATCACCAAAGCAGGTTGAAATCACAAGATATTTTAGTGTTGATGGGTGGCCTCCGAGGTATAAAGAAGATTGACACCTCAATTGCCCCAACGGACCATATTCAGGGGCCCTACTAAGACCCCCAAAAAGGGCCAGTTACAAAATATCGTCAAAGAAAGTTAAAATCATGGGATATTTTGGTGTTGATGGGTGGCCCCGTGGAGTAAAGAAGATTGACACCTCAATCGCCCCAATCGGACCACATTTAGGGGCCCTACTAAGGCCCCAAAAAGGGCCAGTTCCAAAATATCACCAACGCAGGTTAAAATCACGGGATATTTTTGTGTTGTTGGGTGGCCCCCGACGAATAAGGCAGATTGACACCTCAACCGCCCCAATCGGACCACATTTAGGGGCCCTACTAAGGCCCCAAAAAGGGCCAGTTACAAAATATTACCAAAGAAGGTTAAAATCACGGGATATTTTGGTGTTGATATGTGGCACCCGAAGAATAAAGAAGATTGACACCTCAACCGTCCCAAACGGACCACATTTAGGGGCCCTACTAAGGCCCAAAAAAGGGCCAGTTACAAAATATCACCAAAGCAGGTAAAAATCACGGGATATTTTGATGTTGATGGGTGGCCCCCGTGGAATTGAGAAGATTGACACCTCAACCGCCCCAATCGGAGAACATTTAGGGGTCCTACTAAGGCCCCAAAAAGGTCCAGTTACAAAATATCACCAAAGCAAGTTAAAATCACGCGATATTTTGGTGTTGATGGGTGGCCCCCGAGGAATAAAGAAGATTGTCACCTCAACCGCCCCAATCGGATCACATTTAGGGCCCTTCTAAGGCCCCAAAAAGGGGCCAGTTGCAAAATATCACCAAAGCAGGTTAAAATCGCGGGATATTTTGGTGTTGATGGGTGGCCCCCGAGGAATAAAGAAGAATGACACCTCAACCGCCCCAATCGGGCCATATTTAGGGGCCCTACTAAGGCCCCAAAAAGGGCCAGTTACAAAATATCACCAAAGCAGGTTAAAATCACGGGATATTTTGGTGTTGATGGGTGGCCCCCGAGGAATAAAGAAGATTGACACCTCAACCGCCCCAATCGGACCACTTTTAGGGGCCCTACTAAGGCCCCAAAAAGGGCCAGTTACAAAATATCACCAAAGCAGGTTAAAATCACGGGATATTTTGGTGTTGATGGGTGGCCCCCGAGGAATAAAGAAGATTGACACCTCAACCGCCCCAATCGGACCATATTTAGGGGCCCCTCGAAGGCCCCAAAAGGGCCAGTTACAAAATATCACCAGAGCAGGTTAAAATCACGGGATATTTTGGTGTTGATGGGTGGCCCCCGAGGAATAAAGAAGATTGACACCTCAACCGCCCCAATCGGACCACATTTAGGGCCCTACTAAGGCCCCAAAAAGGGCCAGTTACAAAATATCACCAAAGCAGGTTAAATTCACGGGATATTTTGGTGTTGAATCACTGTTGATGGGTGGCCCTTAGGAATAAAGAAGATTGACACCTCAACCGTTCCAATCGGACCACTTTTAGGGCCCTCTTTAGGCCCCCAAATGGGCCAATTACAAAATATTACCTAAGGAGACAAACATCGCCAGATATTTTGATGTTGGTGTGCGACACGAGAAGAATAAAGAATATTCCATGGAACGCCATCCCCAAATATGAGGATATGAGGAATGACGAATTGTGGCTCATTAAGAATTTTCTCGTGGCCTTTATGACCCTGAGGATATGTGGAATGGCAAGTTGTGC
Organism: Pictodentalium vernedei; assembly: GCA_031216915.1. Lineage (NCBI taxonomy): Eukaryota > Metazoa > Mollusca > Scaphopoda > Dentaliida > Dentaliidae > Pictodentalium > Pictodentalium vernedei. The sequence continues at coordinate 93,580,459 of CM062288.1, forward strand.
CTCATTGCCCTCGGCTTTTGATATAATGAAAATGGCATCCTGAAGGCCAGCCAAGTAACAGAAAGAGATTCCACAAGTGTATCTCTATTCAACATGGTCCGTAAATATCCCAAACCGGGGCTCAATTTCCACTTCACAATTTACTCACCTTACTATTACTTCCTTTCCTTCCTGTCTTTAAGTCTTGGCATGCCCAAGGCCCTGCCTGATGTTTGCTTGCTTCTCTAAGAATACGAATACCACCCATTTCCCTTCCACTTTCCTATTCTTTCTAAACTCTGGCATACCTGTTAGTGTCTGCTTGCTACGTCTTGCATACCAGCACTACCCATTCCCCCCCAACTTCCCTATTCTTCCTAAGCCCTGACATGCCCGAGGGCCTACCTGATGTCTGCTTGCTACGCCATTCATACTAACAGTACCCATTCGCTCCCACTTCCACATTCTGGTGTCTACTTACTATGCACGCTAACACCACCCATTCCCTTCTACTTGCTTTTTCTTCCTGTAGCCATAACTTGTTCAAGGACCTGCCTGATGGCCGCCTGCTATGCCATGCGTACTAACTCCTGCAGTTGAATACTTGGGTCAGAGAGTAGTCAGAACACGCCACAAAAGTCAATTATAGTAACAAAACAACGATCTTACTCCAAGTATGGGGATTTTATTCTACCGGAGTACATACCTCATCAATCGAAAATACCCCTTATGGTTCATATAACACTTCGCGCGACTCTGTTTCGGTAACATAAAGTCGATGTCGATGATTTGGGATAAGTGTCGAGCTTATTTTGGTAATTCGCAAGACTCCCGTTGAATCGAACACACCCTTAGAAGAGACCCCGTCCGTTTAGAGGTCATTGGGTTACAACAAGCTAACATGGAAACCAAGATGGTAGTCTCCAATGTGCATGTTCACTAAAACCAAGTATCACTATCGGGATGAGGTCACAACATGCCCGTTCTCCTCCGCTTCTATGACAACCCACGTGACACCCACAATACCCCGCGGTATGCTGTCATTTCTGCGGTATGCTACCCCCCCCCCCCCGCCCCCCGAAGTCCCCCAGATGGGGCCCGTTTGGCACATTTCATACTATTCAGAATAAATATAACCTGCGGCGAAATGATAATACGCGCGCACGAAATAATAATCCGTGCACACGAAATAATAATCCTTGTGCCCGGATTATTATTTTGTATGTACCGATTATCAATTCGCCTTCGCGGATTATTATGCCATGTGCACAGATTATTATTTCGTGCGCACGGATTATTAACTCGTGTGCTTGGATTATTATTTTGTGCACATAAGGTGCCAGGACCCCCACTCCGCTGTCCCAAAAGACGGACCTGCTTTTTATACTTACCACGCCATACATTGGAATCCTGTTCAGTGGCGGAACCAGAATCCTTTATAGGGGAGAATTCCAATGGAGGAGGTAGCGATATGACGCGGGTACATCTCAAAGGCCGCAGACTGGGAGGGAAGGGTGTAGTCAGGTGAATCACCCTCTCCCATTTGTGTGACCTTGCAGTGGTAGAGACTCCCCGGGAGAGGGGGGGGGGGGGGGGGGTTTGCTTCCCAGACAAAAAAAAAAATCCCTGTGCATTTAAATCAAGTTTTCTGGTGGCTTTTAGGGTCATTTTTTCGATGACCCACATTTTAGAGACAAGGTTTATAAACGTACATGGCTCATAAGTATCTGCATCCGAACTTGGAAAATTCCAGTGGATTTATGTTTATCAGCTGAGTTTGTATGTAAATAAAGAAAAGAGAGTCACTGTGTGTGTAAGAGAGGGTGGCTGGATGTGACAGTTTTGGAGAGGGGCAAATTAGAGAGAGAGAGAGAGGAACGGGTGGCAAAGACTGTGTTTAGGGGCAAATGCCCTTTCATGACCTCCTGTAGCGCCGCCACCGGATTCGGAATCTCTCCCCGAATTATAAATTTCTGGAGCTCCGAAGCCTTCTTAGAGGAGGTGAGGCCATTGGTGGGGGCCGGTTATCCTTCCTCTGTAAATTTTTTCATTTCAACTGTGAAGCTTTGAGGGCGATTCTGGAGCCTAATGGAGGATGGCGAGGTCATCGGTAAGGGCCTGAATCTCTCTGAAATATTCTGAAATTTCGAAGCTATATGAACAGTTTTGAAGTCGCCTAATGGAAGGTGAGGGAGGAGGTCGAAATCATATGTGGCAGTTTGTATTTATTATGAGGGGGGGGGGTGCAATGTAAATCTATTTGGGGGCGACCTGTGTGCGTTTTCCCATGCCCCCGCCACTGATCCCGACCTTCCCAGGGCCTACCAAAAATAGATATAATACCGCCAAGATTAGACATGTAGCGAACAAGCATAGGCATATGTTGCCATCCCAGTCAACCTCAGGAAACGTCCCATCCCAAATTCCCCCGGCATTGTGAAATACTTTTCGATGGCTGCTTTATAGGCCCTTTTAGACATCTGAATTTTATATCTTCGCTGACATATTTTTGCGCTCCCACGTCTCAACAAGAGACGCCTCCTCTTCCGTCACGCATGCATACACCTACTTACTGCCACAGACCCAGAGTGCAGCGATGTGAGGTCTTACGCAGACTTCACTTCGTCCTAACTGGCCTATCGCATGTTAGAAAAGGGGAAGCATGCCTAACAAGGACGGACCTCGGGTCATTAGGTTACCCCTCCTGACCTTCCTTCTTGAAGAGATGAGGAGGCGGTAGTGACTTTTAATCCACAGCTACCTAATATTTCTTTTGTTCTCTGTCATGAAAACAAGCCCTATAAAATCACACCAAGTACGGTTTTGACGAGAACAGTTCAGTAAAACAGTACCAAAATCTGGATATTGGGACGGTTTTGAAACAGTGCCTATAACTAGATATTTGTACGATTGTCACGGTACTGTAATCATAACCATTCAAAAGTAAAGATGCTGTAAAGGAGGTGTGAAAAACTTTCTAACACATGAATTATCGACAAGCTTTTCTCGACAGAGCTACTGAATTGTGTCCAAATTATAATGTACTTTTTAATTTTTTGTTGCTTTTAATAACCAACAGCCCTGGCCCTGGTAACCTAAAAAGGACTCCTGTGGAAACCTCGGAAGTGAAGCAGTGCTTGTTTGCTGTGGTAAACAAGTCCAGTTTTACTGGTAAAATAGGACCTGGTCACCAGTGCCCGGGGTAGAAGTCCCCTATAATGGGCAGCATGGGTGTAAACGATTGGCTAAACTTGACTTTACACCTATTTTGCGGTCACAATTAGTCATAGCTGCAGAAAAGTGACCTTAAACACCAGTAAATGAATAAATAACCTAAAAAACCGCCCTTTTTCAAATATTAAGACGGCAATCAGGCACCACCACCCGCCACCCCTGAGGGAAAGCGAACCTCTTCTTCAGATAAAAAAAAAGAATTATTCTTCCAAATGCTTTAAAAATGAACGAATATTAAATTTATCTGCTGCACTTTCGATGAGGGATTGAATAAGTGTTCCACCCTTGAGCTGAGACATTATATTAGCGAGAGAAAAAATTACGTCATGATGTGAGTTCACTTCGAAGCCACAGATCTGTTCACAATATCTGAACTCGTGATGCGTGTCATAACTTCAATTTAATCCACAGCTACCTAATATTTCTTTTGTTCTCTGTCATGAAAACAAGCCATATAAAATCACACCAAGTACGGTTTTGATGAGAACAGCTCAGTAAAACAGTACCACTATCTGGATATTGGGACGGTTTTCAAGCCGTCCCAATAACTAGATATTGGTACGATTGTCACGGTACTGTAATCATAACCATTCAAAAGTAAAGATGCTGTAAATGACGTGTGAAAAAGTTTCTAACACATGAATTATCGACAAGCTTTTCTCGACAGAGCTCCTGAATTGAGTGTGCATCGTGTCCAAATTATAATGTACTTTTTAATTTTTTGTTGCCTTTAATAACCAACAGCCCTGGTAACCTAAAAAGGACTCCCGTGGAAACCTCGGAAGTGAAGCAGTACTTGTTTGCTGTGGTAAACACCCAACAACAACAAAATATCCCGCGATTTTAGCTTGCTTTGGTGATATTTTGTAACTGGCCCTTTTTGGGGCCTAAGTAGGGCCCCTAAATATGGTCCGATTGGGGCGGTTGAGGTGTCAATCTTCTTTATTCCTCGGGAGCCACCCATCAACACCAAAATATCCCGTGATTTTAACTTGCTTTGGTGATATTTTGTAACTGGCCCTTTTTGGGGCCTCAGTAGGGCCCCTAAATGTGGTCCGATTGGGGCGGTTGAGGTGTCAATCTTCTTTATTCCTCGCGCGACACCCACCAACACCAAAATATACCGTGATTTCAACTTGCTTTGGATATATTTTGTAACTGGCCCTTTTTGGGGCCTTAGTAGGGCCCCTAAATGTGGTCCGATTGGGTGATTGAGGTGTCAATCTTCTTTATTCCTCGGGGGCCACCCATCAACTCCAAAATATCCCGTGATTTTAACCTGCTTTGGTAATATTTTGTAACTGGCACTTTTGGGGCCTTAGTAGGGCCCCTAAATGTGGTCTGATTGAGGCGGGTGAGGTGTCAATCTTCTTTATTCCTCGGGGGCCACCCATAAACACCAAATTATCCCGTGATTTTAACTTGCTTTGGTGATATTTTGTAACTGGCCCTTTTTGGGGTCTTAGTAGGGCCCCTAAATGTGGTCCGATTGGGGCGGTTGAGGTGTCAATCCTCTTTATTCCTCGGGGCCACCCAACAACACCAAAATATCCCATTATTTTTACCTGCTTTGGTGATATTTTGTGACTGGCCCTTTTTGGGGCCTTAGAAGGGTCCTAAATATGGTCCGATTGGGGCGTTTGAGGTGTCAATCTTCTTTATTCCTCGGGGGCCACCCATCAATACCAAAATATTCCGTGATTTTAACTTGCTTTGGTGATATTTTGTAACTGGCCCTTTTTGGGACCTTAGTAGGGCCCCTAAATATGGTCTGATTGGGGTGGCTGAGGTGTCAATCTTCTTTATTCCACGGGGGCCACCCATCAACACCAAAATATCCCGCGATTTTAACCTGCTTTGTTGATATTTTGTAACTGGCCCTTTTTCGGGCCTTAGTAGGGCCCCTAAATGTGATCCGATTGGGGCGATTGAGGTGCCAATCTTCTTTATTCCTCGGGGGCCACCCACCAACACCAAAATATTCCGTGATTTTAACTTAGTTTGGTGATATTTTGTAACTGGCCCTTTTTGGGGCCTTAGTATGGCCCCTAAATGTTGTCCGATTGGGGCAGTTGAGGTGTCAATCTTCTTAATTCCACGAGGGCCACCCATCAACATCAAAATATCCCGTGACTTTAACCTGCTTCGGTGATATTTTGTAACTGCCCTTTTGTGGTCCGATTGGGGCCGTTGAGGTGTCAATCTTCTTTATTCCTCGGGGGCCACCCATCAACACCAAAATATCCCGTGATTTTAACCTGCTTTGGTGATATTTTGTAACTGGCCCTTCTTGAGGCCTTAGTAGGGACCCTAAGTGTGGTCCGATTGGGGTGGTTGAGGGGTCAGTGTTCTTTGTTCCTCGGGGACCACCCATCAACACCAAAATATCCCGTGATTTTAACTTGCTTTGGTGATATTTTGTAACTGGCCCTTTTTGGGGCCTTAGTAGGGCCCCTAAATGTGGACCGATTCGGGCGGTTGAGGTGTCAATCTTCTTTATTCCTCGGTGGCCACCCACCAACACCAAAATATCCCGTGATTTTAACCTGCTTTGGTGATATTTTGTAACTGGCCCTTTTGGGGGCCTTAGTAGGGCCCCTAAATGTGGTCCGATTGGGGCGGTTGAGGTGTCAATCTTCTTTGTTCCTCGGGGTCACCCATCAACACCAAAATATCCCGTGATTTTAACTTTCTTTGGTGATATTTTGTAATTGGCCCTTTTTGGGGCCTCAGTAGGGCCCCTAAAAATGGTCCGATAGGGGCGGATGAGATGTCAATCTTCTTTATTCCTCGGGGGCCACCCATCAACACCAAAATATCCTGTGATTTTAACTTGCTTTGGTGATATTTTGTAACTGGCCCTTTTTGGGGCCTTAGTAGGGCCCCTAAATGTGGTCCAATTGGGGCGATTGAGGTGTCAATCTTCTTTATTCCTCGGGGCCACCCATAAACACCAAAATATCCTGTGATTTTAACCTGCTTTGGTGATATTTTGTAACTGGCCTTTTTGGGGCCTTAGTAGGGCCCCTAAATGTGGTCCGATTGGGGCGGTTGGGGTGTCAATCTTTTTTATTCCTCGGGGGCCACCCATCAACCCCAAAATATCCCGTGATTTTAACCTGCTTTGGTGATATTTTGTAACTGGCCCTTTTTGAGGCGTTAGTAGGGCCCCTAAGTGTGGTCCAATTGGGGTGGTTGAGGTGTCAGTCTTCTTTATCCCTCGGGGCCACCCATCAACACCAAAATATCCCGTGATTTTGACTTGCTTTGGTGATATTTTGTAACTGGCCCTTTTTGGGCCTAAGTAGGGGCCCCTAAATGTGGTCCGATTGGGGCGGTTGAGGTGTCAATCTTCTTTATTCCTCGGGGGCCACCCATCAAAACCACAATATCCTGTGATTTTAACCTGCTTTGGTGATATTTTGTAACTGGCCCTTTTTGGGGCCTTAGTAGGGCCCCTAAATGTGGTCCGATTGGGCGGTTGAGTTGTCAATATTCTTTATTCCTCGGGGGCCACCCATCAATACCAAAATATCTTGTGATTTTAACCTGATTTGGTGATATTTTGTAACTGGCCCTTTTTGAGGCCTTAGTAGGGCCCCTAAGTGTGGTCCGATCGGGGCGGTTGAGGTGTCAATCTTCTTTATTCCTCGGGGGCCACCCATCAACACCAAAATATCCCATGATTTTTACTTGCTTTGGTGATATTTTGTAACTGTCCCTTTTTGGGGCCTTAGAAGGGCCCCTAAATATGGTCCGATTGGGGCGGTTGAGGTGTCAGTCTTCTTTATTCCTCGGGGGCCACCCATCAACACCAAAATATTCCGTAATTTTAACTTGTTTTGGTGATATTTTGTAACTGGCCCTTTTTGGGGCCTTAGTAGGGCTCCTAAATATGGTCTGATTGGGGCGATTGAGGTGTCAATCTTCTTTATTCCTCGGGGGCCACCCATCAACACCAAAATATCCCGCGATTTTAACCTGCTTTGGTGATATTTTGTAACTGGCCCTTTTGGGGCCTTAGTAGGGCCCCTAAATGTTATCCGATTGGGGTGGTTGACGTGTCAATCTTCTTTATTCCTCGGTGGCCACCCACCAACACAAAATATCCTGTGATTTTAACTTACTTTGGTGATATTTTGTAACTGGCCCTTTTTGGGGCCTTAGTAGGGCCCCTAAATGTGGTCCGATTGGGGCGCTTGAGGTGTCAATCTTCTTTATTCCTCGGGGGCCACCCATCAACACCAAAATATCCCGTGATTTAAACCTGCTTTGGTGATATTTTGTAACTGGCCCTTTTTGAGGCCTTAGTAGGGCCCCTAAGTGTGGTCCGATTGGGGTGGTTGAGGTGTCAGTCTTCTTTGTTCCTCGGGGGCCACCCATCAACACCAAAATATCCCGTGATTTTGACTTGCTTTGGTGATGTTTTGTAACTGGCCCTTTTGGGGGCCTTAGTAGGGCCCTAAAAGTGGTCCGATCGGGGCGGTTGAGGTGTCAATCTTCTTTATTCCTCGGGGGCCACCCATCAACACCAACATATCCCGTGGTTTTAACCTGCTTTGGTGATATTTTGTAACTGGCTCTTTTGGAGCCTTAGTAGGGCCCCTAAATATGGTCCGATTGGGGAGGTTGAGGTGTCAATCTTCTTTGTTCCTCGGGGGCCACCTATCAACACCAAAATATCCCGTGATTTTAATTTTCTTTGGTGATATTTTGTAACTGGCCCTTTTTTGGGCCTTAGTAGGGCCCCTAAATGTGGTCCAATTGGGGCGATTGAGGTGTCAATCTTCTTTATTCCTCGGGGCCACCCATAAACACCAAAATATCCTGTGATTTTAACCTGCTTTGGTGATATTTTGTAACTGGCCTTTTTGGGGCCTTAGTAGGGCCCCTAAATGTGGTCCGATTGGGGCGGTTGGGGTGTCAATCTTTTTTATTCCTCGGGGGCCACCCATCAACACCAAAATATCCCGTGATTTTAACCTGCTTTGGTGATATTTTGTAACTGGCCCTTTTTGAGGCCTTAGTAGGGCCCCTAAGTGTGGTCCAATTGGGGTGGTTGAGGTGTCAGTCTTCTTTATCCCTCGGGGCCACCCATCAACACCAAAATATCCCGTGATTTTGACTTGCTTTGGTGATATTTTGTAACTGGCCCTTTTTGGGCCTAAGTAGGGCCCCTAAATGTGGTCCGATTGGGGCGGTTGAGGTGTCAATCTTCTTTATTCCTCGGGGGCCACCCATCAAAACCACAATATCCTGTGATTTTAACCTGCTTTGGTGATATTTTGTAACTGGCCCTTTTTGGGGCCTTAGTAGGGCCCCTAAATGTGGTCCGATTGGGCGGTTGAGTTGTCAATATTCTTTATTCCTCGGGGGCCACCCATCAATACCAAAATATCTCGTGATTTTAACCTGATTTGGTGATATTTTGTTACTGGCCCTTTTTGAGGCCTTAGTAGGGGCCCCTAAGTGTGGTCCGATCGGGGCGGTTGAGGTGTCAATCTTCTTTATTCCTCGGGGGCCACCCATCAACACCAAAATATCCCATGATTTTTACTTGCTTTGGTGATATTTTGTAACTGTCCCTTTTTGGGGCCTTAGAAGGGCCCCTAAATATGGTCCGATTGGGGTGGTTGAGGTGTCAGTCTTCTTTATTCCTCGGGGGCCACCCATCAACACCAAAATATTCCGTAATTTTAACTTGTTTTGGTGATATTTTGTAACTGGCCCTTTTTGGGGCCTTAGTAGGGCTCCTAAATATGGTCTGATTGGGGCGGTTGAGGTGTCAATCTTCTTTATTCCTCGGTGGCCACCCATCAACACCAAAATATCCCGCGATTTTAACCTGCTTTGGTGATATTTTGTACTGGCCCTTTTGGGGCCTTAGTAGGGCCCCTAAATGTGATCCGATTGGGGTGGTTGACGTGTCAATCTTCTTTATTCCTCGGTGGCCACCCACCAACACAAAATATCCTGTGATTTTAACTTACTTTGGTGATATTTTGTAACTGGCCCTTTTTGGAGCCTTAGTAGGGCCCCTAAATGTGGTCCGATTGGGGCGCTTGAGGTGTCAATCTTCTTTATTCCTCGGGGGCCACCCATCAACACCAAAATATCCGTGATTTTAACCTGCTTTGGTGATATTTTGCAACTGGCCCTTTTTGAGGCCTTAGTAGGGCCCCTAAGTGTGGTCCGATTGGGGTGGTCCAGGTGTCAGTCTTCTTTGTTCCTCGGGGGCCACCCATCAACACCAAAATATCCCGTGATTTTGACCTGCTTTGGTGATGTTTTGTAACTGGCCCTTTTGGGGGCCTTAGTAGGGCCCTAAAAGTGGTCCGATCGGGGCGGTTGAGGTGTCAATCTTCTTTATTCCTCGGGGGCCGCCCATCAACACCAACATATCCCGTGATTTTAACCTGCTTTGGTGATATTTTGTAACTGGCTCTTTTGGAGCCTTAGTAGGGCCCCTAAATATGGTCCGATTGGGGCGGTTGAGGTGTCAATCTTCTTTGTTCCTCGGGGGCCACCTATCAACACCAAAATATCCCGTGATTTTAATTTTCTTTGGTGATATTTTGTAACTAGCCCTTTTTGGGGCCTTAGTAGGGCCCCTAAATATGGTCCGATTGGGGCGGATGAGGTGTCAATCTTCTTTATTCCTAGGGGGCCACCCCATCAACACCAAAATATCCCGTGATTTTAACCTGCTTTGGTGATATTTTGTAACTGGCCCGTTTTGAGACCTTAGTAGGGCCCCTAAATGTTGTCCGATTGGGGTGGTTGAGGTGTCAGTCTTCTTTTTTTCTCGGGTGCCACCCATCAACACTAAAATATCCCGTGATTTTAACTTGCTTTGGTGATATTTTGTAACTGGCCCTTTTTGGGGCCTTAGTAGGGCCCCTAAATGTGGTCCGATTCGGGCGGTTGAGGTGTCAATCTTCTTTATTTCTTGGGGGCCACCCATCAACACCAAAATATCCCAACATTTTAACCTGGTTTGGTGATATTTTGTAACTGGCCCTTTTTGGGGCCTCAGTAGGGCCCCTAAATGTGGTCCGATTGAGGCGGTTGAGGTGTCCATCTTCTTTATTCCTCGTGGGCCACCCTTCAACACCTAAATTTCCCGTGATTTTAACCTGCTTTGGTGATATTTTGTAACTAGCCCTTTTTGAGGCCTTAGTAGGGCCCCTACGTGTGGTCCGATTGGGGTGGTCGAGGTGTCAGTCTTCTTTATTCCTCGGGGGCCACCCATCAACACAAAAATATCCCGTGATTTTAACTTGCTTTGGAGATATTTTGTAACTGGCCCTTTTTGGGGCCTTAGTAGGGGCCCCTAAATGTGGTCCGATTGGGGCGTTTGAGGTGTCAATCTTCTTTATTCCTCGAGAGCCACCCATCAACACCAAAATATCCCGTGATTTTAACCTGCCTTGGTGATATTTTGTAACTGGCCCTTTATGAGGCCTTAGTAGGGCCCCTAAGTGTGGTCCGATTGAGGTGGTTGAGGTGTCAGTCTTCTTTATTCTTCGGCGTCCACCCATCAACACCAAAATATCCCGTGATTTTAACTTGCTTTGGTGATATTTTGTAACTAGCCCTTTTTAGGGCCTTAATAGGGCCCCTAAATATGGTCCGATTGGGGCTGATGAGGTGTCAATCTTCTTTATTCCTCGGGGGGCCACCCCATCAACACCAAAATATCCCGTGATTTTAACCTGCTTTGGTGACATTTTGTAACTGGCCCTTTTTGAGACCTTAGTAGGGCCCCTTAGTGTGGTCCGATTTGGGTGGTTGAGGTGTCAGTCTTCTTTTTTCCTCGGGGGCCACCCATCAACACCAAAATATCCCGTAATTTTAACTTCTTTGGTGATATTTTGTAACTGGCCCTTTTTGGGGCCTTAGTAGGGCCCCTAAATGTGGTCCGATTCGGGTGGTTGAGGTGTCAATCTTCTTTATTTCTCGGGGACCACCCATCAACACCAAAATATCCCGGCAATTTAACCTGCATTGGTGATATTTTGTAACTGGCCCTTTTTGGGGCCTGAGTATGGCCCCTAAATGTGGTCCGATTGAGGCGGTTGAGGTGTCAATCTTCTTTATTCCTCGGGGGCCACCCATCAACACCTAAATTTCCCGTGATTTTAAACTGCTTTGGTGATATTTTGTAACTGGCCCTTTTTGAGGCCTTAGTGGGGCCCCTAAGTGTGGTCCAATTGGGGTGGTTGAGGTGTCAGTCTTCTTTATTCTTCGGGGGCCACCCATCAACTCCAAAATATCCTGTGATTTTAACTTGCTTTGGTGATATTTTGTAACTGGCCCTTTTTGGGGCCTTAGTAGAGCCCCTAAATGTGGTCCGATTGGGGCGGTTGAGGTGTCAATCTTCTTTATTCCTCGGGGGCCACCCATCAACACCAAAATATCCCGTGATTTTAACTTGCTTTGGTGATATTTTGTAACTGGCCCTTTTTGGGGCCTTAGTAGGGCCCCTAAATGTTGTCCGATTGGGGCGGTTGAGGTGTCAATCTTCTTTATTCCTCGGGGGCCACCCATCAACACCAAAATATCCCATGATTTTTACTTGCTTTGGTGATATTTTGTAACTGTCCCTTTTTGGGGCCTTAGAAGGGCCCCTAAATATGGTCCGATTGGGGCGGTTGAGGTGTCAGTCTTCTTTATTCCTCGGGGGCCACCCATCAACACAAAAAATATTCCGTAATTTTAACTTGTTTTGGTGATATTTTGTAACTGGCCCTTTTTGGGGCCTTAGTAGGGCTCCTAAATATGGTCTGATTGGGGCGGTTGAGGTGTCAATCTTCTTTATTCCTCGGGGGCCACCCATCAACACCAAAATATCCCGCGATTTTAACCTGCTTTGGTGATATTTTGTAACTGGCCCTGTTGGGGCCTTAGTAGGGCCCTTAAATGTGATCCGATTGGGGTGGTTGACGTGTCAATCTTCTTTATTCCTCGGTGGCCACCCACCAACACAAAATATCCTGTGATTTTAACTTACTTTGGTGATATTTTGTAACTGGCCCTTTTTGGGGCCTTAGTAGGGCCCCTAAATGTGGTCCGATTGGGGCGTTTGAGGTGTCAATCTTCTTTATTCCTCGGGGGCCACCCATCAACACCAAAATATCCCGTGATTTTAACCTGCTTTGGTGATATTTTGTAACTGGCCCTTTTTGAGGCCTTAGTAGGGCCCCTAAGTGTTGTCCGATTGGGGTGGTTGAGGTGTCAGTCTTCTTTGTTCCTCGGGGGCCACCCATCAACACCAAAATATCCCGTGATTTTGACTTGCTTTGGTGATGTTTTGTAACTGGCCCTTTTGGGGGCCTTAGTAGGGCCCTAAAAGTGGTCCGATCGGGGCGGTTGAGGTGTCAATCTTCTTTATTCCTCGGGGGCCACCCATCAACACCAACATATCCCGTGATTTTAACCTGCTTTGGTGATATTTTGTAACTGGCTCTTTTGGAGCCTTAGTAGGGCCCCTAAATATGGTCCGATTGGGGCGGTTGAGGTGTCAATCTTCTTTATTCCTCGGGGGCCACCTATCAACACCAAAATATCCCGTGATTTTAATTTTCTTTGGTGATATTTTGTAACTAGCCCTTTTTGGGGCCTTAGTAGGGCCCCTAAATATGGTCCGATTGGGGCGGATGAGGTGTCAATCTTCTTTATTCCTAGGGGGCCACCCCATCAACACCAAAATATCCCGTGATTTTAACCTGCTTTGGTGATATTTTGTAACTGGCCCGTTTTGAGACCTTAGTAGGGCCCCTAAATGTTGTCCGATTGGGGTGGTTGAGGTGTCAGTCTTCTTTTTTTCTCGGGTGCCACCCATCAACACTAAAATATCCCGTGATTTTAACTTGCTTTGGTGATATTTTGTAACTGGCCCTTTTTGGGGCCTTAGTAGGGCCCCTAAATGTGGTCCGATTCGGGCGGTTGAGGTGTCAATCTTCTTTATTTCTTGGGGGCCACCCATCAACACCAAAATATCCCAACATTTTAACCTGGTTTGGTGATATTTTGTAACTGGCCCTTTTTGGGGCCTCAGTAGGGCCCCCTAAATGTGGTCCGATTGAGGCGGTTGAGGTGTCCATCTTCTTTATTCCTCGTGGGCCACCCTTCAACACCTAAATTTCCCGTGATTTTAACCTGCTTTGGTGATGTTTTGTAACTAGCCCTTTTTGAGGCCTTAGTAGGGCCCCTACGTGTGGTCCGATTGGGGTGGTTGAGGTGTCAGTCTTCTTTATTCCTCGGGGGCCACCCATCAACACAAAAATATCCCGTGATTTTAACTTGCTTTGGTGATATTTTGTAACTGGCCCTTTTTGGGGCCTTAGTAGGGCCCCTAAATGTGGTCCGATTGGGGCGTTTGAGGTGTCAATCTTCTTTATTCCTCGAGAGCCACCCATCAACACCAAAATATCCCGTGATTTTAACCTGCCTTGGTGATATTTTTGTAACTGGCCCTTTATGAGGCCTTAGTAGGGCCCCTAAGTGTGGTCCGATTGAGGTGGTTGAGGTGTCAGTCTTCTTTATTCTTCGGCGTCCACCCATCAACACCAAAATATCCCGTGATTTTAACTTGCTTTGGTGATATTTTGTAACTAGCCCTTTTTAGGGCCTTAATAGGGCCCCTAAATATGGTCCGATTGGGGCTGATGAGGTGTCAATCTTCTTTATTCCTCGGGGGCCACCCCATCAACACCAAAATATCCCGTGATTTTAACCTGCTTTGGTGACATTTTGTAACTGGCCCTTTTTGAGACCTTAGTAGGGCCCCTTAGTGTGGTCCGATTTGGGTGGTTGAGGTGTCAGTCTTCTTTTTTCCTCGGGGGCCACCCATCAACACCAAAATATCCCGTAATTTTAACTTCTTTGGTGATATTTTGTAACTGGCCCTTTTTGGGGCCTTAGTAGGGCCCCTAAATGTGGTCCGATTCGGGCGGTTGAGGTGTCAATCTTCTTTATTTCTCGGGGGCCACCCATCAACACCAAAATATCCCGGCATTTTAACCTGCATTGGTGATATTTTGTAACTGGCCCTTTTTGGGGCCTCAGTATGGCCCCTAAATGTGGTCCGATTGAGGCGGTTGAGGTGTCAATCTTCTTTATTCCTCGGGGGCCACCCATCAACACCTAAATTTCCCGTGATTTTAAACTGCTTTGGTGATATTTTGTAACTGGCCCTTTTTGAGGCCTTAGTGGGGCCCCTAAGTGTGGTCCGATTGGGGTGGTTGAGGTGTCAGTCTTCTTTATTCTTCGGGGGCCACCCATCAACTCCAAAATATCCTGTGATTTTAACTTGCTTTGGTGATATTTTGTAACTGGCCCCTTTTTGGGGCCTTAGTAGAGCCCCTAAATGTGGTCCGATTGGGGCGGTTGAGGTGTCAATCTTCTTTATTCCTCGGGGGCCACCCATCAACACCAAAATATCCCGTGATTTTAACTTGCTTTGGTGATATTTTGTAACTGGCCCTTTTTGGGGCCTTAGTAGGGCCCCTAAATGTTGTCCGATTGGGGCGGTTGAGGTGTCAATCTTCTTTATTCCTCGGGGGCCACCCATCAACACCAAAATATCCCGTAATTTTTTTTGAATTTTGAATGTCGAATAAGGAAACGGGAATAAGTAACTAAATTCACAGTACTGCGTTAGTTTAGTTTATTTAGCAGTATACATTCAGAATACATAAATTTGACATATAATAATAATAACAGAGGAAACATTTGATAAATTAAAAGTCAAGGAAACATTTAAACACATAGTCAGATAGTCTGTATACCACTGGGGGAAGTTATAGCCAGATTGGCTTTCTTCTCCACTTCCCCTGGAAACAATAATACGAGTACGTTGTGTATGTCGTGCTAGTTGGATGGTGAGCAGCGAACATGGGGTTTTGTCTGCATTGCAGGCTGTTACAGTGTGTAAATGAGCTTTCGTCTCTGCCGAATGTAACAGTACAAGAAAGTTCAAAACAGATAGTCACAATTGGGTACAGGAGTAGTGCATAGTCGTACGGGACAATGGTCAGGACGAGGCCTTTTGGGTAGCTTACTGAGAATCAGTGTAAAACTTGCTGAAAAGGGTTGAGGCGAGTTTCCCGCCCGAGTCGCCTTTTCAATATGCGAAAAAGAAAACAAGAAACAACAAAAAGTGTGGCAGTGTACTATATCGTACCATACCATGCAATATAATGCCACGACGTACTCACTCTGCCATTGTGTGTTTAAATTTTGTCAACTGTAAACTAGAATAGGATTTAGTTTATCATGCCATGTTACACTACACCATGATAAGCTTCTCGATTGTCAAGATATTGGAAGGAACGCGGACAATCGCCATCGAACAGCTGATGTAACAAAAAAGCTGAGAGAAATATCCCTGGGTATGTTCTCTCTGCTTTTTTATTACATCAAATGACTGTTGGTGACTGCCTTCAGAAATGAATAGTCATTGATCTTTTCTTGTCATGGAGTTTGCGTAATCTTCTGTTGTTTGTAATTTTCAATGATTTTTTAACTAAAGTCGGAAATATTTTTCAATACCGAAATTTCGGTATTTAGAGATTCTTTCTGTACGGTAAATCAGTGCTGTCTCTATACCGATACCGAACTAGTGTTCAACCGATGATCGGAACCGGCCACCACAATCGGCCGATTGTGGGCAATCGGATGACAACGGCAACGGCTCCTGGAATATCGGTTCAACCGATTGTTGCCAAGCATTTTGAGATGATTCATTAACCGCATTTTATTCTCTTCTGCAATTGTTTAATTGTTCATGTAAAATGATACCATTCAATAAAGTTGAGAAACAACCACAATGTGTATTCTTAATCTCTCTAGACGCCCCGTTACGGGATATACAAGTTAAACAACATGCAAAGCTTACAACTGGGCGAAATCGCTAGTTCATACCGGAAAAGTGACGGTTACACTCCATTGAATCAGGCAGAAGTAAAATTACCAGTCGCACGCACATGGGCGGTAAACGCGGCTCTGAGAGCCACGTTTACCGCCCAAGTGTGCGCGACTGGTAATTTTATTTCGACCCCAGTCAACGAAGTTTAACAACGAAAAATGTTCAGTTTAATGTAGTTCTTTCGAGCCTCGACTTGTCCTAGTGCACGGTATTACAATCGGAATCGGCATCGGAATCGACCGATTGTGGGCTCAAATAACCGGTAATCGGTCAACGACCATTTTTGGTAATCGGTTGAACACTATACCGAACGGTATTTATTTACGGTATACCGCCCATCTCTAAAGAACAGATCAAACTAATAGTCACTAAAAAAAAAAAACAACAGCCCCTCGTGTTTCGAATCGTTTGATTATCGAAATGAGGCCTGGACGCTTATGAAATCATTAACCGAAATAATCCTGGGTTTGTTCATACCAAACACTGACTGTCCATGAAATTGTATTCAATCAATTAATAAGCTATTATTATTGCAAAACCGGCCGGTTCTAATGACAGTCCACCTTCACGGAAATTAACTACAGGAGGACGATAGTTTCAAAACAAATTCAGGGACGTGGCGACAGTGGGTGTGTGTGGGGGAGTGACACCCCCCCCCCCCCCTCCAATCCTGGGCAAAATTTCTTATAGTTGGAAGTTCCGAGGACAAGTCATGAGTGGTTGGACATTCCTTTTATCTGGATTTTAGAGCTTCTTTGGCGATGCTGATGTCTCCTTTACTTCCCAAAATTAGAATCATTTTTGTGAATTGGCCAAGAATATTAACCCTTTACCCAACGCAGACGATATCAAAATGTATTAATTTAAATATCAGTTTTAATTTTTTTTTCGAAACATTTCAACAAAACCATAACATGTGACCCCCCCCCCCCATTGGAACGAGCTCGACGAGCTCGTTCCAAAGAGGGGTCACAAGATATGGTTTTGTTGAAATTTTTCGAAAAATATTTTTTTCAGCTGCTGAATCTTCATATTACGGGGGCAATTGCGGGCGGATGCGGGCGAGTCGTTGGGTAAAGGGTTCTTCAATGGGTTGTCTTTTAAATAATTTTTTTGGTCTGAAAGATCCTCTTATTCATTCAATGTGAAATCCTTATGTTAATTATCTCCCTCCATATGCAAAGTGTAATGCTACGGAGAGTGGAACAAAAACTGATTGATTGCACAAGCAGGATTCCAGCCCTCGGACGTATGAGACAGTCAGTTGTAAAAGTAAAGAAGACTTATCCACATGAGAAACAAACACTACAATATGTACAACCCGCATATGTGAAAAAATCCTGCAGGGCCCCTTTTGGAAAAAATAGGGGAAAAAATTCAGCTGACTGAACCAATAAATTGTACATGAAAACAAGAAAATACAGCAGTGCTGTGCAAAAAAGGACGATGAAAATATGCCAATGCAGTTTTACTGAAAAGACGTGACGTCAACATTGACATGTATGTTTTTATTTGCAATACATTTTGGGTCCGTATACCGAATTTGGTCAAAATCGGCCCAGTAGTTAGCCCGTTGCTAAGGTGGCGCTCTGGTTGCTAGGGAAGTCGCCTGACGTCAACATTGACCTATCTGTTTTCATTTGCAATGCATTTTGGGTCCTACCGAATTTTGTCAAAATCGGCCCAGTAGTTAGTCCGTTGCTAAGGGGCGCTCTGGTTGTAGGGAAGTCACGTGACGTCAACATTGATCTGTCTGTTTTCATTTGCAAAGCATTTTGGGTCCGTATACCGAATTTGGTCAAAATCGGCCCAGTAGTTAGCCCGTCGCTAAGATGGCGCTCTGGTTGCTAGGGAAGTCACGTGACGTCAACATTGACCTATCTGCTTTCATTTGCAATGCATTTTGGGTCTGTATACCGAATTTTGTCAAAATCGGCCCAGTAGTTAGCCCGTTGCTAAGGGGGCGCTCTGGTTGCTAGGGAAGTCACGTGACGTCAACATTGATCTGTCTGTTTTCGTTTGCAAAGCATTTCGGGTCCGTATACCGAATTTGGTCAAAATCGGCCCAGTAGTTAGCCCGTTGCTAAGGGGCGTTCTGGTTGCTAGGGAAGTCATGTGACGTCAACATTGATCTGTCTGTTTTCATTTGTAATGAATTTTGGGTCCGTATACCGAATTTGGTCAAAATCGGTCCAGTAGTTAGCCCGTTGCTAAGGGGGCTCTCTGGTTGCTATGGAAGTCACGTGACGTCATGATTGATCTGTCTGTTTTCATTTGCAATGCATTTTGGGTCCGTATACCGAATTTGGTCCAAACCGGCCCAGTAGTTAGCCCGTTGCTAAGGGCTCGCTCTGGTTGCTAGGGAAGTCACGAACGTCAACATTGATCTGTCTATTTTTATTTGCAATGCATTTTGGGTCCGTATACTGAATTTGGTCAAAATCGGCTCAGTAGTTAGCCCGCTGCTAAGGGGACTCTCTGGTTGCTAGGGAAGTCACGTGGCGACACCATTCACCTGTCTGTTTTCGTTTGCAATGCATGTTGGGTCCATGTATCAAAATTTGTCAAAATTGGCCCAGTAGTTTGCCCGTTGCTAGGGGCGTACTTTACTTGCTATGGTCGTCAAGTGACATAATCAGTGACCCATTAACCTCCCCCCCCCCCCCCCCCCCCCACACACACACACTCAATATATTAAGGGTCCCTTGACCCTATCCTATGAGGGAGAAAGCAATGGTGGAGAGCCAACACTTGTTCTAGCGTCCGAGTATCCTTGAAAAAATGTAACCTCATTTGTCCCCGGATCCTTTGGGAAATATCCTCTAAAAGTTTAATCAGCCAGAGTCATTCTCGTGAAGTCTCATCTCGTTAACTACTTCCTACGTTAAAAAAAGTGTGAAATTAGTATAAAGGTTCCGCTCCACAATTTCGCACTATTGCACAGGGGTGAAATTCTAAACATAGGGCAAATGTTGAAACTAAGGCCATGTAAAATAGAGATATATTTTTAGTATCAGATATATGATTACATTAGGTTTTTTGTTGGACAAGAGAATTTGAAGTTTTGGTCCCAAAGTTGGAGTCTGATACATAGGGGAAAATTACCAGATGAATTATGGGAAACAGTGGCTTCGAAAAATTGGCTATTTTTTAAAATGTAATTTTTACACGGGTTTGTTACCAGACAGGTAACTGAAAAAGGAGACGGAAACATATAATTTTTTTTTTTGCATTTTAGAAACAGGGGATGCTTTGTTCCATGGGTGGGTAGGTGAGGTTGGTGGGAAAAATCTGCTTTTGAGGCTGCTAGGTGGCTGAAAATGACTGGTTTCGGCATTTTTTCATGCAATTTTTCAGGTTGAAGTCTGGCCTTTGACAATAAATTATTCCACCCACATTCAGATTGTTTATTTCAACTTAGTGAGATAGTGTTATATGTTTTTTGTGGATTTGGGAAATGTAATACATGTTATGAGTTAGATAACTAACCTACAGAATATTTGCATTTGAGGAGAGTGTATGGCATATCATATTTGGAAATGCCTGGAAAACTGTGGAGCGGAACCAAAGGACTCACGAGTTTTGACGTCGGCTTCGCCTCCGTCTCAACTCGGGCGCCTCCGGCGCCTTCGTCCTTTATAAAAATATAATATGAATAGGTGCTACCTAAAATGCGAACGTACTCATGTGTTCCTAATAAAGATACGTGTATGCTTAATCAGCTTATTAATTTTGGGGAATTTATCCACCCTGTATGCACCTAATTTGGGAATGCATGTTTTTTAAAATTGCCCTACCAACCGGGGGGTGGGGGGGGGGATGGGGAGGGATCTTCAAATTAATAAATCTCCACTAGATTGTGAATTTTTGTGATAGTCTTTTGTTCCTGGATATGTGAAGCACATTTGGCTTCAAGTTGTTCTTGTGAAATATTATTTTATTATCAGTTCTGGTTCAAATACGGTAGCAGACGTCCAGGAACCAGTGGTGCCTGCTGTAAATTCTATGAGTTGATTTCATATATTTGCCGTGTTCTGTACCTCCCAACCTTCCTTTTGATGCATAATTTGTGTATATTTAATTTGAATTTAAGGAATATCAGAGGTGGGAATTTCAATTCAAAATGAACAAAATTTCATTACTTATATAGCACCTTAACTCAGTGTGTTCATTGTTGTAATGATGATGCTTAAATGCCCATTAGTTTTCTTTAATAAAACTAACTACAATACTGGAAAAAAGTTGACATTTAGATAAAATTAACTAGCATAACAGTGCCATTACTTCCCCTCCCCTCAATGAATTTCCACCCTGTTCTGTTACTAGTATTAAGGTCTGTACTTGTATTTAATTTTGATAAGTGTTCCATCCCATACTTTTATTCCCACCTGTCCTTTATTTTGAACACAAGAGTAGTTATTTTGTAAATTTGGATAAAAAAAATATACAAAGGATGCCGGTGGATGTATGTAGAATGTACATTCATACCTCTTACCCAAAACCATTTCATACTCGTGATTTCATACCAGAAACCATTTGGAACACTTTTTAAAAAAATAATAAGTCAGAATGACCCTGGCAATATTAATAGCAGTTTATTTGTCAGGTATATTTTGAAAAGAATAGATTTTGAATATTATGCCCGTTTGGATGGGTATGAAATTACTCAAAGTTCCGGGTACGAAATCGTTGTTGGTATGAAATTACTGCAACCCATGTCATTGTGAAATGAATGTTCATCCCAAATGATACTTATGAAACAAGTCTGTGAGGGAAAATTCTTACTAGCCTCTGCAGGGCAATTTAATGGAAAATTTGGGTTGAGTTTCCTTAATAATGGTTGAGGTGAAAACAAATTTCATATTCTGCTTTTTACATGAACATAAATTTTGTTTTCTTGTTCTTATATGATATATATTTTTTTGGCCTGTTTAATCATTACGAAATATCAGTGACAAATTGAAGATTGTGCTCACCTAAATGGCATGTAAAAATTGCCGTCCAAGAAAAACTGATGCATGCAGCACTCTCAGAATGGCAGGTCTGGGTTTCAGTCAGAATTTTGTGCACATGTTTCATTGTTAAATTTATAGCCAACTATTCAATTTGATCCCATCTACACTAGAACATATTTCATCATTTGCCTGGGGAAGGATTCGAACCTTCATGCCATTGCCACTTAGTAGGGTCTCCAGGCACTTTACCCTTTCCAATGTTTTTCTAGACCAAGAGGGTCACATTTACAATTAATTGTAATTGGATTCAATTTGAGTACAGTTGACTATGAATTATTAATGCCCATTGAATAAAAAGCAGTTTTGATAGTACATTTCCAGACTCCAGTAAAAATATATTGAAAAAACAGTTACGAAAATATTTGTTTTCACGAAAATATTTGTTTTCATCACTAAGAAAACTTGCACAGTTGCACTTAACAGTATGGGCAAAAGACATGCACAAGTGGTATCATATCAGTATTACCCTGATATTTAGAACCAGTATGGCATGTTGTGATATGTAAGTTTCATATCCTTGACAACATGTGCTATTTTGGAAAATACGATGTACTGTGATAGTTAAGAATTCATCATTTCAAGTGTTTGTTTGACCATCTAACCTGAGCCCCCAGGTCTTCTGTACTGAAGTTGCCTGGTTAGTGGCTTATACGAGTTTGATACAGTAACCCGTTCACCTTGCAGATATGTTACGGGCAGGCTAGCATGCTGCAGAGGATGATTAAAAGCCAGAGGGTGCATAAAGGTCCTTTTGAACAGATTATATACTGGTACACACATGTATGCATATACTTCTCCAACAAGAGATCTGTGTATTTTATGATATTACAGTGTTCCCAGAAAATGAAAATGTTTTTATTTCCAAAGTGACATCTTTTGAGTTTGATGATATCTTGGAAAAGCATGAAAGAAAGATAGAAACTGTTCGTAAGGCTATTGTGGCAATAATGAAGGTTAAGTTGCAGAAGAGCCAAAAAAAGCTTTGTATTCAAAAGAATGTACATGTGTAGCCAGGTCCAGGCGTGGCCTTTTATGACAGGCAGTTGTTCCCTCTCGCCTCTGCTGAACTGGATTCAAAATAAGCAGGGTGCGTTTCACTTCCTGACATCACATTAGGTGGGCTATGAAAACCATCATGATTTCCTAAAAAAGATCTTAATCACCCACCTCTACAGACGCTGGAAATTCTCACAAATCAGAAAGTGAGTGATCATAAACAAGCTATGGATAATCATATCAAGGGAGCTAACCATGAGCTTATATTTCAATTAAATTTGGGTGATCCATTTGGATTCTCATAAAATGGTCGCCCTGAGTGTCCCAGGATGAGGATCCTATCAGGCCATCAGGGTTGAACATCAGGTTGTAAACTGATAACACACGATAACCCTTTACCCAGCTGTACCAACACAGCTTTTTGATTTTTTAAACAACAACTGATTTTTTTAAAAAAAACCTAAACAATATTTACCAATAAAGCTTCACAATTATAGACGTCATTGGGGTCAGGTCAATGGGCCAGTTCCAATGACAGCCATATTCATAGGTCTTTATTGACAAGGTAAGTATCTGGATATTTCAGGTCATGTTAGCCTTGTATTGGTTAATTTCAGGGTCCAACATAAGCCGTAACCGATAGGTTAGGTTATGGGGGAGGTTACATGTTTCTATAAACTCGAGACCTATTATTAGGTTACGAGAGGAAACTGATTACCATAATAACTTACCTTATATCTACACTATGGAAACCGTCAGGTTACAGTATGCTAGGCACACCGAAACCTATTTTAAGGTTATGGTGTGTGAAGCTTATATATCAGTCCCTGAATTTGTTTCCCTTATGTTAGGTAAAGGGTTGAAAGCTGACTCAGTTCTTTTCATGTGAATCCTAGCAGGGGTGCAGTGAGAATCAAAATGGATTTTCACTGGTTTTGATGCCCAAATCATCGCATTAATCGATTCTCTGATTTCTCGTCAAAATATTAGCCCCGTAATAGCC
Source organism: Pictodentalium vernedei (assembly GCA_031216915.1). NCBI lineage: Eukaryota > Metazoa > Mollusca > Scaphopoda > Dentaliida > Dentaliidae > Pictodentalium > Pictodentalium vernedei. Next base: position 93,603,617 of record CM062288.1, read on the forward strand.
CCGTAACCATAAACTGTGTAGATTAACAAGTCATCTGTCCTTTGTGTTGACACAACAGAAGTCCTTTGATAATCATATCAAGGAAGCTAACCATAACCTTATATTTCATTTAAATTTTGTAGATCCATTTGCATTCTCACAAAAATGGTTGATATGAGTGTCCCAGGATGAGGCCAACATGGTTGAACACCTGTTGTAAACTGATAACACATGATAACCCTTTACCCAACACAGCTTTTTAATTTTTAAAACATCAACTGATTTTAAAAAAAAAAAAACTAAATATTTACCAATAAATGCTTACAAATATGGATGTCATTGGAACCGGCTCAATGAGCCAGTTCCACTGACAGTCATATTCATACGATTTTATTGGCAAGTGAGTGTCTGTATATTTCAGGTCATATTAGCCTTGTATTGGTTAATTTGTTTCTGTTAAGTTAGGAAAAGAGTTGTTAAACTGACTCAGTTCTTTTGAAGAGAATCCTAGCAGAGGTGCAGCAAAAATCAAAATGCACTAATCTTTGCATGAATCGATTCTCTTGTCACTTCTGTAACCATAAACTACGTAGATCAACAACACAACAAAAGTCACAAAATTCGTATGTGTTTTTGTTTCAAAATTTGACCGAATAGGCCTAAATAATATAATTAAAAAAGAAGTTTGACATGTTTTCATCCAAACAGTTTGCTGATTATGAATGACACTGTTTGGTCACACAATTGCTTTTTGGCACATTATTTGCAATGACAGCAGTTTGCCTGATTCCATTTTAGCTTGGAATCAACGAATGACAGATTAATACAATCCACCATACTATGATGAAATAATCGAAATTTGAAAACCATGAGCTAAGAATATAGTGATCAAATCCAGTGACAATGATGTGTGTTGGTATGCATCCCAACTGATGTTTGCAAGGTGCAGAACAAGTAGTTTCACCAGTCTTCATTGATGATTTTTTTCACAACTCCCACTGGTAACAGAGGCAACTTTCTGTGAAATGAGTGTCAAACAATTTTTCTAGCGTCCGAGTATCCTTGAAAAAAATGTAACCTCATTTGTCCCCGGTTCCTTTGGGAAATATCCTCTAAAAGTTTAATCAGCCAGAGTCATTCTCGTGAAGTCTCATCTCGTTAACTACTTCCTACGTTAAAAAAAAGTGTGAAATTAGTATAAAGGTTCCGCTCCACAGTTTCGCACTATTGCACAGGGGTGAAATTCTAAACATAGGGCATATGTTGAAACTAAGGCCATGTAAAATAGAGATATATTTTTAGTATCAGATATATGATTACATTAGGTTTTTTGTTGGACAAGAGAATTTGAAGTTTTGGTCCCAAAGTTGGAGTCTGATATATAGGGGAAAATTACCAGATGAATTATGGGAAACAGTGGCTTCGAAAAATTGGCTATTTTTTAAAATGTAATTTTTACACAGGTTTGTTACCAGACAGGTAACTGAAAAAGGAGACGGAAACATATAATTTTTTTTTTTTGCATTTTAGAAACAGGGGATGCTTTGTTCCATGGGTGGGTAGGTGAGGTTGGTGGGAAAAATCTGCTTTTGAGGCTGCTAGGTGGCTGAAAATGACTGGTTTCGGCATTTTTTCATGCAATTTTTCAGGTTGAAGTCTGGCCTTTGACAATAAATTATTCCACCCACATTCAGATTGTTTATTTCAACTTAGTGAGATAGTGTTATATGTTTTTTGTGGATTTGGGAAATGTAATACATGTTATGAGTTAGATAACTAACCTACAGAATATTTGCATTTGAGGAGAGTGTATGGCATATCATATTTGGAAATGCCTGGAAAACTGTGGAGCGGAACCAAAGGACTCACGAGTTTTGACGTCGGCTTCGCCTCCGTCTCAACTCGGGCGCCTCCGGCGCCTTCGTCCTTTATAAAAATATAATATGAATAGGTGCTACCTAAAATGCGAACGTACTCATGTGTTCCTAATAAAGATACGTGTATGCTTAATCAGCTTATTAATTTTGGGGAATTTATCCACCCTGTATGCACCTAATTTGGGAATGCATGTTTTTTAAAATTGCCCTACCAACCGGGGGGTGGGGGGGATGGGGAGGGATCTTCAAATTAATAAATCTCCACTAGATTGTGAATTTTTGTGATAGTCTTTTGTTCCTGGATATGTGAAGCACATTTGGCTTCAAGTTGTTCTTGTGAAATATTATTTTATTATCAGTTCTGGTTCAAATACGGTAGCAGACGTCCAGGAACCAGTGGTGCCTGCTGTAAATTCTATGAGTTGATTTCATATATTTGCCGTGTTCTGTACCTCCCAACCTTCCTTTTGATGCATAATTTGTGTATATTTAATTTGAATTTAAGGAATATCAGAGGTGGGAATTTCAATTCAAAATGAACAAAATTTCATTACTTATATAGCACCTTAACTCAGTGTGTTCATTGTTGTAATGATGATGCTTAAATGCCCATTAGTTTTCTTTAATAAAACTAACTACAATACTGGAAAAAAGTTGACATTTAGATAAAATTAACTAGCATAACAGTGCCATTACTTCCCCTCCCCTCAATGAATTTCCACCCTGTTCTGTTACTAGTATTAAGGTCTGTACTTGTATTTAATTTTGATAAGTGTTCCATCCCATACTTTTATTCCCACCTGTCCTTTATTTTGAACACAAGAGTAGTTATTTTGTAAATTTGGATAAAAAAAATATACAAAGGATGCCGGTGGATGTATGTAGAATGTACATTCATACCTCTTACCCAAAACCATTTCATACTCGTGATTTCATACCAGAAACCATTTGGAACACTTTTTAAAAAAATAATAAGTCAGAATGACCCTGGCAATATTAATAGCAGTTTATTTGTCAGGTATATTTTGAAAAGAATAGATTTTGAATATTATGCCCGTTTGGATGGGTATGAAATTACTCAAAGTTCCGGGTACGAAATCGTTGTTGGTATGAAATTACTGCAACCCATGTCATTGTGAAATGAATGTTCATCCCAAATGATACTTATGAAACAAGTCTGTGAGGGAAAATTCTTACTAGCCTCTGCAGGGCAATTTAATGGAAAATTTGGGTTGAGTTTCCTTAATAATGGTTGAGGTGAAAACAAATTTCATATTCTGCTTTTTACATGAACATAAATTTTGTTTTCTTGTTCTTATATGATATATATTTTTTTGGCCTGTTTAATCATTACGAAATATCAGTGACAAATTGAAGATTGTGCTCACCTAAATGGCATGTAAAAATTGCCGTCCAAGAAAAACTGATGCATGCAGCACTCTCAGAATGGCAGGTCTGGGTTTCAGTCAGAATTTTGTGCACATGTTTCATTGTTAAATTTATAGCCAACTATTCAATTTGATCCCATCTACACTAGAACATATTTCATCATTTGCCTGGGGAAGGATTCGAACCTTCATGCCATTGCCACTTAGTAGGGTCTCCAGGCACTTTACCCTTTCCAATGTTTTTCTAGACCAAGAGGGTCACATTTACAATTAATTGTAATTGGATTCAATTTGAGTACAGTTGACTATGAATTATTAATGCCCATTGAATAAAAAGCAGTTTTGATAGTACATTTCCAGACTCCAGTAAAAATATATTGAAAAAACAGTTACGAAAATATTTGTTTTCACGAAAATATTTGTTTTCATCACTAAGAAAACTTGCACAGTTGCACTTAACAGTATGGGCAAAAGACATGCACAAGTGGTATCATATCAGTATTACCCTGATATTTAGAACCAGTATGGCATGTTGTGATATGTAAGTTTCATATCCTTGACAACATGTGCTATTTTGGAAAATACGATGTACTGTGATAGTTAAGAATTCATCATTTCAAGTGTTTGTTTGACCATCTAACCTGAGCCCCCAGGTCTTCTGTACTGAAGTTGCCTGGTTAGTGGCTTATACGAGTTTGATACAGTAACCCGTTCACCTTGCAGATATGTTACGGGCAGGCTAGCATGCTGCAGAGGATGATTAAAAGCCAGAGGGTGCATAAAGGTCCTTTTGAACAGATTATATACTGGTACACACATGTATGCATATACTTCTCCAACAAGAGATCTGTGTATTTTATGATATTACAGTGTTCCCAGAAAATGAAAATGTTTTTATTTCCAAAGTGACATCTTTTGAGTTTGATGATATCTTGGAAAAGCATGAAAGAAAGATAGAAACTGTTCGTAAGGCTATTGTGGCAATAATGAAGGTTAAGTTGCAGAAGAGCCAAAAAAAGCTTTGTATTCAAAAGAATGTACATGTGTAGCCAGGTCCAGGCGTGGCCTTTTATGACAGGCAGTTGTTCCCTCTCGCCTCTGCTGAACTGGATTCAAAATAAGCAGGGTGCGTTTCACTTCCTGACATCACATTAGGTGGGCTATGAAAACCATCATGATTTCCTAAAAAAGATCTTAATCACCCACCTCTACAGACGCTGGAAATTCTCACAAATCAGAAAGTGAGTGATCATAAACAAGCTATGGATAATCATATCAAGGGAGCTAACCATGAGCTTATATTTCAATTAAATTTGGGTGATCCATTTGGATTCTCATAAAATGGTCGCCCTGAGTGTCCCAGGATGAGGATCCTATCAGGCCATCAGGGTTGAACATCAGGTTGTAAACTGATAACACACGATAACCCTTTACCCAGCTGTACCAACACAGCTTTTTGATTTTTTAAACAACAACTGATTTTTTTAAAAAAAACCTAAACAATATTTACCAATAAAGCTTCACAATTATAGACGTCATTGGGGTCAGGTCAATGGGCCAGTTCCAATGACAGCCATATTCATAGGTCTTTATTGACAAGGTAAGTATCTGGATATTTCAGGTCATGTTAGCCTTGTATTGGTTAATTTCAGGGTCCAACATAAGCCGTAACCGATAGGTTAGGTTATGGGGGAGGTTACATGTTTCTATAAACTCGAGACCTATTATTAGGTTACGAGAGGAAACTGATTACCATAATAACTTACCTTATATCTACACTATGGAAACCGTCAGGTTACAGTATGCTAGGCACACCGAAACCTATTTTAAGGTTATGGTGTGTGAAGCTTATATATCAGTCCCTGAATTTGTTTCCCTTATGTTAGGTAAAGGGTTGAAAGCTGACTCAGTTCTTTTCATGTGAATCCTAGCAGGGGTGCAGTGAGAATCAAAATGGATTTTCACTGGTTTTGATGCCCAAATCATCGCATTAATCGATTCTCTGATTTCTCGTCAAAATATTAGCCCCGTAATAGCCCCGTAACCATAAACTGTGTAGATTAACAAGTCATCTGTCCTTTGTGTTGACACAACAGAAGTCCTTTGATAATCATATCAAGGGAGCTAACCATAACCTTATATTTCATTTAAATTTTGTAGATCCATTTGCATTCTCACAAAAATGGTTGATATGAGTGTCCCAGGATGAGGCCAACATGGTTGAACACCTGTTGTAAACTGATAACACATGATAACCCTTTACCCAACACAGCTTTTTAATTTTTAAAACATCAACTGATTTTAAAAAAAAAAACTAAATATTTACCAATAAATGCTTACAAATATGGATGTCATTGGAACCGGCTCAATGAGCCAGTTCCACTGACAGTCATATTCATACGATTTTATTGGCAAGTGAGTGTCTGTATATTTCAGGTCATATTTGCCTTGTATTGGTTAATTTGTTTCTGTTAAGTTAGGAAAAGGGTTGTTAAACTGACTCAGTTCTTTTGAAGAGAATCCTAGCAGAGGTGCAGCGAAAATCAAAATGCACTAATCTTTGCATGAATCGATTCTCTTGTCACTTCTGTAACCATAAACTACGTAGATCAACAACACAACAAAAGTCACAAAATTCGTATGTGTTTTTGTTTCAAAATTTGACCAAATAGGCCTAAATAATATAATTAAAAAAGAAGTTTGACATGTTTTCATCCAAACAGTTTGCTGATTATGAATGACACTGTTTGGTCACACAATTGCTTTTTGGCACATTATTTGCAATGACAGCAGTTTGCCTGATTCCATTTTAGCTTGGAATCAACGAATGACAGATTAATACAATCCACCATACTATGATGAAATAATCGAAATTTGAAAACCATGAGCTAAGAATATAGTGATCAAATCCAGTGACAATGATGTGTGTTGGTATGCATCCCAACTGATGTTTGCAAGGTGCAGAACAAGTAGTTTCACCAGTCTTCATTGATGATTTTTTTCACAACTCCCACTGGTAACAGAGGCAACTTTCTGTGAAATGAGTGTCAAACAATTTTTCTAGCGTCCGAGTATCCTTGAAAAAAATGTAACCTCATTTGTCCCCGGTTCCTTTGGGAAATATCCTCTAAAAGTTTAATCAGCCAGAGTCATTCTCGTGAAGTCTCATCTCGTTAACTACTTCCTACGTTAAAAAAAAGTGTGAAATTAGTATAAAGGTTCCGCTCCACAGTTTCGCACTATTGCACAGGGGTGAAATTCTAAACATAGGGCATATGTTGAAACTAAGGCCATGTAAAATAGAGATATATTTTTAGTATCAGATATATGATTACATTAGGTTTTTTGTTGGACAAGAGAATTTGAAGTTTTGGTCCCAAAGTTGGAGTCTGATATATAGGGGAAAATTACCAGATGAATTATGGGAAACAGTGGCTTCGAAAAATTGGCTATTTTTTAAAATGTAATTTTTACACAGGTTTGTTACCAGACAGGTAACTGAAAAAGGAGACGGAAACATATAATTTTTTTTTTTTTGCATTTTAGAAACAGGGGATGCTTTGTTCCATGGGTGGGTAGGTGAGGTTGGTGGGAAAAATCTGCTTTTGAGGCTGCTAGGTGGCTGAAAATGACTGGTTTCGGCATTTTTTCATGCAATTTTTCAGGTTGAAGTCTGGCCTTTGACAATAAATTATTCCACCCACATTCAGATTGTTTATTTCAACTTAGTGAGATAGTGTTATATGTTTTTTGTGGATTTGGGAAATGTAATACATGTTATGAGTTAGATAACTAACCTACAGAATATTTGCATTTGAGGAAAGTGTATGGCATATCATATTTGGAAATGCCTGGAAAACTGTGGAGCGGAACCAAAGGACTCACGAGTTTTGACGTCGGCTTCGCCTCCGTCTCAACTCGGGTGCCTCCGGCGCCTTCGTCCTTTATAAAAATATAATATGAATAGGTGCTACCTAAAATGCGAACGTACTCATGTGTTCCTAATAAAGATACGTGTATGCTTAATCAGCTTATTAATTTTGGGGAATTTATCCACCCTGTATGCACCTAATTTGGGAATGCATGTTTTTTAAAATTGCCCTACCAACCGGGGGGTGGGGGGATGGGGAGGGATCTTCAAATTAATAAATCTCCACTAGATTGTGAATTTTTGTGATAGTCTTTTGTTCCTGGATATGTGAAGCACATTTGGCTTCAAGTTGTTCTTGTGAAATATTATTTTATTATCAGTTCTGGTTCAAATACGGTAGCAGACGTCCAGGAACCAGTGGCACCTGCTGTAAATTCTATGAGTTGATTTCATATATTTGCCGTGTTCTGTACCTCCCAACCTTCCTTTTGATGCATAATTTGTGTATATTTAATTTGAATTTAAGGAATATCAGAGGTGGGAATTTCAATTCAAAATGAACAAAATTTCATTACTTATATAGCACCTTAACTCAGTGTGTTCATTGTTGTAATGATGATGCTTAAATGCCCATTAGTTTTCTTTAATAAAACTAACTACAATACTGGAAAAAAGATGACATTTAGATAAAATTAACTAGCATAACAGTGCCATTACTTCCCCTCCCCTCAATGAATTTCCACCCTGTTCTGTTACTAGTATTAAGGTCTGTACTTGTATTTAATTTTGATAAGTGTTCCATCCCATACTTTTATTCCCACCTGTCCTTTATTTTGAACACAAGAGTAGTTATTTTGTAAATTTGGATAAAAAAAATATACAAAGGATGCCGGTGGATGTATGTAGAATGTACATTCATACCTCTTACCCAAAACCATTTCATACTCGTGATTTCATACCAGAAACCATTTGGAACACTTTTTAAAAAAATAATAAGTCAGAATGACCCTGGCAATATTAATAGCAGTTTATTTGTCAGGTATATTTTGAAAAGAATAGATTTTGAATATTATGCCCGTTTGGATGGGTATGAAATTACTCAAAGTTCCGGGTACGAAATCGTTGTTGGTATGAAATTACTGCAACCCATGTCATTGTGAAATGAATGTTCATCCCAAATGACACTTATGAAACAAGTCTGTGAGGGAAAATTCTTACTAGCCTCTGCAGGGCAATTTAATGGAAAATTTGGGTTGAGTTTCCTTAATAATGGTTGAGGTGAAAACAAATTTCATATTCTGCTTTTTACATGAACATAAATTTTGTTTTCTTGTTCTTATATGATATATATTTTTTTGGCCTGTTTAATCATTACGAAATATCAGTGACAAATTGAAGATTGTGCTCACCTAAATGGCATGTAAAAATTGCCGTCCAAGAAAAACTGATGCATGCAGCACTCTCAGAATGGCAGGTCTGGGTTTCAGTCAGAATTTTGTGCACATGTTTCATTGTTAAATTTATAGCCAACTATTCAATTTGATCCCATCTACACTAGAACATATTTCATCATTTGCCTGGGGAAGGATTCGAACCTTCATGCCATTGCCACTTAGTAGGGTCTCCAGGCACTTTACCCTTTCCAATGTTTTTCTAGACCAAGAGGGTCACATTTACAATTAATTGTAATTGGATTCAATTTGAGTACAGTTGACTATGAATTATTAATGCCCATTGAATAAAAAGCAGTTTTGATAGTACATTTCCAGACTCCAGTAAAAATATATTGAAAAAACAGTTACGAAAATATTTGTTTTCACGAAAATATTTGTTTTCATCACTAAGAAAACTTGCACAGTTGCACTTAACAGTATGGGCAAAAGACATGCACAAGTGGTATCATATCAGTATTACCCTGATATTTAGAACCAGTATGGCATGTTGTGATATGTAAGTTTCATATCCTTGACAACATGTGCTATTTTGGAAAATACGATGTACTGTGATAGTTAAGAATTCATCATTTCAAGTGTTTGTTTGACCATCTAACCTGAGCCCCCAGGTCTTCTGTACTGAAGTTGCCTGGTTAGTGGCTTATACGAGTTTGATACAGTAACCCGTTCACCTTGCAGATATGTTACGGGCAGGCTAGCATGCTGCAGAGGATGATTAAAAGCCAGAGGGTGCATAAAGGTCCTTTTGAACAGATTATATACTGGTACACACATGTATGCATATACTTCTCCAACAAGAGATCTGTGTATTTTATGATATTACAGTGTTCCCAGAAAATGAAAATGTTTTTATTTCCAAAGTGACATCTTTTGAGTTTGATGATATCTTGGAAAAGCATGAAAGAAAGATAGAAACTGTTCGTAAGGCTATTGTGGCAATAATGAAGGTTAAGTTGCAGAAGAGCCAAAAAAAGCTTTGTATTCAAAAGAATGTACATGTGTAGCCAGGTCCAGGCGTGGCCTTTTATGACAGGCAGTTGTTCCCTCTCGCCTCTGCTGAACTGGATTCAAAATAAGCAGGGTGCGTTTCACTTCCTGACATCACATTAGGTGGGCTATGAAAACCATCATGATTTCCTAAAAAAGATCTTAATCACCCACCTCTACAGACGCTGGAAATTCTCACAAATCAGAAAGTGAGTGATCATAAACAAGCTATGGATAATCATATCAAGGGAGCTAACCATGAGCTTATATTTCAATTAAATTTGGGTGATCCATTTGGATTCTCATAAAATGGTCGCCCTGAGTGTCCCAGGATGAGGATCCTATCAGGCCATCAGGGTTGAACATCAGGTTGTAAACTGATAACACACGATAACCCTTTACCCAGCTGTACCAACACAGCTTTTTGATTTTTTAAACAACAACTGATTTTTTTAAAAAAAACCTAAACAATATTTACCAATAAAGCTTCACAATTATAGACGTCATTGGGGTCAGGTCAATGGGCCAGTTCCAATGACAGCCATATTCATAGGTCTTTATTGACAAGGTAAGTATCTGGATATTTCAGGTCATGTTAGCCTTGTATTGGTTAATTTCAGGGTCCAACATAAGCCGTAACCGATAGGTTAGGTTATGGGGGAGGTTACATGTTTCTATAAACTCGAGACCTATTATTAGGTTACGAGAGGAAACTGATTACCATAATAACTTACCTTATATCTACACTATGGAAACCGTCAGGTTACAGTATGCTAGGCACACCGAAACCTATTTTAAGGTTATGGTGTGTGAAGCTTATATATCAGTCCCTGAATTTGTTTCCCTTATGTTAGGTAAAGGGTTGAAAGCTGACTCAGTTCTTTTCATGTGAATCCTAGCAGGGGTGCAGTGAGAATCAAAATGGATTTTCACTGGTTTTGATGCCCAAATCATCGCATTAATCGATTCTCTGATTTCTCGTCAAAATATTAGCCCCGTAATAGCCCCGTAACCATAAACTGTGTAGATTAACAAGTCATCTGTCCTTTGTGTTGACACAACAGAAGTCCTTTGATAATCATATCAAGGGAGCTAACCATAACCTTATATTTCATTTAAATTTTGTAGATCCATTTGCATTCTCACAAAAATGGTTGATATGAGTGTCCCAGGATGAGGCCAACATGGTTGAACACCTGTTGTAAACTGATAACACATGATAACCCTTTACCCAACACAGCTTTTTAATTTTTAAAACATCAACTGATTTTAAAAAAAAAAAAACTAAATATTTACCAATAAATGCTTACAATTATGGATGTCATTGGAACCGGCTCAATGAGCCAGTTCCACTGACAGTCATATTCATACGATTTTATTGGCAAGTGAGTGTCTGTATATTTCAGGTCATATTAGCCTTGTATTGGTTAATTTGTTTCTGTTAAGTTAGGAAAAGGGTTGTTAAACTGACTCAGTTCTTTTGAAGAGAATCCTAGCAGAGGTGCAGCGAAAATCAAAATGCACTAATCTTTGCATGAATCGATTCTCTTGTCACTTCTGTAACCATAAACTACGTAGATCAACAACACAACAAAAGTCACAAAATTCGTATGTGTTTTTGTTTCAAAATTTGACCGAATAGGCCTAAATAATATAATTAAAAAAGAAGTTTGACATGTTTTCATCCAAACAGTTTGCTGATTATGAATGACACTGTTTGGTCACACAATTGCTTTTTGGCACATTATTTGCAATGACAGCAGTTTGCCTGATTCCATTTTAGCTTGGAATCAACGAATGACAGATTAATACAATCCACCATACTATGATGAAATAATCGAAATTTGAAAACCATGAGCTAAGAATATAGTGATCAAATCCAGTGACAATGATGTGTGTTGGTATGCATCCCAACTGATGTTTGCAAGGTGCAGAACAAGTAGTTTCACCAGTCTTCATTGATGATTTTTTTCACAACTCCCACTGGTAACAGAGGCAACTTTCTGTGAAATGAGTGTCAAACAATTTTTCTAGCGTCCGAGTATCCTTGAAAAAAATGTAACCTCATTTGTCCCCGGTTCCTTTGGGAAATATCCTCTAAAAGTTTAATCAGCCAGAGTCATTCTCGTGAAGTCTCATCTGGTTAACTACTTCCTACGTTAAAAAAAAGTGTGAAATTAGTATAAAGGTTCCGCTCCACAGTTTCGCACTATTGCACAGGGGTGAAATTCTAAACATAGGGCATATGTTGAAACTAAGGCCATGTAAAATAGAGATATATTTTTAGTATCAGATATATGATTACATTAGGTTTTTTGTTGGACAAGAGAATTTGAAGTTTTGGTCCCAAAGTTGGAGTCTGATATATAGGGGAAAATTACCAGATGAATTATGGGAAACAGTGGCTTCGAAAAATTGGCTATTTTTTAAAATGTAATTTTTACACAGGTTTGTTACCAGACAGGTAACTGAAAAAGGAGACGGAAACATATAATTTTTTTTTTTTGCATTTTAGAAACAGGGGATGCTTTGTTCCATGGGTGGGTAGGTGAGGTTGGTGGGAAAAATCTGCTTTTGAGGCTGCTAGGTGGCTGAAAATGACTGGTTTCGGCATTTTTTCATGCAATTTTTCAGGTTGAAGTCTGGCCTTTGACAATAAATTATTCCACCCACATTCAGATTGTTTATTTCAACTTAGTGAGATAGTGTTATATGTTTTTTGTGGATTTGGGAAATGTAATACATGTTATGAGTTAGATAACTAACCTACAGAATATTTGCATTTGAGGAGAGTGTATGGCATATCATATTTGGAAATGCCTGGAAAACTGTGGAGCGGAACCAAAGGACTCACGAGTTTTGACGTCGGCTTCGCCTCCGTCTCAACTCGGGCGCCTCCGGCGCCTTCGTCCTTTATAAAAATATAATATGAATAGGTGCTACCTAAAATGCGAACGTACTCATGTGTTCCTAATAAAGATACGTGTATGCTTAATCAGCTTATTAATTTTGGGGAATTTATCCACCCTGTATGCACCTAATTTGGGAATGCATGTGTTTTAAAATTGCCCTACCAACCGGGGGGTGGGGGGATGGGGAGGGATCTTCAAATTAATAAATCTCCACTAGATTGTGAATTTTTGTGATAGTCTTTTGTTCCTGGATATGTGAAGCACATTTGGCTTCAAGTTGTTCTTGTGAAATATTATTTTATTATCAGTTCTGGTTCAAATACGGTAGCAGACGTCCAGGAACCAGTGGTGCCTGCTGTAAATTCTATGAGTTGATTTCATATATTTGCCGTGTTCTGTACCTCCCAACCTTCCTTTTGATGCATAATTTGTGTATATTTAATTTGAATTTAAGGAATATCAGAGGTGGGAATTTCAATTCAAAATGAACAAAATTTCATTACTTATATAGCACCTTAACTCAGTGTGTTCATTGTTGTAATGATGATGCTTAAATGCCCATTAGTTTTCTTTAATAAAACTAACTACAATACTGGAAAAAAGTTGACATTTAGATAAAATTAACTAGCATAACAGTGCCATTACTTCCCCTCCCCTCAATGAATTTCCACCCTGTTCTGTTACTAGTATTAAGGTCTGTACTTGTATTTAATTTTGATAAGTGTTCCATCCCATACTTTTATTCCCACCTGTCCTTTATTTTGAACACAAGAGTAGTTATTTTGTAAATTTGGATAAAAAAAATATACAAAGGATGCCGGTGGATGTATGTAGAATGTACATTCATACCTCTTACCCAAAACCATTTCATACTCGTGATTTCATACCAGAAACCATTTGGAACACTTTTTAAAAAAATAATAAGTCAGAATGACCCTGGCAATATTAATAGCAGTTTATTTGTCAGGTATATTTTGAAAAGAATAGATTTTGAATATTATGCCCGTTTGGATGGGTATGAAATTACTCAAAGTTCCGGGTACGAAATCGTTGTTGGTATGAAATTACTGCAACCCATGTCATTGTGAAATGAATGTTCATCCCAAATGATACTTATGAAACAAGTCATTGAGGGAAAATTCTTACTAGCCTCTGCAGGGCAATTTAATGGAAAATTTGGGTTGAGTTTCCTTAATAATGGTTGAGGTGAAAACAAATTTCATATTCTGCTTTTTACATGAACATAAATTTTGTTTTCTTGTTCTTATATGATATATATTTTTTTGGCCTGTTTAATCATTACGAAATATCAGTGACAAATTGAAGATTGTGCTCACCTAAATGGCATGTAAAAATTGCCGTCCAAGAAAAACTGATGCATGCAGCACTCTCAGAATGGCAGGTCTGGGTTTCAGTCAGAATTTTGTGCACATGTTTCATTGTTAAATTTATAGCCAACTATTCAATTTGATCCCATCTACACTAGAACATATTTCATCATTTGCCTGGGGAAGGATTCGAACCTTCATGCCATTGCCACTTAGTAGGGTCTCCAGGCACTTTACCCTTTCCAATGTTTTTCTAGACCAAGAGGGTCACATTTACAATTAATTGTAATTGGATTCAATTTGAGTACAGTTGACTATGAATTATTAATGCCCATTGAATAAAAAGCAGTTTTGATAGTACATTTCCAGACTCCAGTAAAAATATATTGAAAAAACAGTTACGAAAATATTTGTTTTCACGAAAATATTTGTTTTCATCACTAAGAAAACTTGCACAGTTGCACTTAACAGTATGGGCAAAAGACATGCACAAGTGGTATCATATCAGTATTACCCTGATATTTAGAACCAGTATGGCATGTTGTGATATGTAAGTTTCATATCCTTGACAACATGTGCTATTTTGGAAAATACGATGTACTGTGATAGTTAAGAATTCATCATTTCAAGTGTTTGTTTGACCATCTAACCTGAGCCCCCAGGTCTTCTGTACTGAAGTTGCCTGGTTAGTGGCTTATACGAGTTTGATACAGTAACCCGTTCACCTTGCAGATATGTTACGGGCAGGCTAGCATGCTGCAGAGGATGATTAAAAGCCAGAGGGTGCATAAAGGTCCTTTTGAACAGATTATATACTGGTACACACATGTATGCATATACTTCTCCAACAAGAGATCTGTGTATTTTATGATATTACAGTGTTCCCAGAAAATGAAAATGTTTTTATTTCCAAAGTGACATCTTTTGAGTTTGATGATATCTTGGAAAAGCATGAAAGAAAGATAGAAACTGTTCGTAAGGCTATTGTGGCAATAATGAAGGTTAAGTTGCAGAAGAGCCAAAAAATGCTTTGTATTCAAAAGAATGTACATGTGTAGCCAGGTCCAGGCGTGGCCTTTTATGACAGGCAGTTGTTCCCTCTCGCCTCTGCTGAACTGGATTCAAAATAAGCAGGGTGCGTTTCACTTCCTGACATCACATTAGGTGGGCTATGAAAACCATCATGATTTCCTAAAAAAGATCTTAATCACCCACCTCTACAGACGCTGGAAATTCTCACAAATCAGAAAGTGAGTAATCATAAACAAGCTATGGATAATCATATCAAGGGAGCTAACCATGAGCTTATATTTCAATTAAATTTGGGTGATCCATTTGGATTCTCATAAAATGGTCGCCCTGAGTGTCCCAGGATGAGGATCCTATCAGGCCATCAGGGTTGAACATCAGGTTGTAAACTGATAACACACGATAACCCTTTACCCAGCTGTACCAACACAGCTTTTTGATTTTTTAAACAACAACTGATTTTTTTAAAAAAAACCTAAACAATATTTACCAATAAAGCTTCACAATTATAGACGTCATTGGGGTCAGGTCAATGGGCCAGTTCCAATGACAGCCATATTCATAGGTCTTTATTGACAAGGTAAGTATCTGGATATTTCAGGTCATGTTAGCCTTGTATTGGTTAATTTCAGGGTCCAACATAAGCCGTAACTGATAGGTTAGGTTATGGGGGAGGTTACATGTTTCTATAAACTCGAGACCTATTATTAGGTTACGAGAGGAAACTGATTACCATAATAACTTACCTTATATCTACGCTATGGAAACCGTCAGGTTACAGTATGCTAGGCACACCGAAACCTATTTTAAGGTTATGGTGTGTGAAGCTTATATATCAGTCCCTGAATTTGTTTCCCTTATGTTAGGTAAAGGGTTGAAAGCTGACTCAGTTCTTTTCATGTGAATCCTAGCAGGGGTGCAGTGAGAATCAAAATGGATTTTCACTGGTTTTGATGCCCAAATCATCGCATTAATCGATTCTCTGATTTCTCGTCAAAATATTAGCCCCGTAATAGCCCCGTAACCATAAACTGTGTAGATTAACAAGTCATCTGTCCTTTGTGTTGACACAACAGAAGTCCTTTGATAATCATATCAAGGGAGCTAACCATAACCTTATATTTCATTTAAATTTTGTAGATCCATTTGCATTCTCACAAAAATGGTTGATATGAGTGTCCCAGGATGAGGCCAACATGGTTGAACACCTGTTGTAAACTGATAACACATGATAACCCTTTACCCAACACAGCTTTTTAATTTTTAAAACATCAACTGATTTAAAAAAAAAAAACTAAATATTTACCAATAAATGCTTACAAATATGGATGTCATTGGAACCGGCTCAATGAGCCAGTTCCACTGACAGTCATATTCATACGATTTTATTGGCAAGTGAGTGTCTGTATATTTCAGGTCATATTAGCCTTGTATTGGTTAATTTGTTTCTGTTAAGTTAGGAAAAGGGTTGTTAAACTGACTCAGTTCTTTTGAAGAGAATCCTAGCAGAGGTGCAGCGAAAATCAAAATGCACTAATCTTTGCATGAATCGATTCTCTTGTCACTTCTGTAACCATAAACTACGTAGATCAACAACACAACAAAAGTCACAAAATTCGTATGTGTTTTTGTTTCAAAATTTGACCAAATAGGCCTAAATAATATAATTAAAAAAGAAGTTTGACATGTTTTCATCCAAACAGTTTGCTGATTATGAATGACACTGTTTGGTCACACAATTGCTTTTTGGCACATTATTTGCAATGACAGCAGTTTGCCTGATTCCATTTTAGCTTGGAATCAACGAATGACAGATTAATACAATCCACCATACTATGATGAAATAATCGAAATTTGAAAACCATGAGCTAAGAATATAGTGATCAAATCCAGTGACAATGATGTGTGTTGGTATGCATCCCAACTGATGTTTGCAAGGTGCAGAACAAGTAGTTTCACCAGTCTTCATTGATGATTTTTTTCACAACTCCCACTGGTAACAGAGGCAACTTTCTGTGAAATGAGTGTCAAACAATTTTTCTAGCGTCCGAGTATCCTTGAAAAAAATGTAACCTCATTTGTCCCCGGTTCCTTTGGGAAATATCCTCTAAAAGTTTAATCAGCCAGAGTCATTCTCGTGAAGTCTCATCTCGTTAACTACTTCCTACGTTAAAAAAAAGTGTGAAATTAGTATAAAGGTTCCGCTCCACAGTTTCGCACTATTGCACAGGGGTGAAATTCTAAACATAGGTCATATGTTGAAACTAAGGCCATGTAAAATAGAGATATATTTTTAGTATCAGATATATGATTACATTAGGTTTTTTGTTGGACAAGAGAATTTGAAGTTTTGGTCCCAAAGTTGGAGTCTGATACATAGGGGAAAATTACCAGATGAATTATGGGAAACAGTGGCTTCGAAAAATTGGCTATTTTTTAAAATGTAATTTTTACACGGGTTTGTTACCAGACAGGTAACTGAAAAAGGAGACGGAAACATATAATTTTTTTTTTTGCATTTTAGAAACAGGGGATGCTTTGTTCCATGGGTGGGTAGGTGAGGTTGGTGGGAAAAATCTGCTTTTGAGGCTGCTAGGTGGCTGAAAATGACTGGTTTCGGCATTTTTTCATGCAATTTTTCAGGTTGAAGTCTGGCCTTTGACAATAAATTATTCCACCCACATTCAGATTGTTTATTTCAACTTAGTGAGATAGTGTTATATGTTTTTTGTGGATTTGGGAAATGTAATACATGTTATGAGTTAGATAACTAACCTACAGAATATTTGCATTTGAGGAGAGTGTATGGCATATCATATTTGGAAATGCCTGGAAAACTGTGGAGCGGAACCAAAGGACTCACGAGTTTTGACGTCGGCTTCGCCTCCGTCTCAACTCGGGCGCCTCCGGCGCCTTCGTCCTTTATAAAAATATAATATGAATAGGTGCTACCTAAAATGCGAACGTACTCATGTGTTCCTAATAAAGATACGTGTATGCCTAATCAGCTTATTAATTTTGGGGAATTTATCCACCCTGTATGCACCTAATTTGGGAATGCATGTTTTTTAAAATTGCCCTACCAACCGGGGGGTGGGGGGGATGGGGAGGGATCTTCAAATTAATAAATCTCCACTAGATTGTGAATTTTTGTGATAGTCTTTTGTTCCTGGATATGTGAAGCACATTTGGCTTCAAGTTGTTCTTGTGAAATATTATTTTATTATCAGTTCTGGTTCAAATACGGTAGCAGACGTCCAGGAACCAGTGGTGCCTGCTGTAAATTCTATGAGTTGATTTCATATATTTGCCGTGTTCTGTACCTCCCAACCTTCCTTTTGATGCATAATTTGTGTATATTTAATTTGAATTTAAGGAATATCAGAGGTGGGAATTTCAATTCAAAATGAACAAAATTTCATTACTTATATAGCACCTTAACTCAGTGTGTTCATTGTTGTAATGATGATGCTTAAATGCCCATTAGTTTTCTTTAATAAAACTAACTACAATACTGGAAAAAAGTTGACATTTAGATAAAATTAACTAGCATAAAAGAGCCATTACTTCCCCTCCCCTCAATGAATTTCCACCCTGTTCTGTTACTAGTATTAAGGTCTGTACTTGTATTTAATTTTGATAAGTGTTCCATCCCATACTTTTATTCCCACCTGTCCTTTATTTTGAACACAAGAGTAGTTATTTTGTAAATTTGGATAAAAAAAATATACAAAGGATGCCGGTGGATGTATGTAGAATGTACATTCATACCTCTTACCCAAAACCATTTCATACTCGTGATTTCATACCAGAAACCATTTGGAACACTTTTTAAAAAAATAATAAGTCAGAATGACCCTGGCAATATTAATAGCAGTTTATTTGTCAGGTATATTTTGAAAAGAATAGATTTTGAATATTATGCCCGTTTGGATGGGTATGAAATTACTCAAAGTTCCGGGTACGAAATCGTTGTTGGTATGAAATTACTGCAACCCATGTCATTGTGAAATGAATGTTCATCCCAAATGATACTTATGAAACAAGTCTGTGAGGGAAAATTCTTACTAGCCTCTGCAGGGCAATTTAATGGAAAATTTGGGTTGAGTTTCCTTAATAATGGTTGAGGTGAAAACAAATTTCATATTCTGCTTTTTACATGAACATAAATTTTGTTTTCTTGTTCTTATATGATATATATTTTTTTGGCCTGTTTAATCATTACGAAATATCAGTGACAAATTGAAGATTGTGCTCACCTAAATGGCATGTAAAAATTGCCGTCCAAGAAAAGCTGATGCATGCAGCACTCTCAGAATGGCAGGTCTGGGTTTCAGTCAGAATTTTGTGCACATGTTTCATTGTTAAATTTATAGCCAACTATTCAATTTGATCCCATCTACACTAGAACATATTTCATCATTTGCCTGGGGAAGGATTCGAACCTTCATGCCATTGCCACTTAGTAGGGTTTCCAGGCACTTTACCCTTTCCAATGTTTTTCTAGACCAAGAGGGTCACATTTACAATTAATTGTAATTGGATTCAATTTGAGTACAGTTGACTATGAATTATTAATGCCCATTGAATAAAAAGCAGTTTTGATAGTACATTTCCAGACTCCAGTAAAAATATATTGAAAAAACAGTTACGAAAATATTTGTTTTCACGAAAATATTTGTTTTCATCACTAAGAAAACTTGCACACTTGCACTTAACAGTATGGGCAAAAGACATGCACAAGTGGTATCATATCAGTATTACCCTGATATTTAGAACCAGTATGGCATGTTGTGATATGTAAGTTTCATATCCTTGACAACATGTGCTATTTTGGAAAATACGATGTACTGTGATAGTTAAGAATTCATCATTTCAAGTGTTTGTTTGACCATCTAACCTGAGCCCCCAGGTCTTCTGTACTGAAGTTGCCTGGTTAGTGGCTTATACGAGTTTGATACAGTAACCCGTTCACCTTGCAGATATGTTACGGGCAGGCTAGCATGCTGCAGAGGATGATTAAAAGCCAGAGGGTGCATAAAGGTCCTTTTGAACAGATTATATACTGGTACACACATGTATGCATATACTTCTCCAACAAGAGATCTGTGTATTTTATGATATTACAGTGTTCCCAGAAAATGAAAATGTTTTTATTTCCAAAGTGACATCTTTTGAGTTTGATGATATCTTGGAAAAGCATGAAAGAAAGATAGAAACTGTTCGTAAGGCTATTGTGGCAATAATGAAGGTTAAGTTGCAGAAGAGCCAAAAAAAGCTTTGTATTCAAAAGAATGTACATGTGTAGCCAGGTCCAGGCGTGGCCTTTTATGACAGGCAGTTGTTCCCTCTCGCCTCTGCTGAACTGGATTCAAAATAAGCAGGGTGCGTTTCACTTCCTGACATCACATTAGGTGGGCTATGAAAACCATCATGATTTCCTAAAAAAGATCTTAATCACCCACCTCTACAGACGCTGGAAATTC
This sequence comes from Pictodentalium vernedei, assembly GCA_031216915.1. Classification (NCBI taxonomy): domain Eukaryota; kingdom Metazoa; phylum Mollusca; class Scaphopoda; order Dentaliida; family Dentaliidae; genus Pictodentalium; species Pictodentalium vernedei. The sequence continues at coordinate 93,623,928 of CM062288.1, forward strand.
TCACAAATCAGAAAGTGAGTGATCATAAACAAGCTATGGATAATCATATCAAGGGAGCTAACCATGAGCTTATATTTCAATTAAATTTGGGTGATCCATTTGGATTCTCATAAAATGGTCGCCCTGAGTGTCCCAGGATGAGGATCCTATCAGGCCATCAGGGTTGAACATCAGGTTGTAAACTGATAACACACGATAACCCTTTACCCAGCTGTACCAACACAGCTTTTTGATTTTTTAAACAACAACTGATTTTTTTAAAAAAAACCTAAACAATATTTACCAATAAAGCTTCACAATTATAGACGTCATTGGGGTCAGGTCAATGGGCCAGTTCCAATGACAGCCATATTCATAGGTCTTTATTGACAAGGTAAGTATCTGGATATTTCAGGTCATGTTAGCCTTGTATTGGTTAATTTCAGGGTCCAACATAAGCCGTAACCAATAGGTTAGGTTATTGGGGAGGTTACATGTTTCTATAAACTCGAGACCTATTATTAGGTTACGAGAGGAAACTGATTACCATAATAATTTACCTTATATCTACACTATGGAAGCCTTCATGTTACAGTATGCTAGGCACACCGTAACCTATTTTAAGGTTATGGTGTGTGAAGCTTATATATCAGTCCCTGAATTTGTTTCCCTTATGTTAGGTAAAGGGTTGAAAGCAGACTCAGTTCTTTTCATGTGAATCCTAGCAGGGGTGCAGTGAGAATCAAAATGGATTTTCACTGGTTTTGATGCCCAAATCATCGCATTAATCGATTCTCTGATTTCTCGTCAAAATATTAGCCCCGTAATAGCCCCGTAACCATAAACTGTGTAGATTAACAAGTCATCTGTCCTTTCTGTTGACACAACAGAAGTCCTTTGATAATCATATCAAGGCAGCTAACCATAACCTTATATTTCATTTAAATTTTGTAGATCCATTTGCATTCTCACAAAAATGGTTGATATGAGTGTCCCAGGATGAGGCCAACATGGTTGAACACCTGTTGTAAACTGATAACACATGATAACCCTTTACCCAACACAGCTTTTTAATTTTTAAAACATCAACTGATTTTAAAAAAAAACTAAATATTTACCAATGAATGCTTACAAATATGGATGTCATTGGAACCGGCTCAATGAGCCAGTTCCACTGACAGTCATATTCATACGATTTTATTGGCAAGTGAGTGTCTGTATATTTCAGGTCATATTAGCCTTGTATTGGTTAATTTGTTTCTGTTAAGTTAGGAAAAGGGTTGTAAAACTGACTCAGTTCTTTTGAAGAGAATCCCAGCAGAGGTGCAGCGAAAATCAAAATGCACTAATCTTTGCATGAATCGATTCTCTTGTCACTCCTGTAACCATAAACTACGTAGATTATCAACACAACAGAAGTCACAAAATTCGTATGTGTTTTTGTTTCAAAATTTGACCAAATGGGCCTAAATAATATAATTAAAAAAGAAGTTTGACATGTTTTCATCCAAACAGTTTGCTGATTATGAATGACACTGTTTGGTCATACAATTGCTTTTTGGCACATTATTTGCAATGACAGCAGTTTGCCTGATTCCATTTTAGCTTGGAATCAACGAATGACAGATTTATATAATCCACCATACTATGATGAAATAATCGAAATTTGAAAACCATGAGCTAAGAATATAGTGATCAAATCCAGTGACAATGATGTGTGTTGGTATCCATCCCAACTGATGTTTGCAAGGTGCACAACAAGTAGTTTCATCACTAGCGTCCGAGTATCCTTGAAAAAATGTAACCTCATTTGTCCCCGGTTCCTTTGGGAAATATCCTCTAAAAGTTTAATCAGCCAGAGTCATTCTCGTGAAGTCTCATCTCGTTAACTACTTCCTACTTTAAAAAAAGTGTGAAATTAGTATAAAGGTTCCGCTCCACAGTTTCGCACTGTTGCACAGGGGTGAAATTCTAAACATAGGGCATATGTTGAAACTAAGGCCATGTAAAATAGAGATATATTTTTAGTATCAGATATATGATTACATTAGGTTTTTTGTTGGGCAAGAGAATTTGAAGTTTTGGTCCCAAAGTTGGAGTCTGATACATAGGGGAAAATTACCAGATGAATTATGGGAAACAGTGGCTTCGAAAAATTGGCTATTTTTTAAAATGTAATTTTTACACGGGTTTGTTACCAGACAGGTAACTGAAAAAGGAGACGGAAACGTATAATTTTTTTTTTTTGCATTTTAGAAACAGGGGATGCTTTGTTCCATGGGTGGGTAGGTGAGGTTGGTGGGAAAAATCTGCTTTTGAGGCTGCTAGGTGGCTGAAAATGACTGGTTTCGGCATTTTTTCATGCAATTTTTCAGGTTGAAGTCTGGCCTTTGACAATAAATTATTCCACCCACATTCAGATTGTTTATTTCAACTTAGTGAGATAGTGTTATATGTTTTTTGTGGATTTGGGAAATGTAATACATGTTATGAGTTAGATAACTAAGCTACAGAATATTTGCATTTGAAGAGAGTGGATGGCATATCATATTTGGAAATGCCTGGAAAACTGTGGAGCGGAACCAAAGGACTCACGAGTTTCGACGTCGGCTTCGCCTCCGTCTCAACTCGGGCGCCTCCGGCGCCTTCGTCCTTTATAAAAATATAATATGAATAGGTGCTACCTAAAATGCGAACGTACTCATGTGTTCCTAATAAAGATACGTGTATGCCTAATCAGCTTATTAATTTTGGGGAATTTATCCACCCTGTATGCACCTAATTTGGGAATGCATGTTTTTTAAAATTGCCCTACCAACCGGGGGGGGGGGGGGGGGGATGGGGAGGGATCTTCAAATTAATAAATCTCCACTAGATTGTGAATTTGTGTGATAGTCTTTTGTTCCTGGATATGTGAAGCACATTTGGCTTCAAGTTGTTCTTGTGAAATATTATTTTATTATCAGTTCTGGTTCAAATACGGTAGCAGACGTCCAGGAACCAGTGGTGCCTGCTGTAAATTCTATGAGTTGATTTCATATATTTGTCGTGTTCTGTACCTCCCAACCTTCCTTTTGATGCATAATTTGTGTATATTTAATTTGAATTTAAGGAATATCAGAGGTGGGAATTTCAATTCAAAATGAACAAAATTTCATTACTTATATAGCACCTTAACTCAGTGTGTTCATTGTTGTAATGATGATGCTTAAATGCCCATTAGTTTTCTTTAATAAAACTAACTACAATACTGGAAAAAAGTTGACATTTAGATAAAATTAACTAGCATAACAGTGCCATTACTTTCCCTCCCCTCAATGAATTTCCACCCTGTTCTGTTACTAGTATTAAGGTCTGTACTTGTATTTAATTTTGATAAGTGTTCCATCCCATACTTTTATTCCCACCTGTACTTTATTTTGAACACAAGAGTAGTTATTTTGTAAATTTGGATAAAAAAAATATACAAAGGATGCCGGTGGATGTATGTAGAATGTACATTCATAGCTATTACCCAAAACCATTTCATACTCGTGATTTCATACCAGAAACCATTTGGAACACTTTTAAAAAAAATAATAAGTCAGAATGACCCTGGCAATATTAATAGCAGTTTATTTGTCAGGTATATTTTGAAAAGAATAGATTTAGAATGCTATGCCCGTTTGGATGGGTATGAAATTACTCAAAGTTCCGGGTACGAAATCGTTGTTGGTATGAAATTACTGCAACCCATGTCATTGTGAAATGAATGTTCATCCCAAATGATACTTATGAAACAAGTCTGTGAGGGAGAATTCTTACTAGCCTCTGCAGGGCAATTTAATGGAAAATTTGGGTTGAGTTTCCTTAATAATGGTTGAGGTGAAAACAAATTTCATATTCTGCTTTTTACATGAACATAAATTTTGTTTTCTTGTTCTCATATGGTATATATTTTTTTGGCCTGTTTAATCATTACGAAATATCAGTGACAAATTGAAGATTGTGCTCACCTAAATGGCATGTAAAAATTGCCGTCCAGGATAAACTGATGCATGCAGCACTCTCAGAATGGCAGGTCTGGGTTTCAGTCAGAATTTTGTGCACATGTTTCATTGTTAAATTTATAGCCAACTGTTCAATTTGATTCCATCTTCACTAGAACATATTTCATCATTTGCCTGGGGAAGGATTCGAACCTTCATGCCATTGCCACTTAGTAGGGTCTCCAGGCACTTTACCCTTTCCAATGTTTTTCTAGACCAAGAGGGTCACATTTACAATTAATTGTAATTGGATTCAATTTGAGTACAGTTGACTATGAATTATTAATGCCCATTGAATAAAAAGCAGTTTTGATAGTACATTTCCAGACTCCAGTAAAAATATATTGAAAAAACAGTTACGAAAATATTTGTTTTCACGAAAATATTTGTTTTCATCACTAAGAAAACTTGCACAGTTGCACTTAACAGTATGGGCAAAAGACATGCACAAGTGGTATCATATCAGTATTACCCTGATATTTAGAACCAGTATGGCATGTTGTGATATGTAAGTTTCATATCCTTGACAACATGTGCTATTTTGGAAAATACGATGTACTGTGATAGTTAAGAATTCATCATTTCAAGTGTTTGTTTGACCATCTAACCTGAACCCCCAGGTCTTCTGTACTGAAGTTGCCTGGTTAGTGGCTTATACGAGTTTGATACAGTAACCCGTTCACCTTGCAGATATGTTACGGGCAGGCTAGCATGCTGCAGAGGATGATTAAGAGCCAGAGGGTGCATAAAGGTCCTTTTGAACAGATTATATACTGGTATACACATGTATGCATATACTTCTCCAACAAGAGATCTGTGTATTTTATGATATTACAGTGTTCCCAGAAAATGAAAATGTATTTATTTCCAAAGTGACATCTTTTGAGTTTGATGATATCTTGGAAAAGCATGAAAGAAAGATAGAAACTGTTCGTAAGGCTATTGTGGCAATAATGAAGGTTAAGTAGCAGAAGAGCCAAAAAAAAGCTTTGTATTCAAAAGAATGTACATGTGTAGCCAGGTCCAGGCGTGGCCTTTTATGACTGGCAGTTGTTCCCTCTCGCCTCTGCTGAACTGGATTCAAAATAAGCAGGGTGCATTTCACTTCCTGACATCACATTAGGTGGGCTATGAAAACCATCATGATTTCCTAAAAAAGATCTTAATCACCCACCTCTACAGACGCTGGAAATTCTCACAAATCAGAAAGTGAGTAATCATAAACAAGCTATGGATAATCATATCAAGGGAGCTAACCATGAGCTTATATTTCAATTAAATTTGGGTGATCCATTTGGATTCTCATAAAATGGTCGCTCTGAGTGTCCCAGGATGAGGATCCTATCAGGCCATCAGGGTTGAACATCAGGTTGTAAACTGATAACACACGATAACCCTTTACCCAGCTGTACCAACACAGCTTTTTGATTTTTTAAACAACTGATTTTTAAAAAAAAAACCTAAACAATATTTACCAATAAAGCTTCACAATTATAGACGTCATTGGGGTCAGGTCAATGGGCCAGTTCCAATGACAGCCATATTCATAGGTCTTTATTAACAAGGTAAGTATCTGGATATTTCAGGTCATGTTAGCCTTGTATTGGTTAATTTCAGGGTCCAACATAAGCCGTAACCGATAGGTTAGGTTATGGGGGAGGTTACATGTTTCTATAAACTCGAGACCTATTATTAGGTTACGAGAGGAAACTGATTACCATAATAATTTACCTTATATCTACACTATGGAAACCTTCAGGTTACAGTATGCTAGGCACACCGTAACCTATTTTAAGGTTATGGTGTGTGAAGCTTATATATCAGTCCCTGAATTTGTTTCCCTTATGTTAGGTAAAGGGTTGAAAGCTGACTCAGTTCTTTTCATGTGAATCCTAGCAGGGGTGCAGTGAGAATCAAAATGGATTTTCACTGGTTTTGATGCCCAAATCATCGCATTAATCGATTCTCTCATTTCTCGTCAAAATATTAGCCCCGTAATAGCCCCGTAACCATAAACTGTGTAGATTAACAAGTCATCTGTCCTTTCTGTTGACACAACAGAAGTCCTTTGATAATCATATCAAGGCAGCTAACCATAACCTTATATTTCATTTAAATTTTGTAGATCCATTTGCATTCTCACAAAAATGGTTGATTTGAGTGTCCCAGGTTGAGGCCAACATGGTTGAACACCTGTTGTAAACTGATAACACATGATAACCCTTTACCCAACACAGCTTTTTAATTTTTAAAACATCAACTGATTTTAAAAAAAAAGCTAAATATTTACCAATAAATGCTTAGAAATATGGATGTCATTGGAACCGGCTCAATGAGCCAGTTCCACTGACAGTCATATTCATACGATTTTATTGGCAAGTGAGTGTCTGTATATTTCAGGTCATATTAGCCTTTTTATTGGTTAATTTGTTTCTGTCAAGTTAGGAAAAGGGTTGTTAAACTGACTCAGTTCTTTTGAAGAGAATCCTAGCAGAGGTGCAGCGAAAATCGAAATGCACTAATCTTTGCATGAATCGATTCTCTTGTCACTCCTGTAACCATAAACTACGTAGATCAACAACACAACAGAAGTCACAAAATTCGTATGTGTTTTTGTTTCAAAATTTGACCAAATGGGCCTAAATAATATAATTAAAATAGAAGTTTGACATGTTTTCATCCAAACAGTTTGCTGATTATGAATGACACTGTTTGGTCACACAATTGCTTTTTGGCACATTATTTGCAATGACAGCAGTTTGCCTGATTCCATTTTAGCTTGGAATCAACGAATGACAGATTAATACAATCCACCATACTATGATGAAATAATCGAAATTTGAAAACCATGAGCTAAGAATATAGTGATCAAATGCAGTGACAATGATGTGTGTTGGTATGCATCCCAACTGATGTTTGCAAGGTGCACAACAAGTAGTTTCACCAGTCTTCATTGATGATTTTTTTTTTCACAACTCCCACTGGTAACAGAGGCAACTTTCTGTGAAATGAGTGTCAAACAATTTTTCTAGCGTCCGAGTATCCTTGAAAAAATGTAACCTCATTTGTCCCCGGTTCCTTTGGGAAATATCCTCTAAAAGTTTAATCAGCCAGAGTCATTCTCGTGAAGTCTCATCTCGTTAACTACTTCCTACATTAAAAAAAGTGTGAAATTAGTATAAAGGTTCCGCTCCACAGTTTCGCACTATTGCACAGGGGTGAAATTCTAAACATAGGGCATATGTTGAAACTAAGGCCATGTAAAATAGAGATATATTTTTAGTATCAGATATATGATTACATTAGGTTTTTTGTTGGACAAGAGAATTTGAAGTTTTGGTCCCAAAGTTGGAGTCTGATACATAGGGGAAAATTACCAGATGAATTATGGGAAACAGTGGCTTCGAAAAATTGGCTATTTTTTAAAATGTAATTTTTACACGGGTTTGTTACCAGACAGGTAACTGAAAAAGGAGACGGAAACATATAATTTTTTTTTTTGCATTTTAGAAACAGGGGATGCTTTGTTCCATGGGTGGGTAGGTGAGGTTGGTGGGAAAAATCTGCTTTTGAGGCTGCTAGGTGGCTGAAAATGACTGGTTTCGGCATTTTTTCATGCAATTTTTCAGGTTGAAGTCTGGCCTTTGACAATAAATTATTCCACCCACATTCAGATTGTTTATTTCAACTTAGTGAGATAGTGTTATATGTTTTTTGTGGATTTGGGAAATGTAATACATGTTATGAGTTAGATAACTAACCTACAGAATATTTGCATTTGAGGAGAGTGTATGGCATATCATATTTGGAAATGCCTGGAAAACTGTGGAGCGGAACCAAAGGACTCACGAGTTTTGACGTCGGCTTCGCCTCCGTCTCAACTCGGGCGCCTCCGGCGCCTTCGTCCTTTATAAAAATATAATATGAATAGGTGCTACCTAAAATGCGAACGTACTCATGTGTTCCTAATAAAGATACGTGTATGCCTAATCAGCTTATTAATTTTGGGGAATTTATCCACCCTGTATGCACCTAATTTGGGAATGCATGTTTTTTAAAATTGCCCTACCAACCGGGGGGTGGGGGGGATGGGGAGGGATCTTCAAATTAATAAATCTCCACTAGATTGTGAATTTTTGTGATAGTCTTTTGTTCCTGGATATGTGAAGCACATTTGGCTTCAAGTTGTTCTTGTGAAATATTATTTTATTATCAGTTCTGGTTCAAATACGGTAGCAGACGTCCAGGAACCAGTGGTGCCTGCTGTAAATTCTATGAGTTGATTTCATATATTTGCCGTGTTCTGTACCTCCCAACCTTCCTTTTGATGCATAATTTGTGTATATTTAATTTGAATTTAAGGAATATCAGAGGTGGGAATTTCAATTCAAAATGAACAAAATTTCATTACTTATATAGCACCTTAACTCAGTGTGTTCATTGTTGTAATGATGATGCTTAAATGCCCATTAGTTTTCTTTAATAAAACTAACTACAATACTGGAAAAAAGTTGACATTTAGATAAAATTAACTAGCATAAAAGAGCCATTACTTCCCCTCCCCTCAATGAATTTCCACCCTGTTCTGTTACTAGTATTAAGGTCTGTACTTGTATTTAATTTTGATAAGTGTTCCATCCCATACTTTTATTCCCACCTGTCCTTTATTTTGAACACAAGAGTAGTTATTTTGTAAATTTGGATAAAAAAAATATACAAAGGATGCCGGTGGATGTATGTAGAATGTACATTCATACCTCTTACCCAAAACCATTTCATACTCGTGATTTCATACCAGAAACCATTTGGAACACTTTTTAAAAAAATAATAAGTCAGAATGACCCTGGCAATATTAATAGCAGTTTATTTGTCAGGTATATTTTGAAAAGAATAGATTTTGAATATTATGCCCGTTTGGATGGGTATGAAATTACTCAAAGTTCCGGGTACGAAATCGTTGTTGGTATGAAATTACTGCAACCCATGTCATTGTGAAATGAATGTTCATCCCAAATGATACTTATGAAACAAGTCTGTGAGGGAAAATTCTTACTAGCCTCTGCAGGGCAATTTAATGGAAAATTTGGGTTGAGTTTCCTTAATAATGGTTGAGGTGAAAACAAATTTCATATTCTGCTTTTTACATGAACATAAATTTTGTTTTCTTGTTCTTATATGATATATATTTTTTTGGCCTGTTTAATCATTACGAAATATCAGTGACAAATTGAAGATTGTGCTCACCTAAATGGCATGTAAAAATTGCCGTCCAAGAAAAGCTGATGCATGCAGCACTCTCAGAATGGCAGGTCTGGGTTTCAGTCAGAATTTTGTGCACATGTTTCATTGTTAAATTTATAGCCAACTATTCAATTTGATCCCATCTACACTAGAACATATTTCATCATTTGCCTGGGGAAGGATTCGAACCTTCATGCCATTGCCACTTAGTAGGGTCTCCAGGCACTTTACCCTTTCCAATGTTTTTCTAGACCAAGAGGGTCACATTTACAATTAATTGTAATTGGATTCAATTTGAGTACAGTTGACTATGAATTATTAATGCCCATTGAATAAAAAGCAGTTTTGATAGTACATTTCCAGACTCCAGTAAAAATATATTGAAAAAACAGTTACGAAAATATTTGTTTTCATCACTAAGAAAACTTGCACAGTTGCACTTAACAGTATGGGCAAAAGACATGCACAAGTGGTATCATATCAGTATTACCCTGATATTTAGAACCAGTATGGCATGTTGTGATATGTAAGTTTCATATCCTTGACAACATGTGCTATTTTGGAAAATACGATGTACTGTGATAGTTAAGAATTCATCATTTCAAGTGTTTGTTTGACCATCTAACCTGAGCCCCCAGGTCTTCTGTACTGAAGTTGCCTGGTTAGTGGCTTATACGAGTTTGATACAGTAACCCGTTCACCTTGCAGATATGTTACGGGCAGGCTAGCATGCTGCAGAGGATGATTAAAAGCCAGAGGGTGCATAAAGGTCCTTTTGAACAGATTATATACTGGTACACACATGTATGCATATACTTCTCCAACAAGAGATCTGTGTATTTTATGATATTACAGTGTTCCCAGAAAATGAAAATGTTTTTATTTCCAAAGTGACATCTTTTGAGTTTGATGATATCTTGGAAAAGCATGAAAGAAAGATAGAAACTGTTCGTAAGGCTATTGTGGCAATAATGAAGGTTAAGTTGCAGAAGAGCCAAAAAAAGCTTTGTATTCAAAAGAATGTACATGTGTAGCCAGGTCCAGGCGTGGCCTTTTATGACAGGCAGTTGTTCCCTCTCGCCTCTGCTGAACTGGATTCAAAATAAGCAGGGTGCGTTTCACTTCCTGACATCACATTAGGTGGGCTATGAAAACCATCATGATTTCCTAAAAAAGATCTTAATCACCCACCTCTACAGACGCTGGAAATTCTCACAAATCAGAAAGTGAGTGATCATAAACAAGCTATGGATAATCATATCAAGGGAGCTAACCATGAGCTTATATTTCAATTAAATTTGGGTGATCCATTTGGATTCTCATAAAATGGTCGCCCTGAGTGTCCCAGGATGAGGATCCTATCAGGCCATCAGGGTTGAACATCAGGTTGTAAACTGATAACACACGATAACCCTTTACCCAGCTGTACCAACACAGCTTTTTGATTTTTTAAACAACAACTGATTTTTTTAAAAAAAACCTAAACAATATTTACCAATAAAGCTTCACAATTATAGACGTCATTGGGGTCAGGTCAATGGGCCAGTTCCAATGACAGCCATATTCATAGGTCTTTATTGACAAGGTAAGTATCTGGATATTTCAGGTCATGTTAGCCTTGTATTGGTTAATTTCAGGGTCCAACATAAGCCGTAACCAATAGGTTAGGTTATTGGGGAGGTTACATGTTTCTATAAACTCGAGACCTATTATTAGGTTACGAGAGGAAACTGATTACCATAATAATTTACCTTATATCTACACTATGGAAGCCTTCATGTTACAGTATGCTAGGCACACCGTAACCTATTTTAAGGTTATGGTGTGTGAAGCTTATATATCAGTCCCTGAATTTGTTTCCCTTATGTTAGGTAAAGGGTTGAAAGCTGACTCAGTTCTTTTCATGTGAATCCTAGCAGGGGTGCAGTGAGAATCAAAATGGATTTTCACTGGTTTTGATGCCCAAATCATCGCATTAATCGATTCTCTGATTTCTCGTCAAAATATTAGCCCCGTAATAGCCCCGTAACCATAAACTGTGTAGATTAACAAGTCATCTGTCCTTTCTGTTGACACAACAGAAGTCCTTTGATAATCATATCAAGGCAGCTAACCATAACCTTATATTTCATTTAAATTTTGTAGATCCATTTGCATTCTCACAAAAATGGTTGATATGAGTGTCCCAGGATGAGGCCAACATGGTTGAACACCTGTTGTAAACTGATAACACATGATAACCCTTTACCCAACACAGCTTTTTAATTTTTAAAACATCAACTGATTTTAAAAAAAAACTAAATATTTACCAATGAATGCTTACAAATATGGATGTCATTGGAACCGGCTCAATGAGCCAGTTCCACTGACAGTCATATTCATACGATTTTATTGGCAAGTGAGTGTCTGTATATTTCAGGTCATATTAGCCTTGTATTGGTTAATTTGTTTCTGTTAAGTTAGGAAAAGGGTTGTTAAACTGACTCAGTTCTTTTGAAGAGAATCCCAGCAGAGGTGCAGCGAAAATCAAAATGCACTAATCTTTGCATGAATCGATTCTCTTGTCACTCCTGTAACCATAAACTACGTAGATTATCAACACAACAGAAGTCACAAAATTCGTATGTGTTTTTGTTTCAAAATTTGACCAAATGGGCCTAAATAATATAATTAAAAAAGAAGTTTGACATGTTTTCATCCAAACAGTTTGCTGATTATGAATGACACTGTTTGGTCATACAATTGCTTTTTGGCACATTATTTGCAATGACAGCAGTTTGCCTGATTCCATTTTAGCTTGGAATCAACGAATGACAGATTTATATAATCCACCATACTATGATGAAATAATCGAAATTTGAAAACCATGAGCTAAGAATATAGTGATCAAATCCAGTGACAATGATGTGTGTTGGTATCCATCCCAACTGATGTTTGCAAGGTGCACAACAAGTAGTTTCATCACTAGCGTCCGAGTATCCTTGAAAAAATGTAACCTCATTTGTCCCCGGTTCCTTTGGGAAATATCCTCTAAAAGTTTAATCAGCCAGAGTCATTCTCGTGAAGTCTCATCTCGTTAACTACTTCCTACTTTAAAAAAAGTGTGAAATTAGTATAAAGGTTCCGCTCCACAGTTTCGCACTGTTGCACAGGGGTGAAATTCTAAACATAGGGCATATGTTGAAACTAAGGCCATGTAAAATAGAGATATATTTTTAGTATCAGATATATGATTACATTAGGTTTTTTGTTGGGCAAGAGAATTTGAAGTTTTGGTCCCAAAGTTGGAGTCTGATACATAGGGGAAAATTACCAGATGAATTATGGGAAACAGTGGCTTCGAAAAATTGGCTATTTTTTAAAATGTAATTTTTACACGGGTTTGTTACCAGACAGGTAACTGAAAAAGGAGACGGAAACGTATAATTTTTTTTTTTTGCATTTTAGAAACAGGGGATGCTTTGTTCCATGGGTGGGTAGGTGAGGTTGGTGGGAAAAATCTGCTTTTGAGGCTGCTAGGTGGCTGAAAATGACTGGTTTCGGCATTTTTTCATGCAATTTTTCAGGTTGAAGTCTGGCCTTTGACAATAAATTATTCCACCCACATTCAGATTGTTTATTTCAACTTAGTGAGATAGTGTTATATGTTTTTTGTGGATTTGGGAAATGTAATACATGTTATGAGTTAGATAACTAAGCTACAGAATATTTGCATTTGAAGAGAGTGTATGGCATATCATATTTGGAAATGCCTGGAAAACTGTGGAGCGGAACCAAAGGACTCACGAGTTTCGACGTCGGCTTCGCCTCCGTCTCAACTCGGGCGCCTCCGGCGCCTTCGTCCTTTATAAAAATATAATATGAATAGGTGCTACCTAAAATGCGAACGTACTCATGTGTTCCTAATAAAGATACGTGTATGCCTAATCAGCTTATTAATTTTGGGGAATTTATCCACCCTGTATGCACCTAATTTGGGAATGCATGTTTTTTAAAATTGCCCTACCAACCGGGGGGGGGGGGGGGGGATGGGGAGGGATCTTCAAATTAATAAATCTCCACTAGATTGTGAATTTGTGTGATAGTCTTTTGTTCCTGGATATGTGAAGCACATTTGGCTTCAAGTTGTTCTTGTGAAATATTATTTTATTATCAGTTCTGGTTCAAATACGGTAGCAGACGTCCAGGAACCAGTGGTGCCTGCTGTAAATTCTATGAGTTGATTTCATATATTTGTCGTGTTCTGTACCTCCCAACCTTCCTTTTGATGCATAATTTGTGTATATTTAATTTGAATTTAAGGAATATCAGAGGTGGGAATTTCAATTCAAAATGAACAAAATTTCATTACTTATATAGCACCTTAACTCAGTGTGTTCATTGTTGTAATGATGATGCTTAAATGCCCATTAGTTTTCTTTAATAAAACTAACTACAATACTGGAAAAAAGTTGACATTTAGATAAAATTAACTAGCATAACAGTGCCATTACTTTCCCTCCCCTCAATGAATTTCCACCCTGTTCTGTTACTAGTATTAAGGTCTGTACTTGTATTTAATTTTGATAAGTGTTCCATCCCATACTTTTATTCCCACCTGTACTTTATTTTGAACACAAGAGTAGTTATTTTGTAAATTTGGATAAAAAAAATATACAAAGGATGCCGGTGGATGTATGTAGAATGTACATTCATACCTATTACCCAAAACCATTTCATACTCGTGATTTCATACCAGAAACCATTTGGAACACTTTTAAAAAAAATAATAAGTCAGAATGACCCTGGCAATATTAATAGCAGTTTATTTGTCAGGTATATTTTGAAAAGAATAGATTTAGAATGCTATGCCCGTTTGGATGGGTATGAAATTACTCAAAGTTCCGGGTACGAAATCGTTGTTGGTATGAAATTACTGCAACCCATGTCATTGTGAAATGAATGTTCATCCCAAATGATACTTATGAAACAAGTCTGTGAGGGAGAATTCTTACTAGCCTCTGCAGGGCAATTTAATGGAAAATTTGGGTTGAGTTTCCTTAATAATGGTTGAGGTGAAAACAAATTTCATATTCTGCTTTTTACATGAACATAAATTTTGTTTTCTTGTTCTCATATGGTATATATTTTTTTGGCCTGTTTAATCATTACGAAATATCAGTGACAAATTGAAGATTGTGCTCACCTAAATGGCATGTAAAAATTGCCGTCCAGGATAAACTGATGCATGCAGCACTCTCAGAATGGCAGGTCTGGGTTTCAGTCAGAATTTTGTGCACATGTTTCATTGTTAAATTTATAGCCAACTGTTCAATTTGATTCCATCTTCACTAGAACATATTTCATCATTTGCCTGGGGAAGGATTCGAACCTTCATGCCATTGCCACTTAGTAGGGTCTCCAGGCACTTTACCCGTTCCAATGTTTTTCTAGACCAAGAGGGTCACATTTACAATTAATTGTAATTGGATTCAATTTGAGTACAGTTGACTATGAATTATTAATGCCCATTGAATAAAAAGCAGTTTTGATAGTACATTTCCAGACTCCAGTAAAAATATATTGAAAAAACAGTTACGAAAATATTTGTTTTCACGAAAATATTTGTTTTCATCACTAAGAAAACTTGCACAGTTGCACTTAACAGTATGGGCAAAAGACATGCACAAGTGGTATCATATCAGTATTACCCTGATATTTAGAACCAGTATGGCATGTTGTGATATGTAAGTTTCATATCCTTGACAACATGTGCTATTTTGGAAAATACGATGTACTGTGATAGTTAAGAATTCATCATTTCAAGTGTTTGTTTGACCATCTAACCTGAACCCCCAGGTCTTCTGTACTGAAGTTGCCTGGTTAGTGGCTTATACGAGTTTGATACAGTAACCCGTTCACCTTGCAGATATGTTACGGGCAGGCTAGCATGCTGCAGAGGATGATTAAGAGCCAGAGGGTGCATAAAGGTCCTTTTGAACAGATTATATACTGGTATACACATGTATGCATATACTTCTCCAACAAGAGATCTGTGTATTTTATGATATTACAGTGTTCCCAGAAAATGAAAATGTATTTATTTCCAAAGTGACATCTTTTGAGTTTGATGATATCTTGGAAAAGCATGAAAGAAAGATAGAAACTGTTCGTAAGGCTATTGTGGCAATAATGAAGGTTAAGTAGCAGAAGAGCCAAAAAAAAGCTTTGTATTCAAAAGAATGTACATGTGTAGCCAGGTCCAGGCGTGGCCTTTTATGACTGGCAGTTGTTCCCTCTCGCCTCTGCTGAACTGGATTCAAAATAAGCAGGGTGCATTTCACTTCCTGACATCACATTAGGTGGGCTATGAAAACCATCATGATTTCCTAAAAAAGATCTTAATCACCCACCTCTACAGACGCTGGAAATTCTCACAAATCAGAAAGTGAGTAATCATAAACAAGCTATGGATAATCATATCAAGGGAGCTAACCATGAGCTTATATTTCAATTAAATTTGGGTGATCCATTTGGATTCTCATAAAATGGTCGCTCTGAGTGTCCCAGGATGAGGATCCTATCAGGCCATCAGGGTTGAACATCAGGTTGTAAACTGATAACACACGATAACCCTTTACCCAGCTGTACCAACACAGCTTTTTGATTTTTTAAACAACTGATTTTTAAAAAAAAAACCTAAACAATATTTACCAATAAAGCTTCACAATTATAGACGTCATTGGGGTCAGGTCAATGGGCCAGTTCCAATGACAGCCATATTCATAGGTCTTTATTAACAAGGTAAGTATCTGGATATTTCAGGTCATGTTAGCCTTGTATTGGTTAATTTCAGGGTCCAACATAAGCCGTAACCGATAGGTTAGGTTATGGGGGAGGTTACATGTTTCTATAAACTCGAGACCTATTATTAGGTTACGAGAGGAAACTGATTACCATAATAATTTACCTTATATCTACACTATGGAAACCTTCAGGTTACAGTATGCTAGGCACACCGTAACCTATTTTAAGGTTATGGTGTGTGAAGCTTATATATCAGTCCCTGAATTTGTTTCCCTTATGTTAGGTAAAGGGTTGAAAGCTGACTCAGTTCTTTTCATGTGAATCCTAGCAGGGGTGCAGTGAGAATCAAAATGGATTTTCACTGGTTTTGATGCCCAAATCATCGCATTAATCGATTCTCTCATTTCTCGTCAAAATATTAGCCCCGTAATAGCCCCGTAACCATAAACTGTGTAGATTAACAAGTCATCTGTCCTTTCTGTTGACACAACAGAAGTCCTTTGATAATCATATCAAGGCAGCTAACCATAACCTTATATTTCATTTAAATTTTGTAGATCCATTTGCATTCTCACAAAAATGGTTGATATGAGTGTCCCAGGTTGAGGCCAACATGGTTGAACACCTGTTGTAAACTGATAACACATGATAACCCTTTACCCAACACAGCTTTTTAATTTTTAAAACATCAACTGATTTTAAAAAAAAAACTAAATATTTACCAATAAATGCTTACAAATATGGATGTCATTGGAACCGGCTCAATGAGCCAGTTCCACTGACAGTCATATTCATACGATTTTATTGGCAAGTGAGTGTCTGTATATTTCAGGTCATATTAGCCTTTTTATTGGTTAATTTGTTTCTGTCAAGTTAGGAAAAGGGTTGTTAAACTGACTCAGTTCTTTTGAAGAGAATCCTAGCAGAGGTGCAGCGAAAATCGAAATGCACTAATCTTTGCATGAATCGATTCTCTTGTCACTCCTGTAACCATAAACTACGTAGATCAACAACACAACAGAAGTCACAAAATTCGTATGTGTTTTTGTTTCAAAATTTGACCAAATGGGCCTAAATAATATAATTAAAATAGAAGTTTGACATGTTTTCATCCAAACAGTTTGCTGATTATGAATGACACTGTTTGGTCACACAATTGCTTTTTGGCACATTATTTGCAATGACAGCAGTTTGCCTGATTCCATTTTAGCTTGGAATCAACGAATGACAGATTAATACAATCCACCATACTATGATGAAATAATCGAAATTTGAAAACCATGAGCTAAGAATATAGTGATCAAATGCAGTGACAATGATGTGTGTTGGTATGCATCCCAACTGATGTTTGCAAGGTGCACAACAAGTAGTTTCACCAGTCTTCATTGATGATTTTTTTTTTCACAACTCCCACTGGTAACAGAGGCAAGTTTCTGTGAAATGAGTGTCAAACAATTTTTCTAGCGTCCGAGTATCCTTGAAAAAATGTAACCTCATTTGTCCCCGGTTCCTTTGGGAAATATCCTCTAAAAGTTTAATCAGCCAGAGTCATTCTCGTGAAGTCTCATCTCGTTAACTACTTCCTACATTAAAAAAAGTGTGAAATTAGTATAAAGGTTCCGCTCCACAGTTTCGCACTATTGCACAGGGGTGAAATTCTAAACATAGGGCATATGTTGAAACTAAGGCCATGTAAAATAGAGATATATTTTTAGTATCAGATATATGATTACATTAGGTTTTTTGTTGGACAAGGGAATTTGAAGTTTTGGTCCCAAAGTTGGAGTCTGATACATAGGGGAAAATTACCAGATGAATTATGGGAAACAGTGGCTTCGAAAAATTGGCTATTTTTTAAAATGTAATTTTTACACGGGTTTGTTACCAGACAGGTAACTGAAAAAGGAGACGGAAACATATAATTTTTTTTTTGCATTTTAGAAACAGGGGATGCTTTGTTCCATGGGTGGGTAGGTGAGGTTGGTGGGAAAAATCTGCTTTTGAGGCTGCTAGGTGGCTGAAAATGACTGGTTTCGGCATTTTTTCATGCAATTTTTCAGGTTGAAGTCTGGCCTTTGACAATAAATTATTCCACCCACATTCAGATTGTTTATTTCAACTTAGTGAGATAGTGTTATATGTTTTTTGTGGATTTGGGAAATGTAATACATGTTATGAGTTAGATAACTAAGCTACAGAATATTTGCATTTGAAGAGAGTGTATGGCATATCATATTTGGAAATGCCTGGAAAACTGTGGAGCGGAACCAAAGGACTCGCGAGTTTCGACGTCGGCTTCGCCTCCGTCTCAACTCGGGCGCCTCCGGCGCCTTCGTCCTTTATAAAAATATAATATGAATAGGTGCTACCTAAAATGCGAACGTACTCATGTGTTCCTAATAAAGATACGTGTATGCCTAATCAGCTTATTAATTTTGGGGAATTTATCCACCCTGTATGCACCTAATTTGGGAATGCATGTTTTTAAAAATTGCCCTACCAACCGGGGAGTGGGGGGGGGGGGGGGGGGGGTGATGGGGAGGGATCTTCAAATTAATAAATCTCCACTATATTGTGAATTTTTGTGATAGTGTTTTGTTCCTGGATATGTGAAGCACATTTGGCTTCAAGTTGTTCTTGTGAAATATTATTTTATTATCAGTTCTGGTTCAAATACGGTAGCAGACGTCCAGGAACCAGTGGTGCCTGCTGTAAATTCTATGAGTTGATTTCATATATGTGTCGTGTTCTGTACCTCCCAACCTTCCTTTTGATGCATAATTTGTGTATATTTAATTTGAATTTAAGGAATATCAGAGGTGGGAATTTCAATTCAAAATGAACAAAATTTCATTAGTTATATAGCACCTTAACTCAGTGTGTTCATTGTTGTAATGATGATGCTTAAATGCCCATTAGTTTTCTTTAATAAAACTAACTACAATACTGGAAAAAAGTTGACATTTAGATAAAATTAACTAGCATAACAGTGCCATTACTTCCCCTCCCCTCAATGAATTTCCACCTTGTTCTGTTACTAGTATTAAGGTCTGTACTTGTATTTAATTTTGATAAGTGTCCCATCCCATACTTTTATTCCCACCTGTACTTTATTTTGAACACAAGAGTAGTTATTTTGTAAATTTGGATAAAAAAAATATACAAAGGATTCCGGTGGATGTATGTAGAATGTACATTCATACCTATTACCCAAAACCATTTCATACTCGTGATTTCATACCAGAAACCATTTGGAACACTTTTAAAAAAAAATAATAAGTCAGAATGACCCTGGCAATATTAATAGCAGTTTATTTGTCAGGTATATTTTGAAAAGAATAGATTTTGAATATTATGCCCGTTTGGATGGGTATGAAATTACTCAAGGTTCCGGGTACGAAATCGTTGTTGGTATGAAATTACTGCAACCCATGTCATTGTGAAATGAATGTTCATCCCAAATGATACTTATGAAACAAGTCTGTGAGGGAGAATTCTTACTAGCCTCTGCAGGGCAATTTAATGGAAAATTTGGGTTGAGTTTCCTTAATAATGGTTGAGGTGAAAACAAATTTCATATTCTGCTTTTTACATGAACATGAATTTTGTTTTCTTCTTCTTATATGATATATATTTTTTTGGCCTGTTTAATCATTACGAAATATCAGTGACAAATTGAAGATTGTGCTCACCTAAATGGCATGTAAAAATTGCCGTCCAAGAAAAACTGATGCATGCAGCACTCTCAGAATGGCAGGTCTGGGTTTCAGTCAGAATTTTGTGCACATGTTTCATTGTTAAATTTATAGCCAACTATTCAATTTGATCCCATCTACACTAGAACATATTTCATCATTTGCCTGGGGAAGGTTTCGAACCTTCATGCCATTGCCACTTAGTAGGGTCTCCAGGCACTTTACCCTTTCCAATGTTTTTCTAGACCAAGAGGGTCACATTTACAATTAATTGTAATTGGATTCAATTTGAGTACAGTTGACTATGAATTATTAATGCCCATTGAATAAAAAGCAGTTTTGATAGTACATTTCCAGACTCCAGTAAAAATATATTGAAAAAACAGTTACGTAAATATTTGTTTTCACGAAAATATTTGTTTTTATCACTAAGAAAACTTGCACAGTTGCACTTAACAGTATGGGCAAAAGACATGCACAAGTGGTATCATATCAGTATTACCCTGATATTTAGAACCAGTATGGCATGTTGTGATATGTAAGTTTCATATCTTTGACAACATGTGCTATTTTGGAAAATACGATGTACTGTGATAGTTAAGAATTCATCATTTCAAGTGTTTGTTTGACCATCTAACCTGAACCCCCAGGTCTTCTGTACTGAAGTTGCCTGGTTAGTGGCTTATACGAGTTTGATACAGTAACCCGTTCACCTTGCAGATATGTTACGGGCAGGCTAGCATGCTGCAGAGGATGATTAAAAACCAGAGGGTGCATAAAGGTCCTTTTGAACAGATTATATACTGGTATACACATGTATGCATATACTTCTCCAACAAGAGATCTGTGTATTTTATTACAGTGTTCCCAGAAAATGAAAATGTTTTTATTTCCAAAGTGACATCTTTTGAGTTTGATGATATATTGGAAAAGCATGAAAGAAAGATAGAAACTGTTCGTAAGGCTATTGTGGCAATAATGAAGGTTAAGTTGCAGAAGAGCCAAAAAAAGCTTTGTATTCAAAAGAATGTACATGTGTAGCCAGGTCCAGGCGTGGCCTTTTATGACAGGCAGTTGTTCCCTCTCGCCTCTGCTGACGTGGATTCAAAATAAGCAGGGTGCGTTTCACTTCCTGACATCACATTAGGTGGGCTATGAAAACCATCATGATTTCCTAAAAAAGATCTTAATCACCCACCTCTACAGACGCTGGAAATTCTCACAAATCAGAAAGTGAGTAATCATAAACAAGCTATGGATAATCATATCAAGGGAGCTAACCATGAGCTTATATTTCAATTAAATTTGGGTGATCCATTTGGATTCTCATAAAATGGTCGCTCTGAGTGTCCCAGGATGAGGATCCTATCAGGCCATCAGGGTTGAACATCAGGTTGTAAACTGATAACACACGTTAACCCTTTACCCAGCTGTACCAACACAGCTTTTTGATTTTTTAAACAACAACTGATTTTTAAAAAAAAAACCTAAACAATAT
Source organism: Pictodentalium vernedei (assembly GCA_031216915.1). Classification (NCBI taxonomy): domain Eukaryota; kingdom Metazoa; phylum Mollusca; class Scaphopoda; order Dentaliida; family Dentaliidae; genus Pictodentalium; species Pictodentalium vernedei. The sequence continues at coordinate 93,645,156 of CM062288.1, forward strand.
TTACCAATAAAGCTTCACAATTATAGACGTCATTGGGGTCAGGTCAATGGACCAGTTCCAATGGCAGCCATATTCATAGGTCTTTATTGACAAGGTAAGTATCTGGATATTTCAGGTCATGTTAGCCTTGTATTGGTTAATTTCAGGGTCCAACATAAGCCGTAACCGATACGTTAGGTTATGGGGGAGGTTACATGTTTCTATAAACTCGAGACCTATTATTAGGTTACGAGAGGAAACTGATTACCATAATTATTTACCTTATATCTACACTATGGAAACCGTCAGGTTACAGTATGCTAGGCACACCGTAACCTATTTTAAGGTTATGGTGTGTGAAGCTTATATATCAGTCCCTGAATTTGTTTCCCTTATGTTAGGTAAAGGGTTGAAAGCTGACTCAGTTCTTTTCATGTGAATCCTAGCAGGGGTGCAGTGAGAATCAAAATGGATTTTCACTGGTTTTGATGCCTAAATCATCGCATTAATCGATTCTCTGATTTCTCGTCAAAATATTAGCCCCGTAATAGCCCCGTAACCATAAACTGTGTAGATTAACAAGTCATCTGTCCTTTCTGTTGACACAACAGAAGTCCTTTGATAATCATATCAAGGGAGCTAACCATAACCTTATATTTCATTTAAATTTTGTAGATCCATTTGCATTCTCACAAAAATGGTTGATATGAGTGTCCCAGGATGAGGCCAACATGGTTGAACACCTGTTGTAAACTGATAACACATGATAACCCTTTACCCAACACAGCTTTTCAATTTTTAAACAATCAACTGATTTAAAAAAAAAAAAAATAATATTTACCAATAAATGCTTACAAATATGGATGTCATTGGAACCGGCTCAATGAGCCAGTTCCACTGACAGTCATATTCATACGATTTTATTGGCAAGTGAGTGTCTGTATATTTCAGGTCATATTAGCCTTGTATTGGTTAATTTGTTTCTGTTAAGTTAGGAAAAGGGTTGTTAAACTGACTCAGTTCTTTTGAAGAGAATCCTAGCAGAGGTGCAGCGAAAATCCAAATGCACTAATCTTTGCATGAATCGATTCTCTTGTCACTCCTGTAACCATAAACTACGTAGATCAACAACACAACAAAAGTCACAAAATTCGTATGTGTTTTTGTTTCAAAATTTGACCAAATAGGCCTAAATAATATAATTAAAAAAGAAGTTTAAAATGTTTTCATCCAAACAGTTTGCTGATTATGAATGACACTGTTTGGTCACACAATTGCTTTTTGGCACATTATTTGCAATGACAGCAGTTTGCCTGATTCCATTTTAGCTTGGAATCAACGAATGACAGATTAATACAATCCACCATACTATGATGAAATAATCGAAATTTGAAAACTATGAGCTAAGAATATAGTGATCAAATCCAGTGACAATGATGTGTGTTGGTATGCATCCCAACTGATGTTTGCAAGGTGCAGAACAAGTAGTTTCACCAGTCTTCATTGATGATTTTTTTCACAACTCCCACTGGTAACAGAGGCAAGTTTCTGTGAAATGAGTGTCAAACAATTTTTCTAGCGTCCGAGTATCCTTGAAAAAATGTAACCTCATTTGTCCCAGGTTCCTTTGGGAAATATCCTCTAAAGGTTTAATCAGCCAGAGTCATTCTCGTGAAGTCTCATCTCGTTAACTACTTCCTACGTTAAAAAAGTGTGAAATTAGTATAAAGGTTCCGCTCCACAGTTTCGCACTATTGCACAGGGGTGAAATTCTAAACATAGGGCATATGTTGAAACTAAGGCCATGTAAAATAGAGATATATTTTTAGTATCAGATATATGATTACATTAGGTTTTTTGTTGGACAAGAGAATTTGAAGTTTTGGTCCCAAAGTTGGAGTCTGATACATGGGGGAAAATTACCAGATGAATTATGGGAAACAGTGGCTTCGAAAAATTGGCTATTTTTTAAAATATAATTTTTACACGGGTTTGTTACCAGACAGGTAACTGAAAAAGGAGACGGAAACATATAATTTTTTTTTTTGCATTTTAGAAACAGGGGATGCTTTGTTTCATGGGTGGGTAGGTGAGGTTGGTGGGAAAAATCTGCTTTTGAGGCTGCTAGGTGGCTGAAAATGACTGGATTCGGCATTTTTTCATGCAATTTTTCAGGTTGAAGTCTGGCCTTTGACAATAAATTATTCCACCCACATTCAGATTGTTTATTTCAACTTAGTGAGATAGTGTTATATGTTTTTTTGTGGATTTGGGAAATGTAAGCGGAACCAAAGGACTCACGAATTTCGACGTCGGCTTCGCCACCGTCTCAACTCGGGCGCCTCCGGCGCCTTCGTCCTTTATAAAAATATAATACGAATAGGTGCTACCTAAAATGCGAACGTACTCATGTGTTCCTAATAAAGATACGTGTATGCTTAATCAGCTTATTAATTTTCGGGAATTTATCCACCCTGTATGCACCTAATTTGGGAATGCATGTTTTTTAAAATTGCCCTACCAACCGGGGGGGGGGGGGGGGGATGGGGAGGGATCTTCAAATTAATAAATTTCCACTAGATTGCGAATTTTTGTGATAGTCTTTTGTTCCTGGATATGTGAAGCACATTTGGCTTCAAGTTGTTCTTGTGAAATATTATTTTATTATCAGTTCTGGTTCAAATACGGTAGCAGACGTCCAGGAACCAGTGGTGCCTGCTGTAAATTCTATGAGTTGATTTCATATATTTGTCGTGTTCTGTACCTCCCAACCTTCCTTTTGATGCATAATTTGTGTATATTTAATTTGAATTTAAGGAATATCAGAGGTGGGAATTTCAATTCAAAATGAACAAAATTTCATTACTTATATAGCACCTTAACTCAGTGTGTTCATTGTTGTAATGATGATGCTTAAATGCCCATTAGTTTTCTTTAATAAAACTAACTACAATACTGGAAAAAAGTTGACATTTAGATAAAATTAACTAGCATAACAGTGCCATTACTTCCCCTCCCCTCAATGAATTTCCACCCTGTTCTGTTACTAGTATTAAGGTCTGTACTTGTATTTAATTTTGATAAGTGTTCCATCCCATACTTTTATTCCCACCTGTACTTTATTTTGAACACAAGAGTAGTTATTTTGTAAATTTGGATAAAAAAAATATACAAAGGATGCCGGTGGATGTATGTAGAATGTACATTCATACCTATTACCCACAACCATTTCATACTCGTGATTTCATACCAGAAACCATTTGGAACACTTTTAAAAAAAATAATAAGTCAGAATGACCCTGGCAATATTAATAGCAGTTTATTTGTCAGGTATATTTTGAAAAGAATAGATTTTGAATGTTATGCCCGTTTGGATGGGTATGAAATTACTCAAAGGTCCGGGTACGAAATCGTTGTTGGTATGAAATTACTGCAACCCATGTCATTGTGAAATGAATGTTCATCCCAAATGATACTTAGGAAACAAGTCTGTGAGGGAGAATTCTTTCTAGCCTCTGCAGGGCAATTTAATGGAAAATTTGGGTTGAGTTTCCTTAATAATGGTTGAGGTGAAAACAAATTTCATATTCTGCATTTTACATGAACATAAATTTTGTTTTCTTGTTCTTATATGATATATATTTTTTTGGCCTGTTTAATCATTACGAAATATCAGTGACAAATTGAAGATTGTGCTCACCTAAATGGCATGTAAAAATTGCCGTCCAAGAAAAACTGATGCATGCAGCACTCTCAGAATGGCAGGTTTGGGTTTCAGTCAGAATTTTGAGCACATGTTTCATTGTTAAATTTAGAGCCAACTATTCAATTTGATCCCATCTACACTAGAACATATTTCATCATTTGCCAGGGGAAGGATTCGAACCTTCATGCCATTGCCACTTAGTAGGGTCTCCAGGCACTTTACCCTTTCCAATGTTTTTCTAGACCAAGAGGGTCACATTTACAATTAGTTGTAATTGGATTCAATTTGAGTACAGTTGACTATGAATTATTAATGACCATTGAATAAAAAGCAGTTTTGATAGTACATTTCCAGACTCCAGTAAAAATATATTGAAAAAACAGTTACGAAAATATTTGTTTTCACGAAAATATTTGTTTTCATCACTAAGAAAACTTGCACAGTTGCACTTAACAGTATGGGCAAAAGACATGCACAAGTGGTATCATATCAGTATCACCCTGATATTTAGAACCAGTATGGCATGTTGTGATATGTAAGTTTCATATCCTTGACAACATGTGCTATTTTGGAAAATACGATGTACTGTGATAGTTAAGAATTCATCATTTCAAGTGTTTGTTTGACCATCTAACTTGAACCCCCAGGTCTTCTGTACTGAAGTTTCCTGGTTAGTGGCTTATACGAGTTTGATACAGTAACCCGTTCACCTTGCAGATATGTTACGGGCAGGCTAGCATGCTGCAGAGGATGATTAAAAGCCAGAGGGTGCATAAAGGTCCTTTTGAACAGATTATATACTGGTATACACATGTATGCATATACTTCTCCAACAAGAGATCTGTGTATTTTATGATATTACAGTGTTCCCAGAAAATGGAAATGTTTTTATTTCCAAAGTGACATCTTTTGAGTTTGATGATATCTTGGAAAAGCATGAAAGAAAGATAGAAACTGTTCGTAAGGCTGTTGTGGCAATAATGAAGGTTAAGTTGCAGAAGAGCCCAAAAAGAAGCTTTGTATTGAAAAGAATGTACATGTGTAGCCAGGTCCAGGCGTGGCCTTTCATGACAGGCAGTTGTTCCCTCTCGCCTCTGCTGAACTGGATTCAAAATAAGCAGGGTGCGTTTCACTTCCTGACATCACATTAGGTGGGCTATGAAAACCATCATGATTTCCTAAAAAAGATCTTAATCACCCACCTCTACAGACGCTGGAAATTCTCACAAATCAGAAAGTGAGTAATCAAAAACAAGCTATGGATAATCATATCAAGGGAGCTAACCATGAGCTTATTTTTCAATTAAATTTGGGTGATCCATTTGGATTCTCATAAAATGGTCGCTCTGAGTGTCCCAGGATGAGGATCCTATCAGGCCATCAGGGTTGAACATCAGGTTGTAAACTGATAACACACGATAACCCTTTACCCAGCTGTACCAACACAGCTTTTTGATTTTTTAAACAACTGATTTTTAAAAAAAAAACCTAAACAATATTTACCAATAAAGCTTCACAATTATAGACGTCATTGGGGTCAGGTCAATGGGCCAGTTCCAATGACAGCCATATTCATAGGTCTTTATTAACAAGGTAAGTATCTGGATATTTCAGGTCATGTTAGCCTTGTATTGGTTAATTTCAGGGTCCAACATAAGCCGTAACCGATAGGTTAGGTTATGGGGGAGGTTACATGTTTCTATAAACTCGAGACCTATTATTAGGTTACGAGAGGAAACTGATTACCATAATAATTTACCTTATATCTACACTATGGAAACCTTCAGGTTACAGTATGCTAGGCACACCGTAACCTATTTTAAGGTTATGGTGTGTGAAGCTTATATATCAGTCCCTGAATTTGTTTCCCTTATGTTAGGTAAAGGGTTGAAAGCTGACTCAGTTCTTTTCATGTGAATCCTAGCAGGGGTGCAGTGAGAATCAAAATGGATTTTCACTGGTTTTGATGCCCAAATCATCGCATTAATCGATTCTCTGATTTCTCGTCAAAATATTAGCCCCGTAATAGCCCCGTAACCATAAACTGTGTAGATTAACAAGTCATCTGTCCTTTGTGTTGACACAACAGAAGTCCTTTGATAATCATATCAAGGGAGCTAACCATAACCTTATATTTCATTTAAATTTTGTAGATCCATTTGCATTCTCACAAAAATGGATGATATGAGTGTCCCAGGATGAGGCCAACATGGTTGGACACCTGTTGTAAACTGATAACACATGATAACCCTTTACCCAACACAGCTTTTTAATTTTTAAAACATCAACTGATTTTAAAAAAAACTAACTAAATATTTACCAATAAATGCTTACAAATATGGATGTCATTGGAACCGGCTCAATGAGCCAGTTCCACTGACAGTCATATTCATTCGATTTTATTCGCAAGTGAGTGTCTGTATATTTCAGGTCATATTAGCCTTGTATTGGTTAATTTGTTTCTGTTAAGTTAGGAAAAGGGTTGTTAAACTGACTCAGTTCTTTTGAAGAGAATCCTAGCAGAGGTGCAGCGAAAATCCAAATGCACTAATCCTTGCATGAATCGATTCTCTTGTCACTCCTGTAACCATAAACTACGTAGATCAACAACACAACAGAAGTCACAAAATTCGTAGGTGTTTTTGTTTCAAAATTTGACCAAATGGGCCTAAATAATATAATTAAAAAAGAAGTTTGACATGTTTTCATCCAAACAGTTTGCTGATTATAAATGACACTGTTTCGTCACACAATTGCTTTTTGGCACATTATTTGCAATGACAGCAGTTTGCCTGATTCCATTTTAGCTTGGAATCAACGAATGACAGATTAATACAATCCATCATACTATGATGAAATAATCGAAATTTGAAAACCATGAGCTAAGAAAATGGTGATCAAATCCAGTGACAATGATGTGTGTTGGTATGCATCCCAACTGATGTTTGCAAGGTGCACAACAAGTAGTTTCACCAGTCTTCATTGATGATTTTTTTCACAACTCCCACTGGTAACAGAGGCAAGTTTCTGTGTAATGAGTGTCAAACAATTTTTCTAGCGTCCGAGTATCCTTGAAAAAATGTAACCTCATTTGTCCCCGGTTCCTTTGGGAAATATCCTCTAAAAGTTTAATCAGCCAGAGTCATTCTCGTGAAGTCTCATCTCGTTAACTACTTCCTACGTTAATAAAAGTGTGAAATTAGTATAAATGTTCCGCTCTACAGTTTCGCACTATTGCACAGGGGTGAAATTCTAAACATAGGGCATATGTTGAAACTAAGGCCATGTAAAATAGAGATATATTTTTAGTATCAGATATATTATTACATTAGGTTTTTTGTTGGACAAGAGAATTTGAAGTTTTGGTCCCAAAGTTGGAGTCTGATACATAGGGGAAAATTACCAGATGAATTATGGGAAACAGTGGCTTCGAAAAATTGGCTATTTTTTAAAATGTAATTTGTACACGGGTTTGTTACCAGACAGGTAACTGAAAAAGGACACGGAAACATATAATTTTTTTTTTTGCATTTTAGAAACAGCGGATGCTTTGTTCCATGGGTGGGTAGGTGAGGTTGGTTGGAAAAATCTGTTTTTTAGGCTGCTAGGTGGCTGAAAATGACTGGTTTCGGCATTTTTTCATGCAATTTTTCAGGTTGAAGTCTGGCCTTTGACAATAAATTATTCCACCCACATTCAGATTGTTTATTTCAACTTAGTGAGATAGTGTTATATGTTTTTTGTGGATTTGGGAAATGTAATACATGTTATGAGTTAGACAACTAAGCTACAGAATATTTGCATTTGAAGAGAGTGTATGGCATATCATATTTGGAAATGCCTGGAAAACTGTGTAGCGGAACCAAAGGACTCACGAGTTTCGACGTCGACTTCGCATCCGTCTCAACTCGGGCGCCTCCGGCGCCTTCGTCCTTTATAAAAATATAATATGAATAGGGGCTACCTAAAATGCGAACGTACTCATGTGTTCCTAATAAAGATACGTGTATGCTTAATCAGCTTATTAATTTTCGGGAATTTATCCACCCTGTATGCACCTAATTTGGGAATGCATGTTTTTTTAAAATTGCCCTACCAACCGGGGGGGGGGGGGGGGATGGGGAAGGATCTTCAAATTAATAAATCTCCACTAGATTGTGAATTTGTGTGATAGTCTTTTGTTCCTGGATATGTGAAGCGCATTTGGCTTTAAGTTGTTCTTGTGAAATATTATTTTATTATCAGTTCTGGTTCAAATACGGTAGCAGACGTCCAGGAACCAGTGGTGCCAGCTGTAAATTCTATGAGTTGATTTCATATATTTGTCGTGTTCTGTACCTCCCAACCTTCCTTTTGATGCATAATTTGTGTATATTTAATTTGAATTTAAGGAATATCAGAGGTGGGAATTTCAATTCAAAATGAACAAAATTTCATTACTTATATAGCACCTTAACTCGGTGTGTTCATTGTTGTAATGATGATGCTTAAATGCCCATTAGTTTTCTTTAATAAAACTAACTACAATACTGGAAAAAAGTTGACATTTAGATAAAATTAACTAGCATAACAGTGCCATTACTTCCCCTCCCCTCAATGAATTTCCACCCTGTTCTGTTACTAGTATTAAGGTCTGTACTTGTATTTAATTTTGATAAGTGTTCCATCCCATACTTTTATTCCCACCTGTACTTTATTTTGAACACAAGAGTAGTTATTTTGTAAATTTGGATAAAAAAAATATACAAAGGATGCCGGTGGATGTATGTAGAATGTACATTCATAGCTATTACCCAAAAACCATTTCATACTCGTGATTTCATACCAGAAACCATTTAGAACACTTTTAAAAAAAACAATAAGTCAGAATGACCCTGGCAATATTAATAGCAGTTTATTTGTCAGTTATATTTTGAAAAGAATAGATTTAGAATGTTATGCCCGTTTGGATGGGTATGAAATTACTCAAAGTTCCGGGTACGAAATCGTTGTTGGTATGAAATTACTGCAACCCATGTCATTGTGAAATGAATGTTCATCCCAAATGATACTTATGAAACAAGTCTGTGAGGGAGAATTCTTACTAGCCTCTGCAGGGCAATTTAATGGAAAATTTGGGTTGAGTTTCCTTAATAATGGTTGAGGTGAAAACAAATTTCATATTCTGCTTTTTACATGAACATAAATTTTGTTTTCTTGTTCTCATATGATATATATTTTTTTGGCCTGTTTAATCATTACGAAATATCAGTGACAAATTGAAGATTGTGCTCACCTAAATGGCATGTAAAAATTGCCGTCCAAGAAAAACTGATACATGCAGCACTCTCAGAATGGCAGGTCTGGGTTTGAGTCAGAATTTTGTGCACATGTTTCATTGTTAAATTTATAGCCAACTATTCAATTTGATCCCATCTACACTAGAACATATTTCATCATTTGCCTGGGGAAGGATTCGAACCTTCATGCCATTGCCACTTAGTAGGGTCTCCAGGCACTTTACCCTTTCCAATGTTTTTCTAGACCAAGAGGGTCACATTTACAATTAATTGTAATTGGATTCAATTTGAATACAGTTGACTATGAATTATTAATGCCCATTGAATAAAAAGCAGTTTTGATAATACATTTCCAGACTCCAGTAAAAATATATTGAAAAAACAGTTACGAAAATATTTGTTTTCACGAAAATATTTGTTTTCATCACTAAGAAAACTTGCACAGTTGCACTTAACAGTATGGGCAAAAGACATGCACAAGTGGTATCATATCAGTATTACCCTGATATTTAGAACCAGTATGGCATGTTGTGATATGTAAGTTTCATATCCTTGACAACATGTGCTATTTTGGAAAATACGATGTACTGTGATAGTTAAGAATTAATCATTTCAAGTGTTTGTTTGACCATCTAACCTGAACCCCCAGGTCTTCTGTACTGAAGTTGCCTGGTTAGTGGCTTATACGAGTTTGATACAGTAACCCGTTTACCTTGCAGATATGTTACGGGCAGGCTAGCATGCTGCAGAGGATGATTAAAAGCCAGAGGGTGCATAAAGGTCCTTTTGAACAGATTATATACTGGTATACACATGTATGCATATACTTCTCCAACAAGAGATCTGTGTATTTTATGATATTACAGTGTTCCCAGAAAATGGAAATGTTTTTATTTCCAAAGTGACATCTTTTGAGTTTGATGATATCTTGGAAAAGCATGAAAGAAAGATAGAAACTGTTCGTAAGGCTGTTGTGGCAATAATGAAGGTTAAGTTGCAGAAGAGCCAAAAAAAAAGCTTTGTATTCAAAAGAATGTACATGTGTAGCCAGGTCCAGGCGTGGCCTTTTATGACAGGCAGTTGTTCCCTCTCGCCTCTGCTGAACTGGATTCAAAATAAGCAGGGTGCGTTTCACTTCCTGACATCACATTAGGTGGGCTATGAAAACCATCATGATTTCCTAAAAAAGATCTTAATCACCCACCTCTACAGACGCTGTAAATTCTCACAAATCAGAAAGTGAGTAATCATAAACAAGCTATGGATAATCATATCAAGGGAGCTAACCATGAGCTTATATTTCAATTAAATTTGGGTGATCCATTTGGATTCTCATAAAATGGTCGCTCTGAGTGTCCCAGGATGAGGATCCTATCAGGCCATCAGGGTTGAACATCAGGTTGTAAACTGATAACACACGATAACCCTTTTCCCAGCTGTACCAACACAGCTTTTTGATTTTTTAAACAACAGCTGATTTTTTAAAAAAAAACCTAAACAATATTTACCAATAAAGCTTCACAATTATAGACGTCATTGGGGTCAGGTCAATGGGCCAGTTCCAATGACAGCCATATTCATAGGTCTTTATTGACAAGGTAAGTATCTGGATATTTCAGGTCATGTTAGCCTTGTATTGGTTAATTTCAGGGTCCAACATAAGCCGTAACCGATAGGTTAGGTTATGGGGGAGGTTACATGTTTCTATAAACTCGAGACCTATTATTAGGTTACGAGAGGAAACTGATTACCATAATAATTTACCTTATATCTACACTATGGAAACCTTCAGGTTACAGTATGCTAGGCACACCGTAACCTATTTTAAGGTTATGGTGTGTGAAGCTTATATATCAGTCCCTGAATTTGTTTCCCTTATGTTAGGTAAAGGGTTGAAAGCTGACTCAGTTCTTTTCATGTGAATCCTAGCAGGGGTGCAGTGAGAATCAAAATGGATTTTCACTGGTTTTGATGCCCAAATCATCGCATTAATCGATTCTCTGATTTCTCGTCAAAATATTAGCCCCGTAATAGCCCCGTAACCATAAACTGTGTAGATTAACAAGTCATCTGTCCTTTCTGTTGACACAACAGAAGTCCTTTGATAATCATATCAAGGGAGCTAACCATAACGTTATATTTCATTTAAATTTTGTAGATCCATTTGCATTCTCACAAAAATGGTTGATATGAGTGTCCCGGGATGAGGCCAACATGGTTGAACACCTGTTGTAAACTGATAACACATGATAACCCTTTACCCAACACAGCTTTTTAATTTTTAAAACATCAACTGATTTTAAAAAAAAAAAACTAAATATTTACCAATAAATGCTTACAAATATGGATGTCATTGGAACCGGCTCAATGAGCCAGTTCCACTGACAGTCATATTCATACGATTTTATTGGCAAGTGAGTGTCTGTATATTTCAGGTCATATTAGCCTTGTATTGGTTAATTTGTTTCTGTTAAGTTAGGAAAAGGGTTGTTAAACTGACTCAGTTCTTTTGAAGAGAATCCTAGCAGAGGTGCAGCGAAAATCAAAATGCACTAATCTTTGCATGAATCGATTCTCTTGTCACTCCTGTAACCATAAACTACGTAGATTAACAACACAACAGAAGTCACAAAATTCGTATGTGTTTTTGTTTCAAAATTTGACCAAATGGGCCTAAATAATATAATTAAAAAAGAAGTTTGACATGTTTTCATCCAAACAGTTTGCTGATTATGAATGACACTGTTTGGTCATACAATTGCTTTTTGGCACATTATTTGCAATGACAGCAGTTTGCCTGATTCCATTTTAGCTTGGAATCAACGAATGACAGATTAATACAATCCACCATACTATGATGAAATAATCGAAATTTGAAAACCATGAGCTAAGAATATAGTGATCAAATCCAGTGACAATGATGTGTGTTGGTATCCAACCCAACTGATGTTTGCAAGGTGCACAACAAGTAGTTTCACCAGTCTTCATTGATGATTTTTTTCACAACTCCCACTGGTAACAGACGCAAGTTTCTGTGAAATGAGTGTCAAACAATTTTTCTAGCGTCCGAGTATCCTTGAAGAAATGTAACCTCATTTGTCCCCGGTTCCTTTGGGAAGTATCCTCTAAAAGTTTAATCAGCCAGAGTCATTCTCGTGAAGTCTCATCTCGTTAACTACTTCCTACGTTAAAAAAAGTGTGAAATTAGTATAAAGGTTCCGCTCCACAGTTTCGCACTATTGCACAGGGGTGAAATTCTAAACATAGGGCATTTGTTGAAACTAAGGCCATGTAAAATAGAGATATATTTTTAGTATCAGATATATGATTACATTAGGTCTTTTGTTGGAAAAGAGAATTTGAAGTTTTGGTCCCAAAGTTGGAGTCTGATACATAGGGGAAAATTACCAGATGAATTATGGGAAACAGTGGCTTCGAAAAATTGGCTATCTTTTAAAATGTAATTTTTACACGGGTTTGTTACCAGACAGGTAACTGAAAAAGGAGACGGAAACATATAATTTTTTTTTTGCATTTTAGAAACAGGGGATGCTTTGTTCCATGGGTGGGTAGGTGAGGTTGGTGGGAGAAATCTGCTTTTGAGGCTGCTAGGTGGCTGAAAATGACTGGCTTCGGCATTTTTTCATGCAATTTTTCAGGTTGAAGTCTGGCCTTTGACAATAAATTATTCCACCCACATTCAGATTGTTTATTTCAACTTAGTGAGATAGTGTTATATGTTTTTTGTGGATTTGGGAAATGTAATACATGTTATGAGTTAGATAACTAAGCTACAGAATATTTGCATTTGAAGAGAGTGTATGGCATATCATATTTGGAAATGCCTGGAAAAGTGTGGAGCGGAACCAAAGGACTCACGAGTTTCGACGTCGGCTTCGCCTCTGTCTCAACTCGGGCGCCTCCGGCGCCTTCGTCCTCTATAAAAATATAATATGAATAGGTGCTACCTAAAATGCGAACGTACTCATGTGTTCCTAATAAAGATACGTGTATGCTTAATCAGCTTATTAATTTTGGGGAATTTATCCCCCTGTATACACCTAATTTGGGAATGCATGTTTTTTAAAATTGCCCTACCAACCGGGGCGGGGGGGGGGGGGAGGCGGGATGGGGAGGGATCTTCAAATTAATATATCTCCACTAGATTGTGAATTTGTGTGATAGTCTTTTGTTCCTGGATATGTGAAGCACATTTGGCTTCAAGTTGTTCTTGTGAAATATTATTTTATTATCAGTTCTGGTTCAAATACGGTAGCAGACGTCCAGGAACGAGTGGTGCCTGCTGTATATTCTATGAGTTGATTTCATATATTTGTGGTGTTCTGTACCTCCCAACCTTCCTTTTGATGCATAATTTGTGTATATTTAATTTGAATTTAAGGAATATCAGAGGTGGGAATTTCAATTCAAAATGAACAAAATTTCATTACTTATATAGCACTTTAACTCAGTGTGTTCATTGTTGTAATGATGATGCTTAAATGCCCATTAGTTTTCTTTAATAAAACTAACTACAATACTGGAAAAAAGTTGACATTTAGAAAAAATTAACTAGCATAACAGTGCCATTACTTCCCCTCCCCTCAATGAATTTCCACCCTGTTCTGTTACTAGTATTAAGGTCTGTACTTGTATTTAATTTTGATAAGTGTTCCATCCCATACTTTTATTCCGACCTGTACTTTATTTTGAACACAAGAGTAGTTAATTTGTAAATTTGGATAAAAAAAATATACAAAGGATGCCAGTGGATGTATGTAGAATGTACATTCATACCTATTACCCAAAACCATTTCATACTCGTGATTTCATACCAGAAACCATTTGGAACACTTTTAAAAAATCAATAAGTCAGAATGACCCTGGCAATATTAATAGCAGTTTATTTGTCAGGTATATTTTGAAAAGAATAGATTTAGAATGTTATGCCCGTTTGGATGGGTATGAAATTACTCAAAGTTCCGGGTACGAAATCGTTGTTGGTATGAAATTACTGCAACCCATGTCATTGTGAAATGAATGTTCATCCCAAATGATACTTATGAAACAAGTCTGTGAGGGAGAATTCTTACTAGCCTCTGCAGGGCAATTTAATGGAAAATTTGGGTTGAGTTTCCTTAATAATGGTTGAGGTGAAAACAAATTTCATATTCTGCTTTTTACATGAACATAAATTTTGTTTTCTTGTTCTCATATGATATATATTTTTTTGGCCTGTTTAATCATTACGAAATATCAGTGACAAATTGAAGATTGTGCTCACCTAAATGGCATGTAAAAATTGCCGTCCAAGAAAAACTGATGCATGCAGCACTCTCAGAATGGCAGGTCTGGGTTCCAGTCAAAATTTTGTGCACATGTTTCATTGTTAAATTTATAGCCAACTATTCAATTTGATCCCATCTACACTAGAACATATTTCATCATTTGCCTGGGGAAGGATTCGAACCTTCATGCCATTGCCACTTAGTAGGGTCTCCAGGCACTTTACCCTTTCCAATGTTTTTCTAGACCAAGAGGGTCACATTTACAATTAATTGTAATTGGATTCAATTTGAGTACAGTTGACTATGAATTATTAATGCCCATTGAATAAAAAGCAGTTTTGATAGTACATTTCCAGACTCCAGTAAAAATATATTGAAAAAACAGTTACGAAAATATTTGTTTTCACGAAAATATTTGTTTTCATCACTAAGAAAACTTGCACACTTGCACTTAACAGTATGGGCAAAAGACATGCACAAGTGGTATCATATCAGTATTACCTTGATATTTAGAACCAGTATGGCATGTTGTGATATGTAAGTTTCATATCCTTGACAACATGTGCTATTTTGGAAAATACGATGTACAGTGATAGTTAAGAATTCATCATTTCAAGTGTTTGTTTGACCATCTAACCTGAACCCCCAGGTCTTCTGTACTGAAGTTGCCTGGTTAGTGGCTTATACGAGTTTGATACAGTAACCCGTTCACCTTGCAGATATGTTACGGGCAGGCTAGCATGCTGCAGAGGATGATTAAAAGCCAGAGGGTGCATAAAGGTCCTTTTGAACAGATTATATACTGGTATACACATGTATGCATATAGTTCTCCAACAAGAGATCTGTGCATTTTATGATATTACAGTGTTCCCAGAAAATGAAAATGTTTTTATTTCCAAAGTGACATCTTTTGAGTTTGATGATATCTTGGAAAAGCATGAAAGAAAGATAGAAACTGTTCGTAAGGCTATTGTGGCAATAATGAAGGTTAAGTTGCAGAAGAGCCAAAAAAAAGCTTTGTATTCAAAAGAATGTACATGTGTAGCCAGGTCCAGGCGTGGCCTTTTATGACAGGCAGTTGTTCCCTCTCGCCTCTGCTGAACTGGATTCAAAATAAGCAGGGTGCATTTCACTTCCTGACATCACATTAGGTGGGCTATGAAAACCATCATGATTTCCTAAAAAAGATCTTAATCACCCACCTCTACAGACGCTGGAAATTCTCACAAATCAGAAAGTGAGTAATCATAAACAAGCTATGGATAATCATATCAAGGGAGCTAACCATGAGCTTATATTTCAATTAAATTTGGGTGATCCATTTGGATTCTCATAAAATGGTCGCTCTGAGTGTCCCAGGATGAGGATCCTATCAGGCCATCAGGGTTGAACATCAGGTTGTAAACTGATAACACACGATAACCCTTTACCCAGCTGTACCAACACAGCTTTTTGATTTTTTAAACAACAACTGATTTTTAAAAAAAAAACCTAAACAATATTTACCAATAAAGCTTCTCAATTATAGACGTCATTGGGGTCAGGTCAATGGGCCAGTTCCAATGACAGCCATATTCATAGGTCTTTATTGACAAGGTAAGTATCTGGATATTTCAGGTCATGTTAGCCTTGTATTGGTTAATTTCAGGGTCCAACATAAGCCGTAACCGATAGGTTAGGTTATTGGGGAGGTTACATGTTTCTATAAACTCGAGACCTATTATTAGGTTACGAGAGGAAACTGATTACCATAATAATTTACCTTATATCTACACTATGGAAACCTTCATGTTACAGTATGCTAGGCACACCGTAACCTATTTTAAGGTTATGGTGTGTGAAGCTTATATATCAGTCCCTGAATTTGTTTCCCTTATGTTAGGTAAAGGGTTGAAAGCTGACTCAGTTCTTTTCATGTGAATCCTAGCAGGGGTGCAGTGAGAATCAAAATGGATTTTCACTGGTTTTGATGCCCAAATCATCGCATTAATCGATTCTCTGATTTCTCGTCAAAATATTAGCCCCGTAATAGCCCCGTAACCATAAACTGTGTAGATTAACAAGTCATCTGTCCGTTCTGTTGACACAACAGAAGTCCTTTGATAATCATATCAAGGCAGCTAACCATAACCTTATATTTCATTTAAATTTTGTAGATCCATTTGCATTCTCACAAAAATGGTTGATATGAGTGTCCCAGGATGAGGCCAACATGGTTGAACACCTGTTGTAAACTGATAACACATGATAACCCTTTACCCAACACAGCTTTTTAATTTTTAAAACATCAACTGATTTTAAAAAAAAACTAAATATTTACCAATGAATGCTTACAAATATGGATGTCATTGGAACCGGCTCAATGAGCCAGTTCCACTGACAGTCATATTCATACGATTTTATTGGCAAGTGAGTGTCTGTATATTTCAGGTCATATTAGCCTTGTATTGGTTAATTTGTTTCTGTTAAGTTAGGAAAAGGGTTGTTAAACTGACTCAGTTCTTTTGAAGAGAATCCCAGCAGAGGTGCAGCGAAAATCAAAATGCACTAATCTTTGCATGAATCGATTCTCTTGTCTCTCCTGTAACCATAAACTACGTAGATTAACAACACAACAGAAGTCACAAAATTCGTATGTGTTTTTGTTTCAAAATTTGACCAAATGGGCCTAAATAATATAATTAAAAAAGAAGTTTGACATGTTTTCATCCAAACAGTTTGCTGATTATGAATGACACTGTTTGGTCATACAATTGCTTTTTGGCACATTATTTGCAATGACAGCAGTTTGCCTGATTCCATTTTAGCTTGGAATCAACGAATGACAGATTTATATAATCCACCATACTATGATGAAATAATCGAAATTTGAAAACCATGAGCTAAGAATATAGTGATCAAATCCAGTGACAATGATGTGTGTTGGTATCCATCCCAACTGATGTTTGCAAGGTGCACAACAAGTAGTTTCATCACTAGCGTCCGAGTATCCTTGAAAAAATGTAACCTCATTTGTCCCCGGTTCCTTTGGGAAATATCCTCTAAAAGTTTAATCAGCCAGAGTCATTCTCGTGAAGTCTCATCTCGTTAACTACTTCCTACTTTAAAAAAGTGTGAAATTAGTATAAAGGTTCCGCTCCACAGTTTCGCACTGTTGCACAGGGGTGAAATTCTAAACATAGGGCATATGTTGAAACTAAGGCCATGTGAAATAGAGATATATTTTTAGTATCAGATATATGATTACATTAGGTTTTTTGTTGGGCAAGAGAATTTGAAGTTTTGGTCCCAAAGTTGGAGTCTGATACATAGGGGAAAATTACCAGATGAATTATGGGAAACAGTGGCTTCGAAAAATTGGCTATTTTTTAAAATGTAATTTTTACACGGGTTTGTTACCAGACAGGTAACTGAAAAAGGAGACGGAAACGTATAATTTTTTTTTTTTTGCATTTTAGAAACAGGGGATGCTTTGTTCCATGGGTGGGTAGGTGAGGTTGGTGGGAAAAATCTGCTTTTGAGGCTGCTAGGTGGCTGAAAATGACTGGTTTCGGCATTTTTTCATGCAATTTTTCAGGTTGAAGTCTGGCCTTTGACAATAAATTATTCCACCCACATTCAGATTGTTTATTTCAACTTAGTGAGATAGTGTTATATGTTTTTTTGTGGATTTGGGAAATGTAATACATGTTATGAGTTAGATAACTAAGCTACAGAATATTTGCATTTGAAGAGAGTGTATGGCATATCATATTTGGAAATGCCTGGAAAACTGTGGAGCGGAACCAAAGGACTCACGAGTTTCGACGTCGGCTTCGCCTCCGTCTCAACTCGGGCGCCTCCGGCGCCTTCGTCCTTTATAAAAATATAATATGAATAGGTGCTACCTAAAATGCGAACGTACTCATGTGTTCCTAATAAAGATACGTGTATGCTTAATCAGCTTATTAATTTTGGGGAATTTATCCACCCTGTATGCACCTAATTTGGGAATGCATGTCTTTTAAAATTGCCCTACCAACCGGGGGGGGGGGGGGGGGGGGAGGGATCTTCAAATTAATAAATCTCCACTCGATTGTGAATTTGTGTGATAGTCTTTTGTTCCTGGATATGTGAAGCACATTTGGCTTCAAATTGTTCTTGTGAAATATTATTTTATTATCAGTTCTGGTTCAAATACGGTAGCAGACGTCCAGGAACCAGTGGTGCCTGCTGTAAATTCTATGAGTTGATTTCATATATTTGACGTGTTCTGTACCTCCCAACCTTCCTTTTGATGCATAATTTGTGTATATTTAATTTAAATTTAAGGAATATCAGAGGTGGGAATTTCAATTCAAAATGAACAAAATTTCATTACTTATATAGCACCTTAACTCAGTGTGTTCATTGTTGTAATGATGATGCTTAAATACCCATTAGTTTTCTTTAATAAAACTAACTACAATACTGGAAAAAAGTTGACATTTAGATAAAATTAACTAGCATAACAGTGCCATTACTTCCCCTCCCCTCAATGAATTTCCACCCTGCTCTGTTACTAGTATTAAGGTCTGTACTTGTATTTAATTTTGATAAGTGTTCCATCCCATACTTTTATTCCCACCTGTACTTTATTTTGAACACAAGAGTAGTTATTTTGTAAATTTGGATAAAAAAAATATACAAAGGATGCCGGTGGATGTATGTAGAATGTACATTCATACCTATTACCCAAAACCATTTCATACTCGTGATTTCATACCAGAAACCATTTGGAACACTTTTAAAAAAAATAATAAGTCAGAATGACCCTGGCAATATTAATAGCAGTTTATTTGTCAGGTATATTTTGAAAAGAATAGATTTAGAATGTTATGCCCGTTTGGATGGGTATGAAATTACTCAAAGTTCCGGGTACGAAATCCTTGTTGGTATGAAATTACTGCAACCCATGTCATTGTGAAATGAATGTTCATCCCAAATGATACTTATGAAACAAGTCTGTGAGGGAGAATTCTTACTAGCCTCTGCAGGGCAATTTAATGGAAAATTTGGGTTGAGTTTCCTTAATAATGGTTGAGGTGAAAACAAATTTCATATTCTGCTTTTTACATGAACATAAATTTTGTTTTCTTGTTCTCATATGGTATATATTTTTTTGGCCTGTTTAATCATTACGAAATATCAGTGACAAATTGAAGATTGTGCTCACCTAAATGGCATGTAAAAATTGCCGTCCAAGATAAACTGATGCATGCAGCACTCTCAGAATGGCAGGTCTGGGTTTCAGTCAGAATTTTGTGCACATGTTTCATTGTTAAATTTATAGCCAACTGTTCAATTTGATTCCATCTTCACTAGAACATATTTCATCATTTGCCTGGGGAAGGATTCGAACCTTCATGCCATTGCCACTTAGTAGGGTCTCCAGGCACTTTACCCGTTCCAATGTTTTTCTAGACCAAGAGGGTCACATTTACAATTAATTGTAATTGGATTCAATTTGAGTACAGTTGACTATGAATTATTAATGCCCATTGAATAAAAAGCAGTTTTGATAGTACATTTCCAGACTCCAGTAAAAATATATTGAAAAAACAGTTACGAAAATATTTGTTTTCACGAAAATATTTGTTTTCATCACTAAGAAAACTTGCACAGTTGCACTTAACAGTATGGGCAAAAGACATGCACAAGTGGTATCATATCAGTATTACCCTGATATTTAGAACCAGTATGGCATGTTGTGATATGTAAGTTTCATATCCTTGACAACATGTGCTATTTTGGAAAATACGATGTACTGTGATAGTTAAGAATTCATCATTTCAAGTGTTTGTTTGACCATCTAACCTGAACCCCCAGGTCTTCTGTACTGAAGTTGCCTGGTTAGTGGCTTATACGAGTTTGATACAGTAACCCGTTCACCTTGCAGATATGTTACGGGCAGGCTAGCATGCTGCAGAGGATGATTAAGAGCCAGAGGGTGCATAAAGGTCCTTTTGAACAGATTATATACTGGTATACACATGTATGCATATACTTCTCCAACAAGAGATCTGTGTATTTTATGATATTACAGTGTTCCCAGAAAATGAAAATGTATTTATTTCCAAAGTGACATCTTTTGAGTTTGATGATATCTTGGAAAAGCATGAAAGAAAGATAGAAACTGTTCGTAAGGCTATTGTGGCAATAATGAAGGTTAAGTAGCAGAAGAGCCAAAAAAAAGCTTTGTATTCAAAAGAATGTACATGTGTAGCCAGGTCCAGGCGTGGCCTTTTATGACTGGCAGTTGTTCCCTCTCGCCTCTGCTGAACTGGATTCAAAATAAGCAGGGTGCATTTCACTTCCTGACATCACATTAGGTGGGCTATGAAAACCATCATGATTTCCTAAAAAAGATCTTAATCACCCACCTCTACAGACGCTGTAAATTCTCACAAATCAGAAAGTGAGTAATCATAAACAAGCTATGGATAATCATATCAAGGGAGCTAACCATGAGCTTATATTTCAATTAAATTTGGGTGATCCATTTGGATTCTCATAAAATGGTCGCTCTGAGTGTCCCAGGATGAGGATCCTATCAGGCCATCAGGGTTGAACATCAGGTTGTAAACTGATAACACACGATAACCCTTTACCCAGCTGTACCAACACAGCTTTTTGATTTTTTAAACAACTGATTTTTAAAAAAAAAACCTAAACAATATTTACCAATAAAGCTTCACAATTATAGACGTCATTGGGGTCAGGTCAATGGGCCAGTTCCAATGACAGCCATATTCATAGGTCTTTATTAACAAGGTAAGTATCTGGATATTTCAGGTCATGTTAGCCTTGTATTGGTTAATTTCAGGGTCCAACATAAGCCGTAACCGATAGGTTAGGTTATGGGGGAGGTTACATGTTTCTATAAACTCGAGACCTATTATTAGGTTACGAGAGGAAACTGATTACCATAATAATTTACCTTATATCTACACTATGGAAACCTTCAGGTTACAGTATGCTAGGCACACCGTAACCTATTTTAAGGTTATGGTGTGTGAAGCTTATATATCAGTCCCTGAATTTGTTTCCCTTATGTTAGGTAAAGGGTTGAAAGCTGACTCAGTTCTTTTCATGTGAATCCTAGCAGGGGTGCAGTGAGAATCAAAATGGATTTTCACTGGTTTTGATGCCCAAATCATCGCATTAATCGATTCTCTGATTTCTCGTCAAAATATTAGCCCCGTAATAGCCCCGTAACCATAAACTGTGTAGATTAACAAGTCATCTGTCCGTTCTGTTGACACAACAGAAGTCCTTTGATAATCATATCAAGGCAGCTAACCATAACCTTATATTTCATTTAAATTTTGTAGATCCATTTGCATTCTCACAAAAATGGTTGATATGAGTGTCCCAGGATGAGGCCAACATGGTTGAACACCTGTTGTAAACTGATAACACATGATAACCCTTTACCCAACACAGCTTTTTAATTTTTAAAACATCAACTGATTTTAAAAAAAAACTAAATATTTACCAATGAATGCTTACAAATATGGATGTCATTGGAACCGGCTCAATGAGCCAGTTCCACTGACAGTCATATTCATACGATTTTATTGGCAAGTGAGTGTCTGTATATTTCAGGTCATATTAGCCTTGTATTGGTTAATTTGTTTCTGTTAAGTTAGGAAAAGGGTTGTTAAACTGACTCAGTTCTTTTGAAGAGAATCCCAGCAGAGGTGCAGCGAAAATCAAAATGCACTAATCTTTGCATGAATCGATTCTCTTGTCACTCCTGTAACCATAAACTACGTAGATTAACAACACAACAGAAGTCACAAAATTCGTATGTGTTTTTGTTTCAAAATTTGACCAAATGGGCCTAAATAATATAATTAAAAAAGAAGTTTGACATGTTTTCATCCAAACAGTTTGCTGATTATGAATGACACTGTTTGGTCATACAATTGCTTTTTGGCACATTATTTGCAATGACAGCAGTTTGCCTGATTCCATTTTAGCTTGGAATCAACGAATGACAGATTTATATAATCCACCATACTATGATGAAATAATCGAAATTTGAAAACCATGAGCTAAGAATATAGTGATCAAATCCAGTGACAATGATGTGTGTTGGTATCCATCCCAACTGATGTTTGCAAGGTGCACAACAAGTAGTTTCATCACTAGCGTCCGAGTATCCTTGAAAAAATGTAACCTCATTTGTCCCCGGTTCCTTTGGGAAATATCCTCTAAAAGTTTAATCAGCCAGAGTCATTCTCGTGAAGTCTCATCTCGTTAACTACTTCCTACTTTAAAAAAAGTGTGAAATTAGTATAAAGGTTCCGCTCCACAGTTTCGCACTGTTGCACAGGGGTGAAATTCTAAACATAGGGCATATGTTGAAACTAAGGCCATGTAAAATAGAGATATATTTTTAGTATCAGATATATGATTACATTAGGTTTTTTGTTGGGCAAGAGAATTTGAAGTTTTGGTCCCAAAGTTGGAGTCTGATACATAGGGGAAAATTACCAGATGAATTATGGGAAACAGTGGCTTCGAAAAATTGGCTATTTTTTAAAATGTAATTTTTACACGGGTTTGTTACCAGACAGGTAACTGAAAAAGGAGACGGAAACGTATAATTTTTTTTTTTTGCATTTTAGAAACAGGGGATGCTTTGTTCCATGGGTGGGTAGGTGAGGTTGGTGGGAAAAATCTGCTTTTGAGGCTGCTAGGTGGCTGAAAATGACTGGTTTCGGCATTTTTTCATGCAATTTTTCAGGTTGAAGTCTGGCCTTTGACAATAAATTATTCCACCCACATTCAGATTGTTTATTTCAACTTAGTGAGATAGTGTTATATGTTTTTTGTGGATTTGGGAAATGTAATACATGTTATGAGTTAGATAACTAAGCTACAGAATATTTGCATTTGAAGAGAGTGTATGGCATATCATATTTGGAAATGCCTGGAAAACTGTGGAGCGGAACCAAAGGACTCACGAGTTTCGACGTCGGCTTCGCCTCCGTCTCAACTCGGGCGCCTCCGGCGCCTTCGTCCTTTATAAAAATATAATATGAATAGGTGCTACCTAAAATGCGAACGTACTCATGTGTTCCTAATAAAGATACGTGTATGCTTAATCAGCTTATTAATTTTGGGGAATTTATCCACCCTGTATGCACCTAATTTGGGAATGCATGTCTTTTAAAATTGCCCTACCAACCGGGGGGGGGGGGGGGGAGGGATCTTCAAATTAATAAATCTCCACTCGATTGTGAATTTGTGTGATAGTCTTTTGTTCCTGGATATGTGAAGCACATTTGGCTTCAAATTGTTCTTGTGAAATATTATTTTATTATCAGTTCTGGTTCAAATACGGTAGCAGACGTCCAGGAACCAGTGGTGCCTGCTGTAAATTCTATGAGTTGATTTCATATATTTGACGTGTTCTGTACCTCCCAACCTTCCTTTTGATGCATAATTTGTGTATATTTAATTTAAATTTAAGGAATATCAGAGGTGGGAATTTCAATTCAAAATGAACAAAATTTCATTACTTATATAGCACCTTAACTCAGTGTGTTCATTGTTGTAATGATGATGCTTAAATACCCATTAGTTTTCTTTAATAAAACTAACTACAATACTGGAAAAAAGTTGACATTTAGATAAAATTAACTAGCATAACAGTGCCATTACTTCCCCTCCCCTCAATGAATTTCCACCCTGCTCTGTTACTAGTATTAAGGTCTGTACTTGTATTTAATTTTGATAAGTGTTCCATCCCATACTTTTATTCCCACCTGTACTTTATTTTGAACACAAGAGTAGTTATTTTGTAAATTTGGATAAAAAAAATATACAAAGGATGCCGGTGGATGTATGTAGAATGTACATTCATACCTATTACCCAAAACCATTTCATACTCGTGATTTCATACCAGAAACCATTTGGAACACTTTTAAAAAAAATAATAAGTCAGAATGACCCTGGCAATATTAATAGCAGTTTATTTGTCAGGTATATTTTGAAAAGAATAGATTTAGAATGTTATGCCCGTTTGGATGGGTATGAAATTACTCAAAGTTCCGGGTACGAAATCCTTGTTGGTATGAAATTACTGCAACCCATGTCATTGTGAAATGAATGTTCATCCCAAATGATACTTATGAAACAAGTCTGTGAGGGAGAATTCTTACTAGCCTCTGCAGGGCAATTTAATGGAAAATTTGGGTTGAGTTTCCTTAATAATGGTTGAGGTGAAAACAAATTTCATATTCTGCTTTTTACATGAACATAAATTTTGTTTTCTTGTTCTCATATGGTATATATTTTTTTGGCCTGTTTAATCATTACGAAATATCAGTGACAAATTGAAGATTGTGCTCACCTAAATGGCATGTAAAAATTGCCGTCCAAGATAAACTGATGCATGCAGCACTCTCAGAATGGCAGGTCTGGGTTTCAGTCAGAATTTTGTGCACATGTTTCATTGTTAAATTTATAGCCAACTGTTCAATTTGATTCCATCTTCACTAGAACATATTTCATCATTTGCCTGGGGAAGGATTCGAACCTTCATGCCATTGCCACTTAGTAGGGTCTCCAGGCACTTTACCCGTTCCAATGTTTTTCTAGACCAAGAGGGTCACATTTACAATTAATTGTAATTGGATTCAATTTGAGTACAGTTGACTATGAATTATTAATGCCCATTGAATAAAAAGCAGTTTTGATAGTACATTTCCAGACTCCAGTAAAAATATATTGAAAAAACAGTTACGAAAATATTTGTTTTCACGAAAATATTTGTTTTCATCACTAAGAAAACTTGCACAGTTGCACTTAACAGTATGGGCAAAAGACATGCACAAGTGGTATCATATCAGTATTACCCTGATATTTAGAACCAGTATGGCATGTTGTGATATGTAAGTTTCATATCCTTGACAACATGTGCTATTTTGGAAAATACGATGTACTGTGATAGTTAAGAATTCATCATTTCAAGTGTTTGTTTGACCATCTAACCTGAACCCCCAGGTCTTCTGTACTGAAGTTGCCTGGTTAGTGGCTTATACGAGTTTGATACAGTAACCCGTTCACCTTGCAGATATGTTACGGGCAGGCTAGCATGCTGCAGAGGATGATTAAGAGCCAGAGGGTGCATAAAGGTCCTTTTGAACAGATTATATACTGGTATACACATGTATGCATATACTTCTCCAACAAGAGATCTGTGTATTTTATGATATTACAGTGTTCCCAGAAAATGAAAATGTATTTATTTCCAAAGTGACATCTTTTGAGTTTGATGATATCTTGGAAAAGCATGAAAGAAAGATAGAAACTGTTCGTAAGGCTATTGTGGCAATAATGAAGGTTAAGTAGCAGAAGAGCCAAAAAAAAGCTTTGTATTCAAAAGAATGTACATGTGTAGCCAGGTCCAGGCGTGGCCTTTTATGACTGGCAGTTGTTCCCTCTCGCCTCTGCTGAACTGGATTCAAAATAAGCAGGGTGCATTTCACTTCCTGACATCACATTAGGTGGGCTATGAAAACCATCATGATTTCCTAAAAAAGATCTTAATCACCCACCTCTACAGACGCTGTAAATTCTCACAAATCAGAAAGTGAGTAATCATAAACAAGCTATGGATAATCATATCAAGGGAGCTAACCATGAGCTTATATTTCAATTAAATTTGGGTGATCCATTTGGATTCTCATAAAATGGTCGCTCTGAGTGTCCCAGGATGAGGATCCTATCAGGCCATCAGGGTTGAACATCAGGTTGTAAACTGATAACACACGATAACCCTTTACCCAGCTGTACCAACACAGCTTTTTGATTTTTTAAACAACTGATTTTTAAAAAAAAAACCTAAACAATATTTACCAATAAAGCTTCACAATTATAGACGTCATTGGGGTCAGGTCAATGGGCCAGTTCCAATGACAGCCATATTCATAGGTCTTTATTAACAAGGTAAGTATCTGGATATTTCAGGTCATGTTAGCCTTGTATTGGTTAATTTCAGGGTCCAACATAAGCCGTAACCGATAGGTTAGGTTATGGGGGAGGTTACATGTTTCTATAAACTCGAGACCTATTATTAGGTTACGAGAGGAAACTGATTACCATAATAATTTACCTTATATCTACACTATGGAAACCTTCAGGTTACAGTATGCTAGGCACACCGTAACCTATTTTAAGGTTATGGTGTGTGAAGCTTATATATCAGTCCCTGAATTTGTTTCCCTTATGTTAGGTAAAGGGTTGAAAGCTGACTCAGTTCTTTTCATGTGAATCCTAGCAGGGGTGCAGTGAGAATCAAAATGGATTTTCACTGGTTTTGATGCCCAAATCATCGCATTAATCGATTCTCTGATTTCTCGTCAAAATATTAGCCCTGTAATAGCCCCGTAACCATAAACTGTGTAGATTAACAAGTCATCTGTCCTTTCTGTTGACACAACAGAAGTCCTTTGATAATCATATCAAGGCAGCTAACCATAACCTTATATTTCATTTAAATTTTGTAGATCCATTTGCATTCTCACAAAAATGGTTGATATGAGTGTCCCAGGTTGAGGCCAACATGGTTGAACACCTGTTGTAAACTGATAACACATGATAACCCTTTACCCAACACAGCTTTTTAATTTTTAAAACATCAACTGATTTTAAAAAAAAAACTAAATATTTACCAATAAATGCTTACAAATATGGATGTCATTGGAACCGGCTCAATGAGCCAGTTCCACTGACAGTCATATTCATACGATTTTATTGGCAAGTGAGTGTCTGTATATTTCAGGTCATATTAGCCTTTTTATTGGTTAATTTGTTTCTGTCAAGTTAGGAAAAGGGTTGTTAAACTGACTCAGTTCTTTTGAAGAGAATCCTAGCAGAGGTGCAGCGAAAATCGAAATGCACTAATCTTTGCATGAATCGATTCTCTTGTCACTCCTGTAACCATAAACTACGTAGATCAACAACACAACAGAAGTCACAAAATTCGTATGTGTTTTTGTTTCAAAATTTGACCAAATGGGCCTAAATAATATAATTAAAATAGAAGTTTGACATGTTTTCATCCAAACAGTTTGCTGATTATGAATGACACTGTTTGGTCACACAATTGCTTTTTGGCACATTATTTGCAATGACAGCAGTTTGCCTGATTCCATTTTAGCTTGGAATCAACGAATGACAGATTAATACAATCCACCATACTATGATGAAATAATCGAAATTTGAAAACCATGAGCTAAGAATATAGTGATCAAATCCAGTGACAATGATGTGTGTTGGTATGCATCCCAACTGATGTTTGCAAGGTGCACAACAAGTAGTTTCACCAGTCTTCATTGATGATTTTTTTTTTCACAACTCCCACTGGTAACAGAGGCAAGTTTCTGTGAAATGAGTGTCAAACAATTTTTCTAGCGTCCGAGTATCCTTGAAAAAATGTAACCTCATTTGTCCCCGGTTCCTTTGGGAAATATCCTCTAAAAGTTTAATCAGCCAGAGTCATTCTCGTGAAGTCTCATCTCGTTAACTACTTCCTACATTAAAAAAAGTGTGAAATTAGTATAAAGGTTCCGCTCCACAGTTTCGCACTATTGCACAGGGGTGAAATTCTAAACATAGGGCATATGTTGAAACTAAGGCCATGTAAAATAGAGATATATTTTTAGTATCAGATATATGATTACATTAGGTTTTTTGTTGGACAAGGGAATTTGAAGTTTTGGTCCCAAAGTTGGAGTCTGATACATAGGGGAAAATTACCAGATGAATTATGGGAAACAGTGGCTTCGAAAAATTGGCTATTTTTTAAAATGTAATTTTTACACGGGTTTGTTACCAGACAGGTAACTGAAAAAGGAGACGGAAACATATAATTTTTTTTTTGCATTTTAGAAACAGGGGATGCTTTGTTCCATGGGTGAGTAGGTGAGGTTGGTGGGAAAAATCTGCTTTTGAGGCTGCTAGGTGGCTGAAAATGACTGGTTTCGGCATTTTTTCATGCAATTTTTCAGGTTGAAGTCTGGCCTTTGACAATAAATTATTCCACCCACATTCAGATTGTTTATTTCAACTTAGTGAGATAGTGTTATATGTTTTTTGTGGATTTGGGAAATGTAATACATGTTATGAGTTAGATAACTAAGCTACAGAATATTTGCATTTGAAGAGAGTGTATGGCATATCATATTTGGAAATGCCTGGAAAACTGTGGAGCGGAACCAAAGGACTCGCGAGTTTCGACGTCGGCTTCGCCTCCGTCTCAACTCGGGCGCCTCCGGCGCCTTCGTCCTTTATAAAAATATAATATGAATAGGTGCTACCTAAAATGCGAACGTACTCATGTGTTCCTAATAAAGATACGTGTATGCCTAATCAGCTTATTAATTTTGGGGAATTTATCCACCCTGTATGCACCTAATTTGGGAATGCATGTTTTTTAAAATTGCCCTACCAACCGGGGAGTGGGGGGGGGGGGGGATGGGGAGGGATCTTCAAATTAATAAATCTCCACTATATTGTGAATTTTTGTGATTGTGTTTTGTTCCTGGATATGTGAAGCACATTTGGCTTCAAGTTGTTCTTGTGAAATATTATTTTATTATCAGTTCTGGTTCAAATACGGTAGCAGACGTCCAGGAACCAGTGGTGCCTGCTGTAAATTCTATGAGTTGATTTCATATATGTGTCGTGTTCTGTACCTCCCAACCTTCCTTTTGATGCATAATTTGTGTATATTTAATTTGAATTTAAGGAATATCAGAGGTGGGAATTTCAATTCAAAATGAACAAAATTTCATTAGTTATATAGCACCTTAACTCAGTGTGTTCATTGTTGTAATGATGATGCTTAAATGCCCATTAGTTTTCTTTAATAAAACTAACTACAATACTGGAAAAAAGTTGACATTTAGATAAAATTAACTAGCATAACAGTGCCATTACTTCCCCTCCCCTCAATGAATTTCCACCTTGTTCTGTTACTAGTATTAAGGTCTGTACTTGTATTTAATTTTGATAAGTGTCCCGTCCCATACTTTTATTCCCACCTGTACTTTATTTTGAACACAAGAGTAGTTATTTTGTAAATTTGGATAAAAAAAATATACAAAGGATGCCGGTGGATGTATGTAGAATGTACATTCATACCTATTACCCAAAACCATTTCATACTCGTGATTTCATACCAGAAACCATTTGGAACACTTTTAAAAAAAAATAATAAGTCAGAATGACCCTGGCAATATTAATAGCAGTTTATTTGTCAGGTATATTTTGAAAAGAATAGATTTTGAATATTATGCCCGTTTGGATGGGTATGAAATTACTCAAGGTTCCGGGTACGAAATCGTTGTTGGTATGAAATTACTGCAACCCATGTCATTGTGAAATGAATGTTCATCCCAAATGATACTTATGAAACAAGTCTGTGAGGGAGAATTCTTACTAGCCTCTGCAGGGCAATTTAATGGAAAATTTGGGTTGAGTTTCCTTAATAATGGTTGAGGTGAAAACAAATTTCATATTCTGCTTTTTACATGAACATGAATTTTGTTTTCTTCTTCTTATATGATATATATTTTTTTGGCCTGTTTAATCATTACGAAATATCAGTGACAAATTGAAGATTGTGCTCACCTAAATGGCATGTAAAAATTGCCGTCCAAGAAAAACTGATGCATGCAGCACTCTCAGAATGGCAGGTCTGGGTTTCAGTCAGAATTTTGTGCACATGTTTCATTGTTAAATTTATAGCCAACTATTCAATTTGATCCCATCTACACTAGAACATATTTCATCATTTGCCTGGGGAAGGATTCGAACCTTCATGCCATTGCCACTTAGTAGGGTCTCCAGGCACTTTACCCTTTCCAATGTTTTTCTAGACCAAGAGGGTCACATTTACAATTAATTGTAATTGGATTCAATTTGAGTACAGTTGACTATGAATTATTAATGCCCATTGAATAAAAAGCAGTTTTGATAGTACATTTCCAGACTCCAGTAAAAATATATTGAAAAAACAGTTACGTAAATATTTGTTTTCACGAAAATATTTGTTTTTATCACTAAGAAAACTTGCACAGTTGCACTTAACAGTATGGGCAAAAGACATGCACAAGTGGTATCATATCAGTATTACCCTGATATTTAGAACCAGTATGGCATGTTGTGATATGTAAGTTTCATATCTTTGACAACATGTGCTATTTTGGAAAATACGATGTACTGTGATAGTTAAGAATTCATCATTTCAAGTGTTTGTTTGACCATCTAACCTGAACCCCCAGGTCTTCTGTACTGAAGTTGCCTGGTTAGTGGCTTATACGAGTTTGATACAGTAACCCGTTCACCTTGCAGATATGTTACGGGCAGGCTAGCATGCTGCAGAGGATGATTAAAAACCAGAGGGTGCATAAAGGTCCTTTTGAACAGATTATATACTGGTATACACATGTATGCATATACTTCTCCAACAAGAGATCTGTGTATTTTATTACAGTGTTCCCAGAAAATGAAAATGTTTTTATTTCCAAAGTGACATCTTTTGAGTTTGATGATATATTGGAAAAGCATGAAAGAAAGATAGAAACTGTTCGTAAGGCTATTGTGGCAATAATGAAGGTTAAGTTGCAGAAGAGCCAAAAAAAGCTTTGTATTCAAAAGAATGTACATGTGTAGCCAGGTCCAGGCGTGGCCTTTTATGACAGGCAGTTGTTCCCTCTCGCCTCTGCTGACGTGGATTCAAAATAAGCAGGGTGCGTTTCACTTC
The DNA here is from genome assembly GCA_031216915.1 of Pictodentalium vernedei. Taxonomy (NCBI): domain Eukaryota; kingdom Metazoa; phylum Mollusca; class Scaphopoda; order Dentaliida; family Dentaliidae; genus Pictodentalium; species Pictodentalium vernedei. The sequence continues at coordinate 93,676,214 of CM062288.1, forward strand.
CTGACATCACATTAGGTGGGCTATGAAAACCATCATGATTTCCTAAAAAAGATCTTAATCACCCACCTCTACAGACGCTGGAAATTCTCACAAATCAGAAAGTGAGTAATCATAAACAAGCTATGGATAATCATATCAAGGGAGCTAACCATGAGCTTATATTTCATTTAAATTTTGTAGATCCATTTGCATTCTCACAAAAATGGTTGATATGAGTGTCCCAGGATGAGGCCAACATGGTTGAACACCTGTTGTAAACTGATAACACATGATAACCCTTTACCCAACACAGCTTTTCAATTTTTAAACAATCAACTGATTTAAAAAAAAAAAAAAAATAATATTTACCAATAAATGCTTACAAATATGGATGTCATTGGAACCGGCTCAATGAGCCAGTTCCACTGACAGTCATATTCATACGATTTTATTGGCAAGTGAGTGTCTGTATATTTCAGGTCATATTAGCCTTGTATTGGTTAATTTGTTTCTGTTAAGTTAGGAAAAGGGTTGTTAAACTGACTCAGTTATTTTGAAGAGAATCCTAGCAGAGGTGCAGCGAAAATCCAAATGCACTAATCTTTGCATGAATCGATTCTCTTGTCACTCCTGTAACCATAAACTACGTAGATCAACAACACAACAAAAGTCACAAAATTCGTATGTGTTTTTGTTTCAAAATTTGACCAAATAGGCCTAAATAATATAATTAAAAAAGAAGTTTAAAATGTTTTCATCCAAACAGTTTGCTGATTATGAATGACACTGTTTGGTCACACAATTGCTTTTTGGCACATTATTTGCAATGACAGCAGTTTGCCTGATTCCATTTTAGCTTGGAATCAACGAATGACAGATTAATACAATCCACCATACTATGATGAAATAATCGAAATTTGAAAACTATGAGCTAAGAATATAGTGATCAAATCCAGTGACAATGATGTGTGTTGGTATGCATCCCAACTGATGTTTGCAAGGTGCAGAACAAGTAGTTTCACCAGTCTTCATTGATGATTTTTTTCACAACTCCCACTGGTAACAGAGGCAAGTTTCTGTGAAATGAGTGTCAAACAATTTTTCTAGCGTCCGAGTATCCTTGAAAAAATGTAACCTCATTTGTCCCAGGTTCCTTTGGGAAATATCCTCTAAAGGTTTAATCAGCCAGAGTCATTCTCGTGAAGTCTCATCTCGTTAACTACTTCCTACGTTAAAAAAGTGTGAAATTAGTATAAAGGTTCCGCTCCACAGTTTCGCACTATTGCACAGGGGTGAAATTCTAAACATAGGGCATATGTTGAAACTAAGGCCATGTAAAATAGAGATATATTTTTAGTATCAGATATATGATTACATTAGGTTTTTTGTTGGACAAGAGAATTTGAAGTTTTGGTCCCAAAGTTGGAGTCTGATACATGGGGGAAAATTACCAGATGAATTATGGGAAACAGTGGCTTCGAAAAATTGGCTATTTTTTAAAATGTAATTTTTACACGGGTTTGTTACCAGACAGGTAACTGAAAAAGGAGACGGAAACATATAATTTTTTTTTTTGCATTTTAGAAACAGGGGATGCTTTGTTTCATGGGTGGGTAGGTGAGGTTGGTGGGAAAAATCTGCTTTTGAGGCTGCTAGGTGGCTGAAAATGACTGGATTCGGCATTTTTTCATGCAATTTTTCAGGTTGAAGTCTGGCCTTTGACAATAAATTATTCCACCCACATTCAGATTGTTTATTTCAACTTAGTGAGATAGTGTTATATGTTTTTTTGTGGATTTGGGAAATGTAAGCGGAACCAAAGGACTCACGAATTTCGACGTCGGCTTCGCCACCGTCTCAACTCGGGCGCCTCCGGCGCCTTCGTCCTTTATAAAAATATAATACGAATAGGTGCTACCTAAAATGCGAACGTACTCATGTGTTCCTAATAAAGATACGTGTATGCTTAATCAGCTTATTAATTTTCGGGAATTTATCCACCCTGTATGCACCTAATTTGGGAATGCATGTTTTTTAAAATTGCCCTACCAACCGGGGGGGGGGGGGGGGGGATGGGGAGGGATCTTCAAATAAATAAATTTCCACTAGATTGCGAATTTTTGTGATAGTCTTTTGTTCCTGGATATGTGAAGCACATTTGGCTTCAAGTTGTTCTTGTGAAATATTATTTTATTATCAGTTCTGGTTCAAATACGGTAGCAGACGTCCAGGAACCAGTGGTGCCTGCTGTAAATTCTATGAGTTGATTTCATATATTTGTCGTGTTCTGTACCTCCCAACCTTCCTTTTGATGCATAATTTGTGTATATTTAATTTGAATTTAAGGAATATCAGAGGTGGGAATTTCAATTCAAAATGAACAAAATTTCATTACTTATATAGCACCTTAACTCAGTGTGTTCATTGTTGTAATGATGATGCTTAAATGCCCATTAGTTTTCTTTAATAAAACTAACTACAATACTGGAAAAAAGTTGACATTTAGATAAAATTAACTAGCATAACAGTGCCATTACTTCCCCTCCCCTCAATGAATTTCCACCCTGTTCTGTTACTAGTATTAAGGTCTGTACTTGTATTTAATTTTGATAAGTGTTCCATCCCATACTTTTATTCCCACCTGTACTTTATTTTGAACACAAGAGTAGTTATTTTGTAAATTTGGATAAAAAAAATATACAAAGGATGCCGGTGGATGTATGTAGAATGTACATTCATACCTATTACCCAAAACCATTTCATACTCGTGATTTCATACCAGAAACCATTTGGAACACTTTTAAAAAAAATAATAAGTCAGAATGACCCTGGCAATATTAATAGCAGTTTATTTGTCAGGTATATTTTGAAAAGAATAGATTTTGAATGTTATGCCCGTTTGGATGGGTATGAAATTACTCAAAGTTCCGGGTACGAAATCGTTGTTGGTATGAAATTACTGCAACCCATGTCATTGTGAAATGAATGTTCATCCCAAATGATACTTATGAAACAAGTCTGTGAGGGAGAATTCTTTCTAGCCTCTGCAGGGCAATTTAATGGAAAATTTGGGTTGAGTTTCCTTAATAATGGTTGAGATGAAAACAAATTTCATATTCTGCATTTTACATGAACATAAATTTTGTTTTCTTGTTCTCATATGATATATATTTTTTTGGCCTGTTTAATCATTACGAAATATCAGTGACAAATTGAAGATTGTGCTCACCTAAATGGCATGTAAAAATTGCCGTCCAAGAAAAACTGATGCATGCAGCACTCTCAGAATGGCAGGTTTGGGTTTCAGTCAGAATTTTGAGCACATGTTTCATTGTTAAATTTAGAGCCAACTATTCAATTTGATCCCATCTACACTAGAACATATTTCATCATTTGCCAGGGGAAGGATTCGAACCTTCATGCCATTGCCACTTAGTAGGGTCTCCAGGCACTTTACCCTTTCCAATGTTTTTCTAGACCAAGAGGGTCACATTTACAATTAGTTGTAATTGGATTCAATTTGAGTACAGCTGACTATGAATTATTAATGCCCATTGAATAAAAAGCAGTTTTGATAGTACATTTCCAGACTCCAGTAAAAATATATTGAAAAAACAGTTACGAAAATATTTGTTTTCACGAAAATATTTGTTTTCATCACTAAGAAAACTTGCACAGTTGCACTTAACAGTATGGGCAAAAGACATGCACAAGTGGTATCATATCAGTATTACCCTGATATTTAGAACCAGTATGGCATGTTGTGATATGTAAGTTTCATATCCTTGACAACATGTGCTATTTTGGAAAATACGATGTACTGTGATAGTTAAGAATTAATCATTTCAAGTGTTTGTTTGACCATCTAACCTGAACCCCCAGGTCTTCTGTACTGAAGTTGCCTGGTTAGTGGCTTATACGAGTTTGACACAGTAACCCGTTTACCTTGCAGATATGTTACGGGCAGGCTAGCATGCTGCAGAGGATGATTAAAAGCCAGAGGGTGCATAAAGGTCCTTTTGAACAGATTATATACTGGTATACACATGTATGCATATACTTCTCCAACAAGAGATCTGTGTATTTTATGATATTACAGTGTTCCCAGAAAATGGAAATGTTTTTATTTCCAAAGTGACATCTTTTGAGTTTGATGATATCTTGGAAAAGCATGAAAGAAAGATAGAAACTGTTCGTAAGGCTGTTGTGGCAATAATGAAGGTTAAGTTGCAGAAGAGCCAAAAAAAAGCTTTGTATTCAAAAGAATGTACATGTGTAGCCAGGTCCAGGCGTGGCCTTTTATGACAGGCAGTTGTTCCCTCTCGCCTCTGCTGAACTGGATTCAAAATAAGCAGGGTGCGTTTCACTTCCTGACATCACATTAGGTGGGCTATGAAAACCATCATGATTTCCTAAAAAAGATCTTAATCACCCACCTCTACAGACGCTGTAAATTCTCACAAATCAGAAAGTGAGTAATCAAAAACAAGCTATGGATAATCATATCAAGGGAGCTAACCATGAGCTTATATTTCAATTAAATTTGGGTGATCCATTTGGATTCTCATAAAATGGTCGCTCTGAGTGTCCCAGGATGAGGATCCTATCAGGCCATCAGGGTTGAACATCAGGTTGTAAACTGATAACACACGATAACCCTTTTCCCAGCTGTACCAACACAGCTTTTTGATTTTTTAAACAACAACTGATTTTTTAAAAAAAAACCTAAACAATATTTACCAATAAAGCTTCACAATTATAGACGTCATTGGGGTCAGGTCAATGGGCCAGTTCCAATGACAGCCATATTCATAGGTCTTTACTGACAAGGTAAGTATCTGGATATTTCAGGTCATGTTAGCCTTGTATTGGTTAATTTCAGGGTCCAACATAAGCCGTAACCGATAGGTTAGGTTATGGGGGAGGTTACATGTTTCTATAAACTCGAGACCTATTATTAGGTTACGAGAGGAAACTGATTACCATAATAATTTACCTTATATCTACACTATGGAAACCTTCAGGTTACAGTATGCTAGGCACACCGTAACCTATTTTAAGGTTATGGTGTGTGAAGCTTATATATCAGTCCCTGAATTTGTTTCCCTTATGTTAGGTAAAGGGTTGAAAGCTGACTCAGTTCTTTTCATGTGAATCCTAGCAGGGGTGCAGTGAGAATCAAAATGGATTTTCACTGGTTTTGATGCCCAAATCATCGCATTAATCGATTCTCTGATTTCTCGTCAAAATATTAGCCCCGTAATAGCCCCGTAACCATAAACTGTGTAGATTAACAAGTCATCTGTCCTTTCTGTTGACACAACAGAAGTCCTTTGATAATCATATCAAGGGAGCTAACCATGACGTTATATTTCATTTAAATTTTGTAGATCCATTTGCATTCTCACAAAAATGGTTGATATGAGTGTCCCGGGATGAGGCCAACATGGTTGAACACCTGTTGTAAACTGATAACACATGATAACCCTTTACCCAACACAGCTTTTTAATTTTTAAAACATCAACTGATTTTAAAAAAAAAAACTAAATATTTACCAATAAATGCTTACAAATATGGATGTCATTGGAACCGGCTCAATGAGCCAGTTCCACTGACAGTCATATTCATATGATTTTATTGGCAAGTGAGTGTCTGTATATTTCAGGTCATATTAGCCTTGTATTGGTTAATTTGTTTCTGTTAAGTTAGGAAAAGGGTTGTTAAACTGACTCAGTTCTTTTGAAGAGAATCCTAGCAGAGGTGCAGCGAAAATCAAAATGCACTAATCTTTGCATGAATCGATTCTCTTGTCACTCCTGTAACCATAAACTACGTAGATTAACAACACAACAGAAGTCACAAAATTCGTATGTGTTTTTGTTTCAAAATTTGACCAAATGGGCCTAAATAATATAATTAAAAAAGAAGTTTGACATGTTTTCATCCAAACAGTTTGCTGATTATGAATGACACTGTTTGGTCATACAATTGCTTTTTGGCACATTATTTGCAATGACAGCAGTTTGCCTGATTCCATTTTAGCTTGGAATCAACGAATGACAGATTAATACAATCCACCATACTATGATGAAATAATCGAAATTTGAAAACCATGAGCTAAGAATATAGTGATCAAATCCAGTGACAATGATGTGTGTTGGTATCCAACCCAACTGATGTTTGCAAGGTGCACAACAAGTAGTTTCACCAGTCTTCATTGATGATTTTTTTCACAACTCCCACTGGTAACAGAGGCAAGTTTCTGTGAAATGAGTGTCAAACAATTTTTCTAGCGTCCGAGTATCCTTGAAGAAATGTAACCTCATTTGTCCCCGGTTCCTTTGGGAAGTATCCTCTAAAAGTTTAATCAGCCAGAGTCATTCTCGTGAAGTCTCATCTCGTTAACTACTTCCTACGTTAAAAAAAGTGTGAAATTAGTATAAAGGTTCCGCTCCACAGTTTCGCACTATTGCACAGGGGTGAAATTCTAAACATAGGGCATATGTTGAAACTAAGGCCATGTAAAATAGAGATATATTTTTAGTATCAGATATATGATTACATTAGGTCTTTTGTTGGAAAAGAGAATTTGAAGTTTTGGTCCCAAAGTTGGAGTCTGATACATAGGGGAAAATTACCAGATGAATTATGGGAAACAGTGGCTTCGAAAAATTGGCTATCTTTTAAAATGTAATTTTTACACGGGTTTGTTACCAGACAGGTAACTGAAAAAGGAGACGGAAACATATAATTTTTTTTTTGCATTTTAGAAACAGGGGATGCTTTGTTCCATGGGTGGGTAGGTGAGGTTGGTGGGAGAAATCTGCTTTTGAGGCTGCTAGGTGGCTGAAAATGACTGGCTTCGGCATTTTTTCATGCAATTTTTCAGGTTGAAGTCTGGCCTTTGACAATAAATTATTCCACCCACATTCAGATTGTTTATTTCAACTTAGTGAGATAGTGTTATATGTTTTTTGTGGATTTGGGAAATGTAATACATGTTATGAGTTAGTTAACTAAGCTACAGAATATTTGCATTTGAAGAGAGTGTATGGCATATCATATTTGGAAATGCCTGGAAAAGTGTGGAGCGGAACCAAAGGACTCACGAGTTTCGACGTCGGCTTCGCCTCTGTCTCAACTCGGGCGCCTCCGGCGCCTTCGTCCTCTATAAAAATATAATATGAATAGGTGCTACCTAAAATGCGAACGTACTCATGTGTTCCTAATAAAGATACGTGTATGCTTAATCAGCTTATTAATTTTGGGGAATTTATCCCCCTGTATGCACCTAATTTGGGAATGCATGTTTTTTAAAATTGCCCTACCAACCGGGGCGGGGGGGAGGCGGGATGGGGAGGGATCTTCAAATTAATATATCTCCACTAGATTGTGAATTTGTGTGATAGTCTTTTGTTCCTGGATATGTGAAGCACATTTGGCTTCAAGTTGTTCTTGTGAAATATTATTTTATTATCAGTTCTGGTTCAAATACGGTAGCAGACGTCCAGGAACGAGTGGTGCCTGCTGTATATTCTATGAGTTGATTTCATATATTTGTGGTGTTCTGTACCTCCCAACCTTCCTTTTGATGCATAATTTGTGTATATTTAATTTGAATTTAAGGAATATCAGAGGTGGGAATTTCAATTCAAAATGAACAAAATTTCATTACTTATATAGCACTTTAACTCAGTGTGTTCATTGTTGTAATGATGATGCTTAAATGCCCATTAGTTTTCTTTAATAAAACTAACTACAATACTGGAAAAAAGTTGACATTTAGAAAAAATTAACTAGCATAACAGTGCCATTACTTCCCCTCCCCTCAATGAATTTCCACCCTGTTCTGTTACTAGTATTAAGGTCTGTACTTGTATTTAATTTTGATAAGTGTTCCATCCCATACTTTTATTCCGACCTGTACTTTATTTTGAACACAAGAGTAGTTAATTTGTAAATTTGGATAAAAAAAATATACAAAGGATGCCAGTGGATGTATGTAGAATGTACATTCATACCTATTACCCAAAACCATTTCATACTCGTGATTTCATACCAGAAACCATTTGGAACACTTTTAAAAAATCAATAAGTCAGAATGACCCTGGCAATATTAATAGCAGTTTATTTGTCAGGTATATTTTGAAAAGAATAGATTTAGAATGTTATGCCCGTTTGGATGGGTATGAAATTACTCAAAGTTCCGGGTACGAAATCGTTGTTGGTATGAAATTACTGCAACCCATGTCATTGTGAAATGAATGTTCATCCCAAATGATACTTATGAAACAAGTCTGTGAGGGAGAATTCTTACTAGCCTCTGCAGGGCAATTTAATGGAAAATTTGGGTTGAGTTTCCTTAATAATGGTTGAGGTGAACACAAATTTCATATTCTGCTTTTTACATGAACATAAATTTTGTTTTCTTGTTCTCATATGATATATATTTTTTTGGCCTGTTTAATCATTACGAAATATCAGTGACAAATTGAAGATTGTGCTCACCTAAATGGCATGTAAAAATTGCCGTCCAAGAAAAACTGATGCATGCAGCACTCTCAGAATGGCAGGTCTGGGTTCCAGTCAAAATTTTGTGCACATGTTTCATTGTTAAATTTATAGCCAACTATTCAATTTGATCCCATCTACACTAGAACATATTTCATCATTTGCCTGGGGAAGGATTCGAACCTTCATGCCATTGCCACTTAGTAGGGTCTCCAGGCACTTTACCCTTTCCAATGTTTTTCTAGACCAAGAGGGTCACATTTACAATTAATTGTAATTGGATTCAATTTGAGTACAGTTGACTATGAATTATTAATGCCCATTGAATAAAAAGCAGTTTTGATAGTACATTTTCAGACTCCAGTAAAAATATATTGAAAAAACAGTTACGAAAATATTTGTTTTCACGAAAATATTTGTTTTCATCACTAAGAAAACTTGCACACTTGCACTTAACAGTATGGGCAAAAGACATGCACAAGTGGTATCATATCAGTATTACCTTGATATTTAGAACCAGTATGGCATGTTGTGATATGTAAGTTTCATATCCTTGACAACATGTGCTATTTTGGAAAATACGATGTACAGTGATAGTTAAGAATTCATCATTTCAAGTGTTTGTTTGACCATCTAACCTGAACCCCCAGGTCTTCTGTACTGAAGTTGCCTGGTTAGTGGCTTATACGAGTTTGATACAGTAACCCGTTCACCTTGCAGATATGTTACGGGCAGGCTAGCATGCTGCAGAGGATGATTAAAAGCCAGAGGGTGCATAAAGGTCCTTTTGAACAGATTATATACTGGTATACACATGTATGCATATAGTTCTCCAACAAGAGATCTGTGCATTTTATGATATTACAGTGTTCCCAGAAAATGAAAATGTTTTTATTTCCAAAGTGACATCTTTTGAGTTTGATGATATCTTGGAAAAGCATGAAAGAAAGATAGAAACTGTTCGTAAGGCTATTGTGGCAATAATGAAGGTTAAGTAGCAGAAGAGCCAAAAAAAAGCTTTGTATTCAAAAGAATGTACATGTGTAGCCAGGTCCAGGCGTGGCCTTTTATGACTGGCAGTTGTTCCCTCTCGCCTCTGCTGAACTGGATTCAAAATAAGCAGGGTGCATTTCACTTCCTGACATCACATTAGGTGGGCTATGAAAACCATCATGATTTCCTAAAAAAGATCTTAATCACCCACCTCTACAGACGCTGGAAATTCTCACAAATTAGAAAGTGAGTAATCATAAACAAGCTATGGATAATCATATCAAGGGAGCTAACCATGAGCTTATATTTCAATTAAATTTGGGTCATCCATTTGGATTCTCATAAAATGGTCGCTCTGAGTGTCCCAGGATGAGGATCCTATCAGGCCATCAGGGTTGAACATCAGGTTGTAAACTGATAACACACGATAACCCTTTACCCAGCTGTACCAACACAGCTTTTTGATTTTTTAAACAACAACTGATTTTTAAAAAAAAAACCTAAACAATATTTACCAATAAAGCTTCTCAATTATAGACGTCATTGGGGTCAGGTCAATGGGCCAGTTCCAATGACAGCCATATTCATAGGTCTTTATTGACAAGGTAAGTATCTGGATATTTCAGGTCATGTTAGCCTTGTATTGGTTAATTTCAGGGTCCAACATAAGCCGTAACCGATAGGATAGGTTATTGGGGAGGTTACATGTTTCTATAAACTCGAGACCTATTATTAGGTTACGAGAGGAAACTGATTACCATAATAATTTACCTTATATCTACACTATGGAAACCTTCATGTTACAGTATGCTAGGCACACCGTAACCTATTTTAAGGTTATGGTGTGTGAAGCTTATATATCAGTCCCTGAATTTGTTTCCCTTATGTTAGGTAAAGGGTTGAAAGCTGACTCAGTTCTTTTCATGTGAATCCTAGCAGGGGTGCAGTGAGAATCAAAATGGATTTTCACTGGTTTTGATGCCCAAATCATCGCATTAATCGATTCTCTGATTTCTCGTCAAAATATTAGCCCCGTAATAGCCCCGTAACCATAAACTGTGTAGATTAACAAGTCATCTGTCCTTTCTGTTGACACAACAGAAGTCCTTTGATAATCATATCAAGGCAGCTAACCATAACCTTATATTTCATTTAAATTTTGTAGATCCATTTGCATTCTCACAAAAATGGTTGATATGAGTGTTCCAGGATGAGGCCAACATGGTTGAACACCTGTTGTAAACTGATAACACATGATAACCCTTTACCCAACACAGCTTTTTAATTTTTAAAACATCAACTGATTTTAAAAAAAAACTAAATATTTACCAATGAATGCTTACAAATATGGATGTCATTGGAACCGGCTCAATGAGCCCGTTCCACTGACAGTCATATTCATACGATTTTATTGGCAAGTGAGTGTCTGTATATTTCAGGTCATATTAGCCTTGTATTGGTTAATTTGTTTCTGTTAAGTTAGGAAAAGGGTTGTTAAACTGACTCAGTTCTTTTGAAGAGAATCCCAGCAGAGGTGCAGCGAAAATCAAAATGCACTAATCTTTGCATGAATCGATTCTCTTGTCACTCCTGTAACCATAAACTACGTAGATTAACAACACAACAGAAGTCACAAAATTCGTATGTGTTTTTGTTTCAAAATTTGACCAAATGGGCCTAAATAATATAATTAAAAAAGAAGTTTGACATGTTTTCATCCAAACAGTTTGCTGATTATGAATGACACTGTTTGGTCATACAATTGCTTTTTGGCACATTATTTGCAATGACAGCAGTTTGCCTGATTCCATTTTAGCTTGGAATCAACGAATGACAGATTTATATAATCCACCATACTATGATGAAATAATCGAAATTTGAAAACCATGAGCTAAGAATATAGTGATCAAATCCAGTGACAATGATGTGTGTTGGTATCCATCCCAACTGATGTTTGCAAGGTGCACAACAAGTAGTTTCATCACTAGCGTCCGAGTATCCTTGAAAAAATGTAACCTCATTTGTCCCCGGTTCCTTTGGGAAATATCCTCTAAAAGTTTAATCAGCCAGAGTCATTCTCGTGAAGTCTCATCTCGTTAACTACTTCCTACTTTAAAAAAAGTGTGAAATTAGTATAAAGGTTCCGCTCCACAGTTTCGCACTGTTGCACAGGGGTGAAATTCTAAACATAGGGCATATGTTGAAACTAAGGGCATGTAAAATAGAGATATATTTTTAGTATCAGATATATGATTACATTAGGTTTTTTGTTGGGCAAGAGAATTTGAAGTTTTGGTCCCAAAGTTGGAGTCTGATACATAGGGGAAAATTACCAGATGAATTATGGGAAACAGTGGCTTCGAAAAATTGGCTATTTTTTAAAATGTAATTTTTACACGGGTTTGTTACCAGACAGGTAACTGAAAAAGGAGACGGAAACGTATAATTTTTTTTTTTGCATTTTAGAAACAGGGGATGCTTTGTTCCATGGGTGGGTAGGTGAGGTTGGTGGGAAAAATCTGCTTTTGAGGCTGCTAGGTGGCTGAAAATGACTGGTTTCGGCATTTTTTCATGCAATTTTTCAGGTTGAAGTCTGGCCTTTGACAATAAATTATTCCACCCACATTCAGATTGTTTATTTCAACTTAGTGAGATAGTGTTATATGTTTTTTGTGGATTTGGGAAATGTAATACATGTTATGAGTTAGATAACTAAGCTACAGAATATTTGCATTTGAAGAGAGTGTATGGCATATCATATTTGGAAATGCCTGGAAAACTGTGGAGCGGAACCAAAGGACTCACGAGTTTCGACGTCGGCTTCGCCTCCGTCTCAACTCGGGCGCCTCCGGCGCCTTCGTCCTTTATAAAAATATAATATGAATAGGTGCTACCTAAAATGCGAACGTACTCATGTGTTCCTAATAAAGATACGTGTATGCTTAATCAGCTTATTAATTTTGGGGAATTTATCCACCCTGTATGCACCTAATTTGGGAATGCATGTTTTTTAAAATTGCCCTACCAACCGGGGGGGGGGGGGGGGGGAGGGATCTTCAAATTAATAAATCTCCACTCGATTGTGAATTTGTGTGATAGTCTTTTGTTCCTGGATATGTGAAGCACATTTGGCTTCAAATTGTTCTTGTGAAATATTATTTTATTATCAGTTCTGGTTCAAATACGGTAGCAGACGTCCAGGAACCAGTGGTGCCTGCTGTAAATTCTATGAGTTGATTTCATATATTTGACGTGTTCTGTACCTCCCAACCTTCCTTTTGATGCATAATTTGTGTATATTTAATTTAAATTTAAGGAATATCAGAGGTGGGAATTTCAATTCAAAATGAACAAAATTTCATTACTTATATAGCACCTTAACTCAGTGTGTTCATTGTTGTAATGATGATGCTTAAATACCCATTAGTTTTCTTTAATAAAACTAACTACAATACTGGAAAAAAGTTGACATTTAGATAAAATTAACTAGCATAACAGTGCCATTACTTCCCCTCCCCTCAATGAATTTCCACCCTGCTCTGTTACTAGTATTAAGGTCTGTACTTGTATTTAATTTTGATAAGTGTTCCATCCCATACTTTTATTCCCACCTGTACTTTATTTTGAACACAAGAGTAGTTATTTTGTAAATTTGGATAAAAAAAATATACAAAGGATGCCGGTGGATGTATGTAGAATGTACATTCATACCTATTACCCAAAACCATTTCATACTCGTGATTTCATACCAGAAACCATTTGGAACACTTTTAAAAAAAATAATAAGTCAGAATGACCCTGGCAATATTAATAGCAGTTTATTTGTCAGGTATATTTTGAAAAGAATAGATTTAGAATGTTATGCCCGTTTGGATGGGTATGAAATTACTCAAAGTTCCGGGTACGAAATCCTTGTTGGTATGAAATTACTGCAACCCATGTCATTGTGAAATGAATGTTCATCCCAAATGATACTTATGAAACAAGTCTGTGAGGGAGAATTCTTACTAGCCTCTGCAGGGCAATTTAATGGAAAATTTGGGTTGAGTTTCCTTAATAATGGTTGAGGTGAAAACAAATTTCATATTCTGCTTTTTACATGAACATAAATTTTGTTTTCTTGTTCTCATATGGTATATATTTTTTTGGCCTGTTTAATCATTACGAAATATCAGTGACAAATTGAAGATTGTGCTCACCTAAATGGCATGTAAAAATTGCCGTCCAAGATAAACTGATGCATGCAGCACTCTCAGAATGGCAGGTCTGGGTTTCAGTCAGAATTTTGTGCACATGTTTCATTGTTAAATTTATAGCCAACTGTTCAATTTGATTCCATCTTCACTAGAACATATTTCATCATTTGCCTGGGGAAGGATTCGAACCTTCATGCCATTGCCACTTAGTAGGGTCTCCAGGCACTTTACCCGTTCCAATGTTTTTCTAGACCAAGAGGGTCACATTTACAATTAATTGTAATTGGATTCAATTTGAGTACAGTTGACTATGAATTATTAATGCCCATTGAATAAAAAGCAGTTTTGATAGTACATTTCCAGACTCCAGTAAAAATATATTGAAAAAACAGTTACGAAAATATTTGTTTTCACGAAAATATTTGTTTTCATCACTAAGAAAACTTGCACAGTTGCACTTAACAGTATGGGCAAAAGACATGCACAAGTGGTATCATATCAGTATTACCCTGATATTTAGAACCAGTATGGCATGTTGTGATATGTAAGTTTCATATCCTTGACAACATGTGCTATTTTGGAAAATACGATGTACTGTGATAGTTAAGAATTCATCATTTCAAGTGTTTGTTTGACCATCTAACCTGAACCCCCAGGTCTTCTGTACTGAAGTTGCCTGGTTAGTGGCTTATACGAGTTTGATACAGTAACCCGTTCACCTTGCAGATATGTTACGGGCAGGCTAGCATGCTGCAGAGGATGATTAAGAGCCAGAGGGTGCATAAAGGTCCTTTTGAACAGATTATATACTGGTATACACATGTATGCATATACTTCTCCAACAAGAGATCTGTGTATTTTATGATATTACAGTGTTCCCAGAAAATGAAAATGTATTTATTTCCAAAGTGACATCTTTTGAGTTTGATGATATCTTGGAAAAGCATGAAAGAAAGATAGAAACTGTTCGTAAGGCTATTGTGGCAATAATGAAGGTTAAGTAGCAGAAGAGCCAAAAAAAAGCTTTGTATTCAAAAGAATGTACATGTGTAGCCAGGTCCAGGCGTGGCCTTTTATGACAGGCAGTTGTTCCCTCTCGCCTCTGCTGAACTGGATTCAAAATAAGCAGGGTGCATTTCACTTCCTGACATCACATTAGGTGGGCTATGAAAACCATCATGATTTCCTAAAAAAGATCTTAATCACCCACCTCTACAGACGCTGTAAATTCTCACAAATCAGAAAGTGAGTAATCATAAACAAGCTATGGATAATCATATCAAGGGAGCTAACCATGAGCTTATATTTCAATTAAATTTGGGTGATCCATTTGGATTCTCATAAAATGGTCGCTCTGAGTGTCCCAGGATGAGGATCCTATCAGGCCATCAGGGTTGAACATCAGGTTGTAAACTGATAACACACGATAACCCTTTACCCAGCTGTACCAACACAGCTTTTTGATTTTTTAAACAACTGATTTTTAAAAAAAAAACCTAAACAATATTTACCAATAAAGCTTCACAATTATAGACGTCATTGGGGTCAGGTCAATGGGCCAGTTCCAATGACAGCCATATTCATAGGTCTTTATTAACAAGGTAAGTATCTGGATATTTCAGGTCATGTTAGCCTTGTATTGGTTAATTTCAGGGTCCAACATAAGCCGTAGCCGATAGGTTAGGTTATGGGGGAGGTTACATGTTTCTATAAACTCGAGACCTATTATTAGGTTACGAGAGGAAACTGATTACCATAATAATTTACCTTATATCTACACTATGGAAACCTTCAGGTTACAGTATGCTAGGCACACCGTAACCTATTTTAAGGTTATGGTGTGTGAAGCTTATATATCAGTCCCTGAATTTGTTTCCCTTATGTTAGGTAAAGGGTTGAAAGCTGACTCAGTTCTTTTCATGTGAATCCTAGCAGGGGTGCAGTGAGAATCAAAATGGATTTTCACTGGTTTTGATGCCCAAATCATCGCATTAATCGATTCTCTGATTTCTCGTCAAAATATTAGCCCCGTAATAGCCCCGTAACCATAAACTGTGTAGATTAACAAGTCATCTGTCCTTTCTGTTGACACAACAGAAGTCCTTTGATAATCATATCAAGGCAGCTAACCATAACCTTATATTTCATTTAAATTTTGTAGATCCATTTGCATTCTCACAAAAATGGTTGATATGAGTGTCCCAGGTTGAGGCCAACATGGTTGAACACCTGTTGTAAACTGATAACACATGATAACCCTTTACCCAACACAGCTTTTTAATTTTTAAAACATCAACTGATTTTAAAAAAAAAACTAAATATTTACCAATAAATGCTTACAAATATGGATGTCATTGGAACCGGCTCAATGAGCCAGTTCCACTGACAGTCATATTCATACGATTTTATTGGCAAGTGAGTGTCTGTATATTTCAGGTCATATTAGCCTTTTTATTGGTTAATTTGTTTCTGTCAAGTTAGGAAAAGGGTTGTTAAACTGACTCAGTTCTTTTGAAGAGAATCCTAGCAGAGGTGCAGCGAAAATCGAAATGCACTAATCTTTGCATGAATCGATTCTCTTGTCACTCCTGTAACCATAAACTACGTAGATCAACAACACAACAGAAGTCACAAAATTCGTATGTGTTTTTGTTTCAAAATTTGACCAAATGGGCCTAAATAATATAATTAAAATAGAAGTTTGACATGTTTTCATCCAAACAGTTTGCTGATTATGAATGACACTGTTTGGTCACACAATTGCTTTTTGGCACATTATTTGCAATGACAGCAGTTTGCCTGATTCCATTTTAGCTTGGAATCAACGAATGACAGATTAATACAATCCACCATACTATGATGAAATAATCGAAATTTGAAAACCATGAGCTAAGAATATAGTGATCAAATCCAGTGACAATGATGTGTGTTGGTATGCATCCCAACTGATGTTTGCAAGGTGCACAACAAGTAGTTTCACCAGTCTTCATTGATGATTTTTTTTTTCACAACTCCCACTGGTAACAGAGGCAAGTTTCTGTGAAATGAGTGTCAAACAATTTTTCTAGCGTCCGAGTATCCTTGAAAAAATGTAACCTCATTTGTCCCCGGTTCCTTTGGGAAATATCCTCAAAAAGTTTAATCAGCCAGAGTCATTCTCGTGAAGTCTCATCACGTTAACTACTTCCTACGTTAAAAAAAGTGTGAAATTAGTATAAAGGTTCCGCTCCACAGTTTCGCACTATTGCACAGGGGTGAAATTCTAAACATAGGGCATATGTTGAAACTAAGGCCATGTAAAATAGAGATATATTTTTAGTATCAGATATATGATTACATTAGGTTTTTTGTTGGACAAGAGAATTTGAAGTTTTGGTCCCAAAGTTGGAGTCTGATACATAGGGGAAAATTACCAGATGAATTATGGGAAACAGTGGCTTCGAAAAATTGGCTATTTTTTAAAATGTAATTTTTACACGGGTTTGTTACCAGACAGGTAACTGAAAAAGGAGACGGAAACGTATAATTTTTTTTTTTGCATTTTAGAAACAGGGGATGCTTTGTTCCATTGGTGGGTAGGTGAGGTTGGTGGGAAAAATCTGCTTTTGAGGCTGCTAGGTGGCTGAAAATGACTGGTTTCGGCATTTTTTCATGCAATTTTTCAGGTTGAAGTCTGGCCTTTGACAATAAATTATTCCACCCACATTCAGATTGTTTATTTCAACTTAGTGAGATAGTGTTATATGTTTTTTGTGGATTTGGGAAATGTAATACATGTTATGAGTTAGATAACTAAACTACAGAATATTTGCATTTGAAGAGAGTGTATGGCATATCATATTTGGAAATGCCTGGAAAACTGTGGAGCGGAACCAAAGGACTCACGAGTTTCGACGTCGGCTTCGCCTCCGTCTCAACTCGGGCGCCTCCGGCGCCTTCGTCCTTTATAAAAATATAGTATGAATAGGTGCTACCTAAAATGCGAACGTACTCATGTGTTCCTAATAAAGATACGTGTATGCTTAATCAGCTTATTAATTTTGGGGAATTTATCCACCCTGTATGCACCTAATTTGGGAATGCATGTTTTTTAAAATTGCCCTACCAACCGGGGGGGGGGGGGTGGGGGGTGGGGAGGGATCTTCAAATTAATAAATCTCCACTCGATTGTGAATTTGTGTGATAGTCTTTTGTTCCTGGATATGTGAAGCACATTTGGCTTCAAATTGTTCTTGTGAAATATTATTTTATTATCAGTTCTGTTTCAAATACGGTAGCAGACGTCCAGGAACCAGTGGTGCCTGCTGTAAATTCTATGAGTTGATTTCATATATTTGACGTGTTCTGTACCTCCCAACCTTCCTTTTGATGCATAATTTGTGTATATTTAATTTAAATTTAAGGAATATCAGAGGTGGGAATTTCAATTCAAAATGAACAAAATTTCATTACTTATATAGCACCTTAACTCAGTGTGTTCATTGTTGTAATGATGATGCTTAAATACCCATTAGTTTTCTTTAATAAAACTAACTACAATACTTGAAAAAAGTTGACATTTAGATAAAATTAACTAGCATAACAGTGCCATTACTTCCCCTCCCCTCAATGAATTTCCACCTTGTTCTGTTACTAGTATTAAGGTCTGTACTTGTATTTAATTTTGATAAGTGTTCCATCCCATACTTTTATTCCCACCTGTACTTTATTTTGAACACAAGAGTAGTTATTTTGTAAATTTGGATAAAAAAAATATACAAAGGATGCCGGTGGATGTATGTAGAATGTACATTCATACCTATTACCCAAAACCATTTCATACTCGTGATTTCATACCAGAAACCATTTGGAACACTTTTAAAAAAAACAATAAGTCAGAATGACCCTGGCAATATTAATAGCAGTTTATTTGTCAGTTATATTTTGAAAAGAATAGATTTAGAATGTTTTGCCCGTTTGGATGGGTATGAAATTACTCAAAGTTCCGGGTACGAAATCGTTGTTGGTATGAAATTACTGCAACCCATGTCATTGTGAAATGAATGTTCATCCCAAATGATACTTATGAAACAAGTCTGTGAGGGAGAATTCTTACTAGCCTCTGCAGGGCAATTTAATGGAAAATTTGGGTTGAGTTTCCTTAATAATGGTTGAGGTGAAAACAAATTTCATATTCTGCTTTTTACATGAACATAAATTTTGTTTTCTTGTTCTCATATGATATATATTTTTTTGGCCTGTTTAATCATTACGAAATATCAGTGACAAATTGAAGATTGTGCTCACCTAAATGGCATGTAAAAATTGCCGTCCAAGAAAAACTGATGCATGCAGCACTCTCAGAATGGCAGGTCTGGGTTTCAGTCAGAATTTTGTGCACATGTTTCATTGTTAAATTTATAGCCAACTATTCAATTTGATCCCATCTACACTAGAACATATTTCATCATTTGCCTGGGGAAGGATTCGAACCTTCATGCCATTGCCACTTAGTAGGGTCTCCAGGCACTTTACCCTTTCCAATGTTTTTCTAGACCAAGAGGGTCACATTTACAATTAATTGTAATTGGATTCAATTTGAATACAGTTGACTATGAATTATTAATGCCCATTGAATAAAAAGCAGTTTTGATAATACATTTCCAGACTCCAGTAAAAATATATTGAAAAAACAGTTACGAAAATATTTGTTTTCACGAAAATATTTGTTTTCATCACTAAGAAAACTTGCACAGTTGCACTTAACAGTATGGGCAAAAGACATGCACAAGTGGTATCATATCAGTATTACCCTGATATTTAGAACCAGTATGGCATGTTGTGATATGTAAGTTTCATATCCTTGACAACATGTGCTATTTTGGAAAATACGATGTACTGTGATAGTTAAGAATTAATCATTTAAAGTGTTTGTTTGACCATCTAACCTGAACCCCCAGGTCTTCTGTACTGAAGTTGCCTGGTTAGTGGCTTATACGAGTTTGATACAGTAACCCGTTTACCTTGCAGATATGTTACGGGCAGGCTAGCATGCTGCAGAGGATGATTAAAAGCCAGAGGGTGCATAAAGGTCCTTTTGAACAGATTATATACTGGTATACACATGTATGCATATACTTCTCCAACAAGAGATCTGTGTATTTTATGATATTACAGTGTTCCCAGAAAATGGAAATGTTTTTATTTCCAAAGTGACATCTTTTGAGTTTGATGATATCTTGGAAAAGCATGAAAGAAAGATAGAAACTGTTCGTAAGGCTGTTGTGGCAATAATGAAGGTTAAGTTGCAGAAGAGCCAAAAAAAAGCTTTGTATTCAAAAGAATGTACATGTGTAGCCAGGTCCAGGCGTGGCCTTTTATGACAGGCAGTTGTTCCCTCTCGCCTCTGCTGAACTGGATTCAAAATAAGCAGGGTGCGTTTCACTTCCTGACATCACATTAGGTGGGCTATGAAAACCATCATGATTTCCTAAAAAAGATCTTAATCACCCACCTCTACAGACGCTGGAAATTCTCACAAATCAGAAAGTGAGTAATCATAAACAAGCTATGGATAATCATATCAAGGGAGCTAACCATGAGCTTATATTTCAATTAAATTTGGGTGATCCATTTGTATTCTCATATAATGGTCGCTCTGAGTGTCCCAGGATGAGGATCCTATCAGGCCATCAGGGTTGAACATCAGGTTGTAAACTGATAACACACGATAACCCTTTTCCCAGCTGTACCAACACAGCTTTTTGATTTTTTAAACAACAACTGATTTTTTAAAAAAAAACCTAAACAATATTTACCAATAAAGCTTCACAATTATAGACGTCATTGGGGTCAGGTCAATGGGCCAGTTCCAATGACAGCCATATTCATAGGTCTTTATTGACAAGGTAAGTATCTGGATATTTCAGGTCATGTTAGCCTTGTATTGGTTAATTTCAGGGTCCAACATAAGCCGTAACCGATAGGTTAGGTTATGGGGGAGGTTACATGTTTCTATAAACTCGAGACCTATTATTAGGTTACGAGAGGAAACTGATTACCATAATAATTTACCTTATATCTACACTATGGAAACCTTCAGGTTACAGTATGCTAGGCACACCGTAACCTATTTTAAGGTTATGGTGTGTGAAGCTTATATATCAGTCCCTGAATTTGTTTCCCTTATGTTAGGTAAAGGGTTGAAAGCTGACTCAGTTCTTTTCATGTGAATCCTAGCAGGGGTGCAGTGAGAATCAAAATGGATTTTCACTGGTTTTGATGCCCAAATCATCGCATTAATCGATTCTCTGATTTCTCGTCAAAATATTAGCCCCGTAATAGCCCCGTAACCATAAACTGTGTAGATTAACAAGTCATCTGTCCTTTCTGTTGACACAACAGAAGTCCTTTGATAATCATATCAAGGGAGCTAACCATAACGTTATATTTCATTTAAATTTTGTAGATCCATTTGCATTCTCACAAAAATGGTTGATATGAGTGTCCCGGGATGAGGCCAACATGGTTGAACACCTGTTGTAAACTGATAACACATGATAACCCTTTACCCAACACAGCTTTTTAATTTTTAAAACATCAACTGATTTTAAAAAAAAAAAACTAAATATTTACCAATAAATGCTTACAAATATGGATGTCATTGGAACCGGCTCAATGAGCCAGTTCCACTGACAGTCATATTCATACGATTTTATTGGCAAGTGAGTGTCTGTATATTTCAGGTCATATTAGCCTTGTATTGGTTAATTTGTTTCTGTTAAGTTAGGAAAAGGGTTGTTAAACTGACTCAGTTCTTTTGAAGAGAATCCTAGCAGAGGTGCAGCGAAAATCAAAATGCACTAATCTTTGCATGAATCGATTCTCTTGTCACTCCTGTAACCATAAACTACGTAGATTAACAACACAACAGAAGTCACAAAATTCGTATGTGTTTTTGTTTCAAAATTTGACCAAATGGGCCTAAATAATATAATTAAAAAAGAAGTTTGACATGTTTTCATCCAAACAGTTTGCTGATTATGAATGACACTGTTTGGTCATACAATTGCTTTTTGGCACATTATTTGCAATGACAGCAGTTTGCCTGATTCCATTTTAGCTTGGAATCAACGAATGACAGATTAATACAATCCACCATACTATGATGAAATAATCGAAATTTGAAAACCATGAGCTAAGAATATAGTGATCAAATCCAGTGACAATGATGTGTGTTGGTATCCAACCCAACTGATGTTTGCAAGGTGCACAACAAGTAGTTTCACCAGTCTTCGTTGATGATTTTTTTCACAACTCCCACTGGTAACAGACGCAAGTTTCTGTGAAATGAGTGTCAAACAATTTTTCTAGCGTCCGAGTATCCTTGAAGAAATGTAACCTCATTTGTCCCCGGTTCCTTTGGGAAATATCCTCTAAAAGTTTAATCAGCCAGAGTCATTCTCGTGAAGTCTCATCTCGTTAACTACTTCCTACGTTAAAAAAAGTGTGAAATTAGTATAAAGGTTCCGCTCCACAGTTTCGCACTATTGCACAGGGGTGAAATTCTAAACATAGGGCATTTGTTGAAACTAAGGCCATGTAAAATAGAGATATATTTTTAGTATCAGATATATGATTACATTAGGTTTTTTGTTGGACAAGAGAATTTGAAGTTTTGGTCCCAAAGTTGGAGTCTGATACATAGGGGAAAATTACCAGATGAATTATGGGAAACAGTGGCTTCGAAAAATTGGCTATTTTTTAAAATGTAATTTTTACACGGGTTTGTTACCAGACAGGTAACTGAAAAAGGAGACGGAAACGTATAATTTTTTTTTTTGCATTTTAGAAACAGGGGATGCTTTGTTGCATTGGTGGGTAGGTGAGGTTGGTGGGAAAAATCTGCTTTTGAGGCTGCTAGGTGGCTGAAAATGACTGGTTTCGGCATTTTTTCATGCAATTTTTCAGGTTGAAGTCTGGCCTTTGACAATAAATTATTCCACCCACATTCAGATTGTTTATTTCAACTTAGTGAGATAGTGTTATATGTTTTTTGTGGATTTGGGAAATGTAATACATGTTATGAGTTAGATAACTAAGCTACAGAATATTTGCATTTGAAGAGAGTGTATGGCATATCATATTTGGAAATGCCTGGAAAACTGTGGAGCGGAACCAAAGGACTCACGAGTTTCGACGTCGGCTTCGCCTCCGTCTCAACTCGGGCGCCTCCGGCGCCTTCGTCCTTTATAAAAATATAATATGAATAGGTGCTACCTAAAATGCGAACGTACTCATGTGTTCCTAATAAAGATACGTGTATGCTTAATCAGCTTATTAATTTTGGGGAATTTATCCACCCTGTATGCACCTAATTTGGGAATGCATGTTTTTTAAAATTGCCCTACCAACCGGGGGGGGGGGGGGGGGGGGTGGGGAGGGATCTTCAAATTAATAAATCTCCACTCGATTGTGAATTTGTGTGATAGTCTTTTGTTCCTGGATATGTGAAGCACATTTGGCTTCAAATTGTTCTTGTGAAATATTATTTTATTATCAGTTCTGTTTCAAATACGGTAGCAGACGTCCAGGAACCAGTGGTGCCTGCTGTAAATTCTATGAGTTGATTTCATATATTTGACGTGTTCTGTACCTCCCAACCTTCCTTTTGATGCATAATTTGTGTATATTTAATTTAAATTTAAGGAATATCAGAGGTGGGAATTTCAATTCAAAATGAACAAAATTTCATTACTTATATAGCACCTTAACTCAGTGTGTTCATTGTTGTAATGATGATGCTGAAATACCCATTAGTTTTCTTTAATAAAACTAACTACAATACTGGAAAAAAGTTGACATTTAGATAAAATTAACTAGCATAACAGTGCCATTACTTCCCCTCCCCTCAATGAATTTCCACCTTGTTCTGGTACTAGTATTAAGGTCTGTACTTGTATTTAATTTTGATAAGTGTTCCATCCCATACTTTTATTCCCACCTGTACTTTATTTTGAACACAAGAGTAGTTATTTTGTAAATTTGGATAAAAAAAATATACAAAGGATGCCGGTGGATGTATGTAGAATGTACATTCATACCTATTACCCAAAACCATTTCATACTCGTGATTTCATACCAGAAACCATTTGGAACACTTTTAAAAAAAACAATAAGTCAGAATGACCCTGGCAATATTAATAGCAGTTTATTTGTCAGTTATATTTTGAAAAGAATAGATTTAGAATGTTATGCCCGTTTGGATGGGTATGAAATTACTCAAAGTTCCGGGTACGAAATCGTTGTTGGTATGAAATTACTGCAACCCATGTCATTGTGAAATGAATGTTCATCCCAAATGATACTTATGAAACAAGTCTGTGAGGGAGAATTCTTACTAGCCTCTGCAGGGCAATTTAATGGAAAATTTGGGTTGAGTTTCCTTAATAATGGTTGAGGTGAAAACAAATTTCATATTCTGCTTTTTACATGAACATAAATTTTGTTTTCTTGTTCTCATATGATATATATTTTTTTGGCCTGTTTAATCATTACGAAATATCAGTGACAAATTGAAGATTGTGCTCACCTAAATGGCATGTAAAAATTGCCGTCCAAGAAAAACTGATGCATGCAGCACTCTCAGAATGGCAGGTCTGGGTTTCAGTCAGAATTTTGTGCACATGTTTCATTGTTAAATTTATAGCCAACTATTCAATTTGATCCCATCTACACTAGAACATATTTCATCATTTGCCTGGGGAAGGATTCGAACCTTCATGCCATTGCCACTTAGTAGGGTCTCCAGGCACTTTACCCTTTCCAATGTTTTTCTAGACCAAGAGGGTCACATTTACAATTAATTGTAATTGGATTCAATTTGAATACAGTTGACTATGAATTATTAATGCCCATTGAATAAAAAGCAGTTTTGATAATACATTTCCAGACTCCAGTAAAAATATATTGAAAAAACAGTTACGAAAATATTTGTTTTCACGAAAATATTTGTTTTCATCACTAAGAAAACTTGCACAGTTGCACTTAACAGTATGGGCAAAAGACATGCACAAGTGGTATCATATCAGTATTACCCTGATATTTAGAAACAGTATGGCATGTTGTGATATGTAAGTTTCATATCCTTGACAACATGTGCTATTTTGGAAAATACGATGTACTGTGATAGTTAAGAATTAATCATTTAAAGTGTTTGTTTGACCATCTAACCTGAACCCCCAGGTCTTCTGTACTGAAGTTGCCTGGTTAGTGGCTTATACGAGTTTGATACAGTAACCCGTTTACCTTGCAGATATGTTACGGGCAGGCTAGCATGCTGCAGAGGATGATTAAAAGCCAGAGGGTGCATAAAGGTCCTTTTGAACAGATTATATACTGGTATACACATGTATGCATATACTTCTCCAACAAGAGATCTGTGTATTTTATGATATAACAGTGTTCCCAGAAAATGGAAATGTTTTTATTTCCAAAGTGACATCTTTTGAGTTTGATGATATCTTGGAAAAGCATGAAAGAAAGATAGAAACTGTTCGTAAGGCTGTTGTGGCAATAATGAAGGTTAAGTTGCAGAAGAGCCAAAAAAAAGCTTTGTATTCAAAAGAATGTACATGTGTAGCCAGGTCCAGGCGTGGCCTTTTATGACAGGCAGTTGTTCCCTCTCGCCTCTGCTGAACTGGATTCAAAATAAGCAGGGTGCGTTTCACTTCCTGACATCACATTAGGTGGGCTATGAAAACCATCATGATTTCCTAAAAAAGATCTTAATCACCCACCTCTACAGACGCTGGAAATTCTCACAAATCAGAAAGTGAGTAATCATAAACAAGCTATGGATAATCATATCAAGGGAGCTAACCATGAGCTTATATTTCAATTAAATTTGGGTGATCCATTTGGATTCTCATAAAATGGTCGCTCTGAGTGTCCCAGGATGAGGATCCTATCAGGCCATCAGGGTTGAACATCAGGTTGTAAACTGATAACACACGATAACCCTTTTCCCAGCTGTACCAACACAGCTTTTTGATTTTTTAAACAACAACTGATTTTTTAAAAAAAAACCTAAACAATATTTACCAATAAAGCTTCACAATTATAGACGTCATTGGGGTCAGGTCAATGGGCCAGTTCCAATGACAGCCATATTCATAGGTCTTTATTGACAAGGTAAGTATCTGGATATTTCAGGTCATGTTAGCCTTGTATTGGTTAATTTCAGGGTCCAACATAAGCCGTAACCGATAGGTTAGGTTATGGGGGAGGTTACATGTTTCTATAAACTCGAGACCTATTATTAGGTTACGAGAGGAAACTGATTACCATAATAATTTACCTTATATCTACACTATGGAAACCTTCAGGTTACAGTATGCTAGGCACACCGTAACCTATTTTAAAGTTATGGTGTGTGAAGCTTATATATCAGTCCCTGAATTTGTTTCCCTTATGTTAGGTAAAGGGTTGAAAGCTGACTCAGTTCTTTTCATGTGAATCCTAGCAGGGGTGCAGTGAGAATCAAAATGGATTTTCACTGGTTTTGATGCCCAAATCATCGCATTAATCGATTCTCTGATTTCTCGTCAAAATATTAGCCCCGTAATAGCCCCGTAACCATAAACTGTGTAGATTAACAAGTCATCTGTCCTTTCTGTTGACACAACAGAAGTCCTTTGATAATCATATCAAGGGAGCTAACCATAACGTTATATTTCATTTAAATTTTGTAGATCCATTTGCATTCTCACAAAAATGGTTGATATGAGTGTCCCGGGATGAGGCCAACATGGTTGAACACCTGTTGTAAACTGATAACACATGATAACCCTTTACCCAACACAGCTTTTTAATTTTTAAAACATCAACTGATTTTAAAAAAAAAAAACTAAATATTTACCAATAAATGCTTACAAATATGGATGTCATTGGAACCGGCTCAATGAGCCAGTTCCACTGACAGTCATATTCATACGATTTTATTGGCAAGTGAGTGTCTGTATATTTCAGGTCATATTAGCCTTGTATTGGTTAATTTGTTTCTGTTAAGTTAGGAAAAGGGTTGTTAAACTGACTCAGTTCTTTTGAAGAGAATCCTAGCAGAGGTGCAGCGAAAATCAAAATGCACTAATCTTTGCATGAATCGATTCTCTTGTCACTCCTGTAACCATAAACTACGTAGATTAACAACACAACAGAAGTCACAAAATTCGTATGTGTTTTTGTTTCAAAATTTGACCAAATGGGCCTAAATAATATAATTAAAAAAGAAGTTTGACATGTTTTCATCCAAACAGTTTGCTGATTATGAATGACACTGTTTGGTCATACAATTGCTTTTTGGCACATTATTTGCAATGACAGCAGTTTGCCTGATTCCATTTTAGCTTGGAATCAACGAATGACAGATTAATACAATCCACCATACTATGATGAAATAATCGAAATTTGAAAACCATGAGCTAAGAATATAGTGATCAAATCCAGTGACAATGATGTGTGTTGGTATCCAACCCAACTGATGTTTGCAAGGTGCACAACAAGTAGTTTCACCAGTCTTCGTTGATGATTTTTTTCACAACTCCCACTGGTAACAGACGCAAGTTTCTGTGAAATGAGTGTCAAACAATTTTTCTAGCGTCCGAGTATCCTTGAAGAAATGTAACCTCATTTGTCCCCGGTTCCTTTGGGAAATATCCTCTAAAAGTTTAATCAGCCAGAGTCATTCTCGTGAAGTCTCATCTCGTTAACTACTTCCTACGTTAAAAAAAGTGTGAAATTAGTATAAAGGTTCCGCTCCACAGTTTCGCACTATTGCACAAGGGTGAAATTCTAAACATAGGGCATTTGTTGAAACTAAGGCCATGTAAAATAGAGATATATTTTTAGTATCAGATATATGATTACATTAGGTCTTTTGTTGGAAAAGAGAATTTGAAGTTTTGGTCCCAAAGTTGGAGTCTGATACATAGGGGAAAATTACCAGATGAATTATGGGAAACAGTGGCTTCGAAAAATTGGCTATCTTTTAAAATGTAATTTTTACACGGGTTTGTTACCAGACAGGTAACTGAAAAAGGAGACGGAAACATATAATTTTTTTTTTGCATTTTAGAAACAGGGGATGCTTTGTTCCATGGGTGGGTAGGTGAGGTTGGTGGGAAAAATCTGCTTTTGAGGCTGCTAGGTGGCTGAAAATGACTGACTTCGGCATTTTTTCATGCAATTTTTCAGGTTGAAGTCTGGCCTTTGACAATAAATTATTCCACCCACATTCAGATTGTTTATTTCAACTTAGTGAGATAGTGTTATATGTTTTTTGTGGATTTGGGAAATGTAATACATGTTATGAGTTAGATAACTAAGCTACAGAATATTTGCATTTGAAGAGAGTGTATGGCATATCATATTTGGAAATGCCTGGAAAAGTGTGGAGCGGAACCAAAGGACTCACGAGTTTCGACGTCGGCTTCGCCTCTGTCTCAACTCGGGCGCCTCCGGCGCCTTCGTCCTCTATAAAAATATAATATGAAAAGGTGCTACCTAAAATGCGAACGTACTCATGTGTTCCTAATAAAGATACGTGTATGCTTAATCAGCTTATTAATTTTGGGGAATTTACCCCCTGTATGCACCTAATTTGGGAATGCATGTTTTTTAAAATTGCCCTACCAACCGGGGCGGGGGGGAGGGGGGATGGGGAGGGATCTTCAAATTAATAAATCTCCACTAGATTGTGAATTTGTGTGATAGTCTTTTGTTCCTGGATATGTGAAGCACATTTGGCTTCAAGTTGTTCTTGTGAAATATTATTTTATTATCAGTTCTGGTTCAAATACGGTAGCAGACGTCCAGGAACGAGTGGTGCCTGCTGTATATTCTATGAGTTGATTTCATATATTTGTGGTGTTCTGAACCTCCCAACCTTCCTTTTGATGCATAATTTGTGTATATTTAATTTGAATTTAAGGAATATCAGAGGTGGGAATTTCAATTCAAAATGAACAAAATTTCATTACTTATATAGCACCTTAACTCAGTGTGTTCATTGTTGTAATGATGATGCTTAAATGCCCATTAGTTTTCTTTAATAAAACTAACTACAATACTGGAAAAAAGTTGACATTTAGAAAAAATTAACTAGCATAACAGTGCCATTACTTCCCCTCCCCTCAATGAATTTCCACCCTGTTCTGTTACTAGTATTAAGGTCTGTACTTGTATTTAATTTTGATAAGTGTTCCATCCCATACTTTTATTCCGACCTGTACTTTATTTTGAACACAAGAGTAGTTAATTTGTAAATTTGGATAAAAAAAATATACAAAGGATGCCAGTGGATGTATGTAGAATGTACATTCATACCTATTACCCAAAACCATTTCATACTCGTGATTTCATACCAGAAACCATTTGGAACACTTTTAAAAAATCAATAAGTCAGAATGACCCTGGCAATATTAATAGCAGTTTATTTGTGAGGTATATTTTGAAAAGAATAGATTTAGAATGTTATGCCCGTTTGGATGGGTATGAAATTACTCAAAGTTCCGGGTACGAAATCCTTGTTGGTATGAAATTACTGCAACCCATGTCATTGTGAAATGAATGTTCATCCCAAATGATACTTATGAAACAAGTCTGTGAGGGAGAATTCTTACTAGCCTCTGCAGGGCAATTTAATGGAAAATTTGGGTTGAGTTTCCTTAATAATGGTTGAGGTGAAAACAAATTTCATATTCTGCTTTTTACATGAACATAAATTTTGTTTTCTTGTTCTCATATGGTATATATTTTTTTGGCCTGTTTAATCATTACGAAATATCAGTGACAAATTGAAGATTGTGCTCACCTAAATGGCATGTAAAAATTGCCGTCCAAGATAAACTGATGCATGCAGCACTCTCAGAATGGCAGGTCTGGGTTTCAGTCAGAATTTTGTGCACATGTTTCATTGTTAAATTTATAGCCAACTGTTCAATTTGATTCCATCTTCACTAGAACATATTTCATCATTTGCCTGGGGAAGGATTCGAACCTTCATGCCATTGCCACTTAGTAGGGTCTCCAGGCACTTTACCCGTTCCAATGTTTTTCTAGACCAAGAGGGTCACATTTACAATTAATTGTAATTGGATTCAATTTGAGTACAGTTGACTATGAATTATTAATGCCCATTGAATAAAAAGCAGTTTTGATAGTACATTTCCAGACTCCAGTAAAAATATATTGAAAAAACAGTTACGAAAATATTTGTTTTCACGAAAATATTTGTTTTCATCACTAAGAAAACTTGCACAGTTGCACTTAACAGTATGGGCAAAAGACATGCACAAGTGGTATCATATCAGTATTACCCTGATATTTAGAACCAGTATGGCATGTTGTGATATGTAAGTTTCATATCCTTGACAACATGTGCTATTTTGGAAAATACGATGTACTGTGATAGTTAAGAATTCATCATTTCAAGTGTTTGTTTGACCATCTAACCTGAACCCCCAGGTCTTCTGTACTGAAGTTGCCTGGTTAGTGGCTTATACGAGTTTGATACAGTAACCCGTTCACCTTGCAGATATGTTACGGGCAGGCTAGCATGCTGCAGAGGATGATTAAGAGCCAGAGGGTGCATAAAGGTCCTTTTGAACAGATTATATACTGGTATACACATGTATGCATATACTTCTCCAACAAGAGATCTGTGTATTTTATGATATTACAGTGTTCCCAGAAAATGAAAATGTATTTATTTCCAAAGTGACATCTTTTGAGTTTGATGATATCTTGGAAAAGCATGAAAGAAAGATAGAAACTGTTCGTAAGGCTATTGTGGCAATAATGAAGGTTAAGTAGCAGAAGAGCCAAAAAAAAGCTTTGTATTCAAAAGAATGTACATGTGTAGCCAGGTCCAGGCGTGGCCTTTTATGACAGGCAGTTGTTCCCTCTCGCCTCTGCTGAACTGGATTCAAAATAAGCAGGGTGCGTTTCACTTCCTGACATCACATTAGGTGGGCTATGAAAACCATCATGATTTCCTAAAAAAGATCTTAATCACCCACCTCTACAGACGCTGGAAATTCTCACAAATCAGAAAGTGAGTAATCATAAACAAGCTATGGATAATCATATCAAGGGAGCTAACCATGAGCTTATATTTCAATTAAATTTGGGTGATCCATTTGGATTCTCATAAAATGGTCGCTCTGAGTGTCCCAGGATGAGGATCCTATCAGGCCATCAGGGTTGAACATCAGGTTGTAAACTGATAACACACGATAACCCTTTACCCAGCTGTACCAACACAGCTTTTTGATTTTTTAAACAACTGATTTTTAAAAAAAAAACCTAAACAATATTTACCAATAAAGCTTCACAATTATAGACGTCATTGGGGTCAGGTCAATGGGCCAGTTCCAATGACAGCCATATTCATAGGTCTTTATTAACAAGGCAAGTATCTGGATATTTCAGGTCATGTTAGCCTTGTATTGGTTAATTTCAGGGTCCAACATAAGCCGTAACCGATAGGTTAGGTTATGGGGGAGGTTACATGTTTCTATAAACTCGAGACCTATTATTAGGTTACGAGAGGAAACTGATTACCATAATAATTTACCTTATATCTACACTATGGAAACCTTCAGGTTACAGTATGCTAGGCACACCGTAACCTATTTTAAGGTTATGGTGTGTGAAGCTTATATATCAGTCCCTGAATTTGTTTCCCTTATGTTAGGTAAAGGGTTGAAAGCTGACTCAGTTCTTTTCATGTGAATCCTAGCAGGGGTGCAGTGAGAATCAAAATGGATTTTCACTGGTTTTGATGCCCAAATCATCGCATTAATCGATTCTCTCATTTCTCGTCAAAATATTAGCCCCGTAATAGCCCCGTAACCATAAACTGTGTAGATTAACAAGTCATCTGTCCTTTCTGTTGACACAACAGAAGTCCTTTGATAATCATATCAAGGCAGCTAACCATAACCTTATATTTCATTTAAATTGTGTAGATCCATTTGCATTCTCACAAAAATGGTTGATATGAGTGTCCCAGGTTGAGGCCAACATGGTTGAACACCTGTTGTAAACTGATAACACATGATAACCCTTTACCCAACACAGCTTTTTAATTTTTAAAACATCAACTGATTTTAAAAAAAAACTAAATATTTACCAATAAATGCTTACAAATATGGATGTCATTGGAACCGGCTCAATGAGCCAGTTCCACTGACAGTCATATTCATACGATTTTATTGGCAAGTGAGTGTCTGTATATTTCAGGTCATATTAGCCTTTTTATTGGTTAATTTGTTTCTGTCAAGTTAGGAAAAGGGTTGTTAAACTGACTCAGTTCTTTTGAAGAGAATCCTAGCAGAGGTGCAGCGAAAATCAAAATGCACTAATCTTTGCATGAATCGATTCTCTTGTCACTCCTGTAACCATAAACTACGTAGATCAACAACACAACAGAAGTCACAAAATTCGTATGTGTTTTTGTTTCAAAATTTGACCAAATGGGCCTAAATAATATAATTAAAATAGAAGTTTGACATGTTTTCATCCAAACAGTTTGCTGATTATGAATGACACTGTTTGGTCACACAATTGCTTTTTGGCACATTATTTGCAATGACAGCATTTTGCCTGATTCCATTTTAGCTTGGAATCAACGAATGACAGATTAATACAATCCACCATACTATGATGAAATAATCGAAATTTGAAAACCATGAGCTAAGAATATAGTGATCAAATCCAGTGACAATGATGTGTGTTGGTATGCATCCCAACTGATGTTTGCAAGGTGCACAACAAGTAGTTTCACCAGTCTTCATTGATGATTTTTTTTTCACATCTCCCACTGGTAACAGAGGCAAGTTTCTGTGAAATGAGTGTCAAACAATTTTTCTAGCGTCCGAGTATCCTTGAAAAAATGTAACCTCATTTGTCCCCGGTTCCTTTGGGAAATATCCTCAAAAAGTTTAATCAGCCAGAGTCATTCTCGTGAAGTCTCATCACGTTAACTACTTCCTACGTTAAAAAAAGTGTGAAATTAGTATAAAGGTTCCGCTCCACAGTTTCGCACTATTGCACAGGGGTGAAATTCTAAACATAGGGCATATGTTGAAACTAAGGCCATGTAAAATAGAGATATATTTTTAGTATCAGATATATGATTACATTAGGTTTTTTGTTGGACAAGAGAATTTGAAGTTTTGGTCCCAAAGTTGGAGTCTGATACATAGGGGAAAATTACCAGATGAATTATGGGAAACAGTGGCTTCGAAAAATTGGCTATTTTTTAAAATGTAATTTTTACACGGGTTTGTTACCAGACAGGTAACTGAAAAAGGAGACGGAAACGTATAATTTTTTTTTTTGCATTTTAGAAACAGGGGATGCTTTGTTCCATGGGTGGGTAGGTGAGGTTGGTGGGAAAAATCTGCTTTTGAGGCTGCTAGGTGGCTGAAAATGACTGGTTTCGGCATTTTTTCATGCAATTTTTCAGGTTGAAGTCTGACCTTTGACAATAAATTATTCCACCCACATTCAGATTGTTTATTTCAACTTAGTGAGATAGTGTTATATGTTTTTTGTGGATTTGGGAAATGTAATACATGTTATGAGTTAGATAACTAAGCTACAGAATATTTGCATTTGAAGAGAGTGTATGGCATATCATACTTGGAAATGCCTGGAAAACTGTGGAGCGGAACCAAAGGACTCACGAGTTTCGACGTCGGCTTCGCCTCCGTCTCAACTCGGGCGCCTCCGGCGCCTTCGTCCTTTATAAAAATATAATATGAATAGGTGCTACCTAAAATGCGAACGTACTCATGTGTTCCTAATAAAGATACGTGTATGCTTAATCAGCTTATTAATTTTGGGGAATTTATCCACCCTGTATGCACCTAATTTGGGAATGCATGTTTTTTAAAATTGCCCTACCAACCGGGGGGGGGGGGGGGATGGGGAGGGATCTTCAAATTAATAAATCTCCACTCGATTGTGAATTTGTGTGATAGTCTTTTGTTCCTGGATATGTGAAGCACATTTGGCTTCAAATTGTTCTTGTGAAATATTATTTTATTATCAGTTCTGTTTCAAATACGGTAGCAGACGTCCAGGAACCAGTGGTGCCTGCTGTAAATTCTATGAGTTGATTTCATATATTTGACGTGTTCTGTACCTCCCAACCTTCCTTTTGATGCATAATTTGTGTATATTTAATTTAAATTTAAGGAATATCAGAGGTGGGAATTTCAATTCAAAATGAACAAAATTTCATTACTTATATAGCACCTTAACTCAGTGTGTTCATTGTTGTAATGATGATGCTTAAATGCCCATTAGTTTTCTTTAATAAAACAAACTACAATACTGGGAAAAAAGTTGACATTTAGATAAAATTAACTAGCATAACAGTGCCATTACTTCCCCTCCCCTCAATGAATTTCCACCCTGTTCTGTTACTAGTATTAAGGTCTGTACTTGTATTTAATTTTGATAAGTGTTCCATCCCATACTTTTATTCCCACCTGTACTTTATTTTGAACACAAGAGTAGTTATTTCGTAAATTTGGATAAAAAAAATATACAAAGGATGCCAGTGGATGTATGTAGAATGTACATTCATACCTATTACCCAAAACCATTTCATACTCGTGATTTCATACCAGAAACCATTTGGAACACTTTTTTAAAAAATATTAAGTCAGAATGACCCTGGCAATATTAATAGCAGTTTATTTGTCAGGTATATTTTGAAAAGAATAGATTTAGAATGTTATGCCCGTTTGGATGGGTATGAAATTACTCAAAGTTCCGGGTACGAAATCCTTGTTGGTATGAAATTACTGCAACCCATGTCATTGTGAAATGAATGTTCATCCCAAATGATACTTATGAAACAAGTCTGTGAGGGAGAATTCTTACTAGCCTCTGCAGGGCAATTTAATGGAAAATTTGGGTTGAGTTTCCTTAATAATGGTTGAGGTGAAAACAAATTTCATATTCTGCTTTTTACATGAACATAAATTTTGTTTTCTTGTTCTCATATGGTATATATTTTTTTGGCCTGTTTAATCATTACGAAATATCAGTGACAAATTGAAGATTGTGCTCACCTAAATGGCATGTAAAAATTGCCGTCCAAGAAAAACTGATGCATGCAGCACTCTCAGAATGGCAGGTCTGAGTTTCAGTCAGAATTTTGTGCACATGTTTCATTGTTAAATTTATAGCCAACTGTTCAATTTGATTCCATCTTCACTAGAACATATTTCATCATTTGCCTGGGGAAGGATTCGAACCTTCATGCCATTGCCACTTAGTAGGGTCTCCAGGCACTTTACCCGTTCCAATGTTTTTCTAGACCAAGAGGGTCACATTTACAATTAATTGTAATTGGATTCAATTTGAGTACAGTTGACTATGAATTATTAATGCCCATTGAATAAAAAGCAGTTTTGATAGTACATTTCCAGACTCCAGTAAAAATATATTGAAAAAACAGTTACGAAAATATTTGTTTTCACGAAAATATTTGTTTTCATCACTAAGAAAACTTGCACAGTTGCACTTAACAGTATGGGCAAAAGACATGCACAAGTGGTATCATATCAGTATTACCCTGATATTTAGAACCAGTATGGCATGTTGTGATATGTAAGTTTCATATCCTTGACAACATGTGCTATTTTGGAAAATACGATGTACTGTGATAGTTAAGAATTCATCATTTCAAGTGTTTGTTTGACCATCTAACCTGAACCCCCAGGTCTTCTGTACTGAAGTTGCCTGGTTAGTGGCTTATACGAGTTTGATACAGTAACCCGTTCACCTTGCAGATATGTTACGGGCAGGCTAGCATGCTGCAGAGGATGATTAAGAGCCAGAGGGTGCATAAAGGTCCTTTTGAACAGATTATATACTGGTATACACATGTATGCATATACTTCTCCAACAAGAGATCTGTGTATTTTATGATATTACAGTGTTCCCAGAAAATGAAAATGTATTTATTTCCAAAGTGACATCTTTTGAGTTTGATGATATCTTGGAAAAGCATGAAAGAAAGATAGAAACTGTTCGTAAGGCTATTGTGGCAATAATGAAGGTTAAGTAGCAGAAGAGCCAAAAAAAAGCTTTGTATTCAAAGGAATGTACATGTGTAGCCAGGTCCAGGCGTGGCCTTTTATGACAGGCAGTTGTTCCCTCTCGCCTCTGCTGAACTGGATTCAAAATAAGCAGGGTGCGTTTCACTTCCTGACATCACATTAGGTGGGCTATGAAAACCATCATGATTTCCTAAAAAAGATCTTAATCACCCACCTCTACAGACGCTGGAAATTCTCACAAATTAGAAAGTGAGTAATCATAAACAAGCTATGGATAATCATATCAAGGGAGCTAACCATGAGCTTATATTTCAATTAAATTTGGGTGATCCATTTGGATTCTCATAAAATGGTCGCTCTGAGTGTCCCAGGATGAGGATCCTATCAGGCCATCAGGGTTGAACATCAGGTTGTAAACTGATAACACACGATAACCCTTTACCCAGCTGTACCAACACAGCTTTTTGATTTTTTAAACAACTGATTTTTAAAAAAAAAACCTAAACAATATTTACCAATAAAGCTTCACAATTATAGACGTCATTGGGGTCAGGTCAATGGGCCAGTTCCAATGACAGCCATATTCATAGGTCTTTATTAACAAGGTAAGTATCTGGATATTTCAGGTCATGTTAGCCTTGTATTGGTTAATTTCAGGGTCCAACATAAGCCGTAACCGATAGGTTAGGTTATGGGGGAGGTTACATGTTTCTATAAACTCGAGACCTATTATTAGGTTACGAGAGGAAACTGATTACCATAATAATTTACCTTATATCTACACTATGGAAACCTTCAGGTTACAGTATGCTAGGCACACCGTAACCTATTTTAAGGTTATGGTGTGTGAAGCTTATATATCAGTCCCTGAATTTGTTTCCCTTATGTTAGGTAAAGGGTTGAAAGCTGACTCAGTTCTTTTCATGTGAATCCTAGCAGGGGTGCAGTGAGAATCAAAATGGATTTTCACTGGTTTTGATGCCCAAATCATCGCATTAATCGATTCTCTCATTTCTCGTCAAAATATTAGCCCCGTAATAGCCCCGTAACCATAAACTGTGTAGATTAACAAGTCATCTGTCCTTTCTGTTGACACAACAGAAGTCCTTTGATAATCATATCAAGGCAGCTAACCATAACCTTATATTTCATTTAAACTTTGTAGATCCATTTGCATTCTCACAAAAATGGTTGATATGAGTGTCCCAGGATGAGGCCAACATGGTTGAACACCTGTTGTAAACTGATAACACATGATAACCCTTTACCCAACACAGCTTTTTAATTTTTAAAACATCAACTGATTTTAAAAAAAAAACTAAATATTTACCAATAAATGCTTACAAATATGGATGTCATTGGAACCGGCTCAATGAGCCAGTTCCACTGACAGTCATATTCATACGATTTTATTGGCAAGTGAGTGTCTGTATATTTCAGGTCATATTAGCCTTTTTATTGGTTAATTTGTTTCTGTCAAGTTAGGAAAAGGGTTGTTAAACTGACTCAGTTCGTTTGAAGAGAATCCTAGCAGAGGTGCAGCGAAAATCAAAATGCACTAATCTTTGCATGAATCGATTCTCTTGTCACTCCTGTAACCATAAACTACGTAGATCAACAACACAACAGAAGTCACAAAATTCGTATGTGTTTTTGTTTCAAAATTTGACCAAATGGGCCTAAATAATATAATTAAAATAGAAGTTTGACATGTTTTCATCCAAACAGTTTGCTGATTATGAATGACACTGTTTGGTCACACAATTGCTTTTTGGCACATTATTTGCAATGACAGCAGTTTGCCTGATTCCATTTTAGCTTGGAATCAACGAATGACAGATTAATACAATCCACCATACTATGATGAAATAATCGAAATTTGAAAACCATGAGCTAAGAATATAGTGATCAAATCCAGTGACAATGATGTGTGTTGGTATGCATCCCAACTGATGTTTGCAAGGTGCACAACAAGTAGTTTCACCAGTCTTCATTGATGATTTTTTTTTCACAACTTCCACTGGTAACAGAGGCAAGTTTCTGTGAAATGAGTGTCAAACAATTTTTCTAGCGTCCGAGTATCCTTGAAAAAATGTAACCTCATTTGTCCCCGGTTCCTTTGGGAAATATCCTCAAAAAGTTTAATCAGCCAGAGTCATTCTCGTGAAGTCTCATCACGTTAACTACTTCCTACGTTAAAAAAAGTGTGAAATTAGTATAAAGGTTCCGCTCCACAGTTTCGCACTATTGCACAGGGGTGAAATTCTAAACATAGGGCATATGTTGAAACTAAGGCCATGTAAAATAGAGATATATTTTTAGTATCAGATATATGATTACATTAGGTTTTTTGTTGGACAAGAGAATTTGAAGTTTTGGTCCCAAAGTTGGAGTCTGATACATAGGGGAAAATTACCAGATGAATTATGGGAAACAGTGGCTTCGAAAAATTGGCTATTTTTTAAAATGTAATTTTTACACGGGTTTGTTACCAGACAGGTAACTGAAAAAGGAGACGGAAACGTATAATTTTTTTTTTTGCATTTTAGAAACAGGGGATGCTTTGTTCCATGGGTGGGTAGGTGAGGTTGGTGGGAAAAATCTGCTTTTGAGGCTGCTAGGTGGCTGAAAATGACTGGTTTCGGCATTTTTTCATGCAATTTTTCAGGTTGAAGTCTGACCTTTGACAATAAATTATTCCACCCACATTCAGATTGTTTATTTCAACTTAGTGAGATAGTGTTATATGTTTTTTGTGGATTTGGGAAATGTAATACATGTTATGAGTTAGATAACTAAGCTACAGAATATTTGCATTTGAAGAGAGTGTATGGCATATCATACTTGGAAATGCCTGGAAAACTGTGGAGCGGAACCAAAGGACTCACGAGTTTCGACGTCGGCTTCGCCTCCGTCTCAACTCGGGCGCCTCCGGCGCCTTCGTCCTTTATAAAAATATAATATGAATAGGTGCTACCTAAAATGCGAACGTACTCATGTGTTCCTAATAAAGATACGTGTATGCTTAATCAGCTTATTAATTTTGGGGAATTTATCCACCCTGTATGCACCTAATTTGGGAATGCATGTTTTTTAAAATTGCCCTACCAACCGGGGGGGGGGGGGGGATGGGGAGGGATCTTCAAATTAATAAATCTCCACTCGATTGTGAATTTGTGTGATAGTCTTTTGTTCCTGGATATGTGAAGCACATTTGGCTTCAAATTGTTCTTGTGAAATATTATTTTATTATCAGTTCTGTTTCAAATACGGTAGCAGACGTCCAGGAACCAGTGGTGCCTGCTGTAAATTCTATGAGTTGATTTCATATATTTGACGTGTTCTGTACCTCCCAACCTTCCTTTTGATGCATAATTTGTGTATATTTAATTTAAATTTAAGGAATATCAGAGGTGGGAATTTCAATTCAAAATGAACAAAATTTCATTACTTATATAGCACCTTAACTCAGTGTGTTCATTGTTGTAATGATGATGCTTAAATGCCCATTAGTTTTCTTTAATAAAACAAACTACAATACTGGGAAAAAAGTTGACATTTAGATAAAATTAACTAGCATAACAGTGCCATTACTTCCCCTCCCCTCAATGAATTTCCACCCTGTTCTGTTACTAGTATTAAGGTCTGTACTTGTATTTAATTTTGATAAGTGTTCCATCCCATACTTTTATTCCCACCTGTACTTTATTTTGAACACAAGAGTAGTTATTTCGTAAATTTGGATAAAAAAAATATACAAAGGATGCCAGTGGATGTATGTAGAATGTACATTCATACCTATTACCCAAAACCATTTCATACTCGTGATTTCATACCAGAAACCATTTGGAACACTTTTTTAAAAAATATTAAGTCAGAATGACCCTGGCAATATTAATAGCAGTTTATTTGTCAGGTATATTTTGAAAAGAATAGATTTAGAATGTTATGCCCGTTTGGATGGGTATGAAATTACTCAAAGTTCCGGGTACGAAATCCTTGTTGGTATGAAATTACTGCAACCCATGTCATTGTGAAATGAATGTTCATCCCAAATGATACTTATGAAACAAGTCTGTGAGGGAGAATTCTTACTAGCCTCTGCAGGGCAATTTAATGGAAAATTTGGGTTGAGTTTCCTTAATAATGGTTGAGGTGAAAACAAATTTCATATTCTGCTTTTTACATGAACATAAATTTTGTTTTCTTGTTCTCATATGGTATATATTTTTTTGGCCTGTTTAATCATTACGAAATATCAGTGACAAATTGAAGATTGTGCTCACCTAAATGGCATGTAAAAATTGCCGTCCAAGAAAAACTGATGCATGCAGCACTCTCAGAATGGCAGGTCTGAGTTTCAGTCAGAATTTTGTGCACATGTTTCATTGTTAAATTTATAGCCAACTGTTCAATTTGATTCCATCTTCACTAGAACATATTTCATCATTTGCCTGGGGAAGGATTCGAACCTTCATGCCATTGCCACTTAGTAGGGTCTCCAGGCACTTTACCCGTTCCAATGTTTTTCTAGACCAAGAGGGTCACATTTACAATTAATTGTAATTGGATTCAATTTGAGTACAGTTGACTATGAATTATTAATGCCCATTGAATAAAAAGCAGTTTTGATAGTACATTTCCAGACTCCAGTAAAAATATATTGAAAAAACAGTTACGAAAATATTTGTTTTCACGAAAATATTTGTTTTCATCACTAAGAAAACTTGCACAGTTGCACTTAACAGTATGGGCAAAAGACATGCACAAGTGGTATCATATCAGTATTACCCTGATATTTAGAACCAGTATGGCATGTTGTGATATGTAAGTTTCATATCCTTGACAACATGTGCTATTTTGGAAAATACGATGTACTGTGATAGTTAAGAATTCATCATTTCAAGTGTTTGTTTGACCATCTAACCTGAACCCCCAGGTCTTCTGTACTGAAGTTGCCTGGTTAGTGGCTTATACGAGTTTGATACAGTA
Organism: Pictodentalium vernedei; assembly: GCA_031216915.1. Lineage (NCBI taxonomy): Eukaryota > Metazoa > Mollusca > Scaphopoda > Dentaliida > Dentaliidae > Pictodentalium > Pictodentalium vernedei. The sequence goes on from CM062288.1 coordinate 93,717,007, forward strand.
ACCCGTTCACCTTGCAGATATGTTACGGGCAGGCTAGCATGCTGCAGAGGATGATTAAGAGCCAGAGGGTTCATAAAGGTCCTTTTGAACAGATTATATACTGGTATACACATGTATGCATATACTTCTCCAACAAGAGATCTGTGTATTTTATGATATTACAGTGTTCCCAGAAAATGAAAATGTATTTATTTCCAAAGTGACATCTTTTGAGTTTGATGATATCTTGGAAAAGCATGAAAGAAAGATAGAAACTGTTCGTAAGGCTATTGTGGCAATAATGAAGGTTAAGTAGCAGAAGAGCCAAAAAAAAGCTTTGTATTCAAAGGAATGTACATGTGTAGCCAGGTCCAGGCGTGGCCTTTTATGACAGGCAGTTGTTCCCTCTCGCCTCTGCTGAACTGGATTCAAAATAAGCAGGGTGCGTTTCACTTCCTGACATCACATTAGGTGGGCTATGAAAACCATCATGATTTCCTAAAAAAGATCTTAATCACCCACCTCTACAGACGCTGGAAATTCTCACAAATTAGAAAGTGAGTAATCATAAACAAGCTATGGATAATCATATCAAGGGAGCTAACCATGAGCTTATATTTCAATTAAATTTGGGTGATCCATTTGGATTCTCATAAAATGGTCGCTCTGAGTGTCCCAGGATGAGGATCCTATCAGGCCATCAGGGTTGAACATCAGGTTGTAAACTGATAACACACGATAACCCTTTACCCAGCTGTACCAACACAGCTTTTTGATTTTTTAAACAACTGATTTTTAAAAAAAAAACCTAAACAATATTTACCAATAAAGCTTCACAATTATAGACGTCATTGGGGTCAGGTCAATGGGCCAGTTCCAATGACAGCCATATTCATAGGTCTTTATTAACAAGGTAAGTATCTGGATATTTCAGGTCATGTTAGCCTTGTATTGGTTAATTTCAGGGTCCAACATAAGCCGTAACCGATAGGTTAGGTTATGGGGGAGGTTACATGTTTCTATAAACTCGAGACCTATTATTAGGTTACGAGAGGAAACTGATTACCATAATAATTTACCTTATATCTACACTATGGAAACCTTCAGGTTACAGTATGCTAGGCACACCGTAACCTATTTTAAGGTTATGGTGTGTGAAGCTTATATATCAGTCCCTGAATTTGTTTCCCTTATGTTAGGTAAAGGGTTGAAAGCTGACTCAGTTCTTTTCATGTGAATCCTAGCAGGGGTGCAGTGAGAATCAAAATGGATTTTCACTGGTTTTGATGCCCAAATCATCGCATTAATCGATTCTCTCATTTCTCGTCAAAATATTAGCCCCGTAATAGCCCCGTAACCATAAACTGTGTAGATTAACAAGTCATCTGTCCTTTCTGTTGACACAACAGAAGTCCTTTGATAATCATATCAAGGCAGCTAACCATAACCTTATATTTCATTTAAACTTTGTAGATCCATTTGCATTCTCACAAAAATGGTTGATATGAGTGTCCCAGGATGAGGCCAACATGGTTGAACACCTGTTGTAAACTGATAACACATGATAACCCTTTACCCAACACAGCTTTTTAATTTTTAAAACATCAACTGATTTTAAAAAAAAAACTAAATATTTACCAATAAATGCTTACAAATATGGATGTCATTGGAACCGGCTCAATGAGCCAGTTCCACTGACAGTCATATTCATACGATTTTATTGGCAAGTGAGTGTCTGTATATTTCAGGTCATATTAGCCTTTTTATTGGTTAATTTGTTTCTGTCAAGTTAGGAAAAGGGTTGTTAAACTGACTCAGTTCGTTTGAAGAGAATCCTAGCAGAGGTGCAGCGAAAATCAAAATGCACTAATCTTTGCATGAATCGATTCTCTTGTCACTCCTGTAACCATAAACTACGTAGATCAACAACACAACAGAAGTCACAAAATTCGTATGTGTTTTTGTTTCAAAATTTGACCAAATGGGCCTAAATAATATAATTAAAATAGAAGTTTGACATGTTTTCATCCAAACAGTTTGCTGATTATGAATGACACTGTTTGGTCACACAATTGCTTTTTGGCACATTATTTGCAATGACAGCAGTTTGCCTGATTCCATTTTAGCTTGGAATCAACGAATGACAGATTAATACAATCCACCATACTATGATGAAATAATCGAAATTTGAAAACCATGAGCTAAGAATATAGTGATCAAATCCAGTGACAATGATGTGTGTTGGTATGCATCCCAACTGATGTTTGCAAGGTGCACAACAAGTAGTTTCACCAGTCTTCATTGATGATTTTTTTTTCACAACTTCCACTGGTAACAGAGGCAAGTTTCTGTGAAATGAGTGTCAAACAATTTTTCTAGCGTCCGAGTATCCTTGAAAAAATGTAACCTCATTTGTCCCCGGTTCCTTTGGGAAATATCCTCAAAAAGTTTAATCAGCCAGAGTCATTCTCGTGAAGTCTCATCACGTTAACTACTTCCTACGTTAAAAAAAGTGTGAAATTAGTATAAAGGTTCCGCTCCACAGTTTCGCACTATTGCACAGGGGTGAAATTCTAAACATAGGGCATATGTTGAAACTAAGGCCATGTAAAATAGAGATATATTTTTAGTATCAGATATATGATTACATTAGGTTTTTTGTTGGACAAGAGAATTTGAAGTTTTGGTCCCAAAGTTGGAGTCTGATACATAGGGGAAAATTACCAGATGAATTATGGGAAACAGTGGCTTCGAAAAATTGGCTATTTTTTAAAATGTAATTTTTACACGGGTTTGTTACCAGACAGGTAACTGAAAAAGGAGACGGAAACGTATAATTTTTTTTTTTGCATTTTAGAAACAGGGGATGCTTTGTTCCATGGGTGGGTAGGTGAGGTTGGTGGGAAAAATCTGCTTTTGAGGCTGCTAGGTGGCTGAAAATGACTGGTTTCGGCATTTTTTCATGCAATTTTTCAGGTTGAAGTCTGACCTTTGACAATAAATTATTCCACCCACATTCAGATTGTTTATTTCAACTTAGTGAGATAGTGTTATATGTTTTTTGTGGATTTGGGAAATGTAATACATGTTATGAGTTAGATAACTAAGCTACAGAATATTTGCATTTGAAGAGAGTGTATGGCATATCATACTTGGAAATGCCTGGAAAACTGTGGAGCGGAACCAAAGGACTCACGAGTTTCGACGTCGGCTTCGCCTCCGTCTCAACTCGGGCGCCTCCGGCGCCTTCGTCCTTTATAAAAATATAATATGAATAGGTGCTACCTAAAATGCGAACGTACTCATGTGTTCCTAATAAAGATACGTGTATGCTTAATCAGCTTATTAATTTTGGGGAATTTATCCACCCTGTATGCACCTAATTTGGGAATGCATGTTTTTTAAAATTGCCCTACCAACCGGGGGGGGGGGGGGGGGATGGGGAGGGATCTTCAAATTAATAAATCTCCACTCGATTGTGAATTTGTGTGATAGTCTTTTGTTCCTGGATATGTGAAGCACATTTGGCTTCAAATTGTTCTTGTGAAATATTATTTTATTATCAGTTCTGTTTCAAATACGGTAGCAGACGTCCAGGAACCAGTGGTGCCTGCTGTAAATTCTATGAGTTGATTTCATATATTTGACGTGTTCTGTACCTCCCAACCTTCCTTTTGATGCATAATTTGTGTATATTTAATTTAAATTTAAGGAATATCAGAGGTGGGAATTTCAATTCAAAATGAACAAAATTTCATTACTTATATAGCACCTTAACTCAGTGTGTTCATTGTTGTAATGATGATGCTTAAATGCCCATTAGTTTTCTTTAATAAAACAAACTACAATACTGGGAAAAAAGTTGACATTTAGATAAAATTAACTAGCATAACAGTGCCATTACTTCCCCTCCCCTCAATGAATTTCCACCCTGTTCTGTTACTAGTATTAAGGTCTGTACTTGTATTTAATTTTGATAAGTGTTCCATCCCATACTTTTATTCCCACCTGTACTTTATTTTGAACACAAGAGTAGTTATTTCGTAAATTTGGATAAAAAAAATATACAAAGGATGCCAGTGGATGTATGTAGAATGTACATTCATACCTATTACCCAAAACCATTTCATACTCGTGATTTCATACCAGAAACCATTTGGAACACTTTTTTAAAAAATATTAAGTCAGAATGACCCTGGCAATATTAATAGCAGTTTATTTGTCAGGTATATTTTGAAAAGAATAGATTTAGAATGTTATGCCCGTTTGGATGGGTATGAAATTACTCAAAGTTCCGGGTACGAAATCCTTGTTGGTATGAAATTACTGCAACCCATGTCATTGTGAAATGAATGTTCATCCCAAATGATACTTATGAAACAAGTCTGTGAGGGAGAATTCTTACTAGCCTCTGCAGGGCAATTTAATGGAAAATTTGGGTTGAGTTTCCTTAATAATGGTTGAGGTGAAAACAAATTTCGTATTCTGCTTTTTACATGAACATAAATTTTGTTTTCTTGTTCTCATATGGTATATATTTTTTTGGCCTGTTTAATCATTACGAAATATCAGTGACAAATTGAAGATTGTGCTCACCTAAATGGCATGTAAAAATTGCCGTCCAAGAAAAACTGATGCATGCAGCACTCTCAGAATGGCAGGTCTGAGTTTCAGTCAGAATTTTGTGCACATGTTTCATTGTTAAATTTATAGCCAACTGTTCAATTTGATTCCATCTTCACTAGAACATATTTCATCATTTGCCTGGGGAAGGATTCGAACCTTCATGCCATTGCCACTTAGTAGGGTCTCCAGGCACTTTACCCGTTCCAATGTTTTTCTAGACCAAGAGGGTCACATTTACAATTAATTGTAATTGGATTCAATTTGAGTACAGTTGACTATGAATTATTAATGCCCATTGAATAAAAAGCAGTTTTGATAGTACATTTCCAGACTCCAGTAAAAATATATTGAAAAAACAGTTACGAAAATATTTGTTTTCACGAAAATATTTGTTTTCATCACTAAGAAAACTTGCACAGTTGCACTTAACAGTATGGGCAAAAGACATGCACAAGTGGTATCATATCAGTATTACCCTGATATTTAGAACCAGTATGGCATGTTGTGATATGTAAGTTTCATATCCTTGACAACATGTGCTATTTTGGAAAATACGATGTACTGTGATAGTTAAGAATTCATCATTTCAAGTGTTTGTTTGACCATCTAACCTGAACCCCCAGGTCTTCTGTACTGAAGTTGCCTGGTTAGTGGCTTATACGAGTTTGATACAGTAACCCGTTCACCTTGCAGATATGTTACGGGCAGGCTAGCATGCTGCAGAGGATGATTAAGAGCCAGAGGGTGCATAAAGGTCCTTTTGAACAGATTATATACTGGTATACACATGTATGCATATACTTCTCCAACAAGAGATCTGTGTATTTTATGATATTACAGTGTTCCCAGAAAATGAAAATGTATTTATTTCCAAAGTGACATCTTTTGAGTTTGATGATATCTTGGAAAAGCATGAAAGAAAGATAGAAACTGTTCGTAAGGCTATTGTGGCAATAATGAAGGTTAAGTAGCAGAAGAGCCAAAAAAAAGCTTTGTATTCAAAAGAATGTACATGTGTAGCCAGGTCCAGGCGTGGCCTTTTATGACAGGCAGTTGTTCCCTCTCGCCTCTGCTGAACTGGATTCAAAATAAGCAGGGTGCGTTTCACTTCCTGACATCACATTAGGTGGGCTATGAAAACCATCATGATTTCCTAAAAGAGATCTTAATCACCCACCTCTACAGACGCTGGAAATTCTCACAAATCAGAAAGTGAGTAATCATAAACAAGCTATGGATAATCATATCAAGGGAGCTAACCATGAGCTTATATTTCAATTAAATTTGGGTGATCCATTTGGATTCTCATAAAATGGTCGCTCTGAGTTTCCCAGGATGAGGATCCTATCAGGCCATCAGGGTTGAACATCAGGTTGTAAACTGATAACACACGATAACCCTTTACCCAGCTGTACCAACACAGCTTTTTGATTTTTTAAACAACTGATTTTTAAAAAAAAAACCTAAACAATATTTACCAATAAAGCTTCACAATTATAGACGTCATTGGGGTCAGGTCAATGGGCCAGTTCCAATGACAGCCATATTCATAGGTCTTTATTAACAAGGTAAGTATCTGGATATTTCAGGTCATGTTAGCCTTGTATTGGTTAATTTCAGGGTCCAACATAAGCCGTAACCGATAGGTTAGGTTATGGGGGAGGTTACATGTTTCTATAAACTCGAGACCTATTATTAGGTTACGAGAGGAAACTGATTACCATAATAACTTACCTTATATCTACACTATGGAAACCTTCAGGTTACAGTATGCTAGGCACACCGTAACCTATTTTAAGGTTATGGTGTGTGAAGCTTATATATCAGTCCCTGAATTTGTTTCCCTTATGTTAGGTAAAGGGTTGAAAGCTGACTCAGTTCTTTTCATGTGAATCCTAGCAGGGGTGCAGTGAGAATCAAAATGGATTTTCACTGGTTTTGATGCCCAAATCATCGCATTAATCGATTCTCTCATTTCTCGTCAAAATATTAGCCCCGTAATAGCCCCGTAACCATAAACTGTGTAGATTAACAAGTCATCTGTCCTTTCTGTTGACACAATAGAAGTCCTTTGATAATCATATCAAGGCAGCTAACCATAACCTTATATTTCATTTAAACTTTGTAGATCCATTTGCATTCTCACAAAAATGGTTGATATGAGTGTCCCAGGATGAGGCCAACATGGTTGAACACCTGTTGTAAACTGATAACACATGATAACCCTTTACCCAACACAGCTTTTTAATTTTTAAAACATCAACTGATTTTAAAAAAAAAACTAAATATTTACCAATAAATGCTTACAAATATGGATGTCATTGGAACCGGCTCAATGAGCCAGTTCCACTGACAGTCATATTCATACGATTTTATTGGCAAGTGAGTGTCTGTATATTTCAGGTCATATTAGCCTTTTTATTGGTTAATTTGTTTCTGTCAAGTTAGGAAAAGGGTTGTTAAACTGACTCAGTTCGTTTGAAGAGAATCCTAGCAGAGGTGCAGCGAAAATCAAAATGCACTAATCTTTGCATGAATCGATTCTCTTGTCACTCCTGTAACCATAAACTACGTAGATCAACAACACAACAGAAGTCACAAAATTCGTATGTGTTTTTGTTTCAAAATTTGACCAAATGGGCCTAAATAATATAATTAAAATAGAAGTTTGACATGTTTTCATCCAAACAGTTTGCTGATTATGAATGACACTGTTTGGTCACACAATTGCTTTTTGGCACATTATTTGCAATGACAGCAGTTTGCCTGATTCCATTTTAGCTTGGAATCAACGAATGACAGATTAATACAATCCACCATACTATGATGAAATAATCGAAATTTGAAAACCATGAGCTAAGAATATAGTGATCAAATCCAGTGACAATGATGTGTGTTGGTATGCATCCCAACTGATGTTTGCAAGGTGCACAACAAGTAGTTTCACCAGTCTTCATTGATGATTTTTTTTTCACAACTTCCACTGGTAACAGAGGCAAGTTTCTGTGAAATGAGTGTCAAACAATTTTTCTAGCGTCCGAGTATCCTTGAAAAAATGTAACCTCATTTGTCCCCGGTTCCTTTGGGAAATATCCTCAAAAAGTTTAATCAGCCAGAGTCATTCTCGTGAAGTCTCATCACGTTAACTACTTCCTACGTTAAAAAAAGTGTGAAATTAGTATAAAGGTTCCGCTCCACAGTTTCGCACTATTGCACAGGGGTGAAATTCTAAACATAGGGCATATGTTGAAACTAAGGCCATGTAAAATAGAGATATATTTTTAGTATCAGATATATGATTACATTAGGTTTTTTGTTGGACAAGAGAATTTGAAGTTTTGGTCCCAAAGTTGGAGTCTGATACATAGGGGAAAATTACCAGATGAATTATGGGAAACAGTGGCTTCGAAAAATTGGCTATTTTTTAAAATGTAATTTTTACACGGGTTTGTTACCAGACAGGTAACTGAAAAAGGAGACGGAAACGTATAATTTTTTTTTTTTGCATTTTAGAAACAGGGGATGCTTTGTTCCATGGGTGGGTAGGTGAGGTTGGTGGGAAAAATCTGCTTTTGAGGCTGCTAGGTGGCTGAAAATGACTGGTTTCGGCATTTTTTCATGCAATTTTTCAGGTTGAAGTCTGACCTTTGACAATAAATTATTCCACCCACATTCAGATTGTTTATTTCAACTTAGTGAGATAGTGTTATATGTTTTTTGTGGATTTGGGAAATGTAATACATGTTATGAGTTAGATAACTAAGCTACAGAATATTTGCATTTGAAGAGAGTGTATGGCATATCATACTTGGAAATGCCTGGAAAACTGTGGAGCGGAACCAAAGGACTCACGAGTTTCGACGTCGGCTTCGCCTCCGTCTCAACTCGGGCGCCTCCGGCGCCTTCGTCCTTTATAAAAATATAATATGAATAGGTGCTACCTAAAATGCGAACGTACTCATGTGTTCCTAATAAAGATACGTGTATGCTTAATCAGCTTATTAATTTTGGGGAATTTATCCACCCTGTATGCACCTAATTTGGGAATGCATGTTTTTTAAAATTGCCCTACCAACCGGGGGGGGGGGGGGGGGATGGGGAGGGATCTTCAAATTAATAAATCTCCACACGATTGTGAATTTGTGTGATAGTCTTTTGTTCCTGGATATGTGAAGCACATTTGGCTTCAAATTGTTCTTGTGAAATATTATTTTATTATCAGTTCTGTTTCAAATACGGTAGCAGACGTCCAGGAACCAGTGGTGCCTGCTGTAAATTCTATGAGTTGATTTCATATATTTGACGTGTTCTGTACCTCCCAACCTTCCTTTTGATGCATAATTTGTGTATATTTAATTTAAATTTAAGGAATATCAGAGGTGGGAATTTCAATTCAAAATGAACAAAATTTCATTACTTATATAGCACCTTAACTCAGTGTGTTCATTGTTGTAATGATGATGCTTAAATGCCCATTAGTTTTCTTTAATAAAACAAACTACAATACTGGGAAAAAAGTTGACATTTAGATAAAATTAACTAGCATAACAGTGCCATTACTTCCCCTCCCCTCAATGAATTTCCACCCTGTTCTGTTACTAGTATTAAGGTCTGTACTTGTATTTAATTTTGATAAGTGTTCCATCCCATACTTTTATTCCCACCTGTACTTTATTTTGAACACAAGAGTAGTTATTTCGTAAATTTGGATAAAAAAAATATACAAAGGATGCCAGTGGATGTATGTAGAATGTACATTCATACCTATTACCCAAAACCATTTCATACTCGTGATTTCATACCAGAAACCATTTGGAACACTTTTTAAAAAAATATTAAGTCAGAATGACCCTGGCAATATTAATAGCAGTTTATTTGTCAGGTATATTTTGAAAAGAATAGATTTAGAATGTTATGCCCGTTTGGATGGGTATGAAATTACTCAAAGTTCCGGGTACGAAATCCTTGTTGGTATGAAATTACTGCAACCCATGTCATTGTGAAATGAATGTTCATCCCAAATGATACTTATGAAACAAGTCTGTGAGGGAGAATTCTTACTAGCCTCTGCAGGGCAATTTAATGGAAAATTTGGGTTGAGTTTCCTTAATAATGGTTGAGGTGAAAACAAATTTCATATTCTGCTTTTTACATGAACATAAATTTTGTTTTCTTGTTCTCATATGGTATATATTTTTTTGGCCTGTTTAATCATTACGAAATATCAGTGACAAATTGAAGATTGTGCTCACCTAAATGGCATGTAAAAATTGCCGTCCAAGAAAAACTGATGCATGCAGCACTCTCAGAATGGCAGGTCTGAGTTTCAGTCAGAATTTTGTGCACATGTTTCATTGTTAAATTTATAGCCAACTGTTCAATTTGATTCCATCTTCACTAGAACATATTTCATCATTTGCCTGGGGAAGGATTCGAACCATCATGCCATTGCCACTTAGTAGGGTCTCCAGGCACTTTACCCGTTCCAATGTTTTTCTAGACCAAGAGGGTCACATTTACAATTAATTGTAATTGGATTCAATTTGAGTACAGTTGACTATGAATTATTAATGCCCATTGAATAAAAAGCAGTTTTGATAGTACATTTCCAGACTCCAGTAAAAATATATTGAAAAAACAGTTACGAAAATATTTGTTTTCACGAAAATATTTGTTTTCATCACTAAGAAAACTTGCACAGTTGCACTTAACAGTATGGGCAAAAGACATGCACAAGTGGTATCATATCAGTATTACCCTGATATTTAGAACCAGTATGGCATGTTGTGATATGTAAGTTTCGTATCCTTGACAACATGTGCTATTTTGGAAAATACGATGTACTGTGATAGTTAAGAATTCATCATTTCAAGTGTTTGTTTGACCATCTAACCTGAACCCCCAGGTCTTCTGTACTGAAGTTGCCTGGTTAGTGGCTTATACGAGTTTGATACAGTAACCCGTTCACCTTGCAGATATGTTACGGGCAGGCTAGCATGCTGCAGAGGATGATTAAGAGCCAGAGGGTGCATAAAGGTCCTTTTGAACAGATTATATACTGGTATACACATGTATGCATATACTTCTCCAACAAGAGATCTGTGTATTTTATGATATTACAGTGTTCCCAGAAAATGAAAATGTATTTATTTCCAAAGTGACATCTTTTGAGTTTGATGATATCTTGGAAAAGCATGAAAGAAAGATAGAAACTGTTCGTAAGGCTATTGTGGCAATAATGAAGGTTAAGTAGCAGAAGAGCCAAAAAAAAGCTTTGTATTCAAAAGAATGTACATGTGTAGCCAGGTCCAGGCGTGGCCTTTTATGACAGGCAGTTGTTCCCTCTCGCCTCTGCTGAACTGGATTCAAAATAAGCAGGGTGCGTTTCACTTCCTGACATCACATTAGGTGGGCTATGAAAACCATCATGATTTCCTAAAAGAGATCTTAATCACCCACCTCTACAGACGCTGGAAATTCTCACAAATCAGAAAGTGAGTAATCATAAACAAGCTATGGATAATCATATCAAGGGAGCTAACCATGAGCTTATATTTCAATTAAATTTGGGTGATCCATTTGGATTCTCATAAAATGGTCGCTCTGAGTGTCCCAGGATGAGGATCCTATCAGGCCATCAGGGTTGAACATCAGGTTGTAAACTGATAACACACGATAACCCTTTACCCAGCTGTACCAACACAGCTTTTTGATTTTTTAAACAACTGATTTTTAAAAAAAAAACCTAAACAATATTTACCAATAAAGCTTCACAATTATAGACGTCATTGGGGTCAGGTCAATGGGCCAGTTCCAATGACAGCCATATTCATAGGTCTTTATTAACAAGGTAAGTATCTGGATATTTCAGGTCATGTTAGCCTTGTATTGGTTAATTTCAGGGTCCAACATAAGCCGTAACCGATAGGTTAGGTTATGGGGGAGGTTACATGTTTCTATAAACTCGAGACCTATTATTAGGTTACGAGAGGAAACTGATTACCATAATAACTTACCTTATATCTACACTATGGAAACCTTCAGGTTACAGTATGCTAGGCACACCGTAACCTATTTTAAGGTTATGGTGTGTGAAGCTTATATATCAGTCCCTGAATTTGTTTCCCTTATGTTAGGTAAAGGGTTGAAAGCTGACTCAGTTCTTTTCATGTGAATCCTAGCAGGGGTGCAGTGAGAATCAAAATGGATTTTCACTGGTTTTGATGCCCAAATCATCGCATTAATCGATTCTCTCATTTCTCGTCAAAATATTAGCCCCGTAATAGCCCCGTAACCATAAACTGTGTAGATTAACAAGTCATCTGTCCTTTCTGTTGACACAACAGAAGTCCTTTGATAATCATATCAAGGCAGCTAACCATAACCTTATATTTCATTTAAACTTTGTAGATCCATTTGCATTCTCACAAAAATGGTTGATATGAGTGTCCCAGGATGAGGCCAACATGGTTGAACACCTGTTGTAAACTGATAACACATGATAACCCTTTACCCAACACAGCTTTTTAATTTTTAAAACATCAACTGATTTTAAAAAAAAAACTAAATATTTACCAATAAATGCTTACAAATATGGATGTCATTGGAACCGGCTCAATGAGCCAGTTCCACTGACAGTCATATTCATACGATTTTATTGGCAAGTGAGTGTCTGTATATTTCAGGTCATATTAGCCTTTTTATTGGTTAATTTGTTTCTGTCAAGTTAGGAAAAGGGTTGTTAAACTGACTCAGTTCGTTTGAAGAGAATCCTAGCAGAGGTGCAGCGAAAATCAAAATGCACTAATCTTTGCATGAATCGATTCTCTTGTCACTCCTGTAACCATAAACTACGTAGATCAACAACACAACAGAAGTCACAAAATTCGTATGTGTTTTTGTTTCAAAATTTGACCAAATGGGCCTAAATAATATAATTAAAATAGAAGTTTGACATGTTTTCATCCAAACAGTTTGCTGATTATGAATGACACTGTTTGGTCACACAATTGCTTTTTGGCACATTATTTGCAATGACAGCAGTTTGCCTGATTCCATTTTAGCTTGGAATCAACGAATGACAGATTAATACAATCCACCATACTATGATGAAATAATCGAAATTTGAAAACCATGAGCTAAGAATATAGTGATCAAATCCAGTGACAATGATGTGTGTTGGTATGCATCCCAACTGATGTTTGCAAGGTGCACAACAAGTAGTTTCACCAGTCTTCATTGATGATTTTTTTTTCACAACTTCCACTGGTAACAGAGGCAAGTTTCTGTGAAATGAGTGTCAAACAATTTTTCTAGCGTCCGAGTATCCTTGAAAAAATGTAACCTCATTTGTCCCCGGTTCCTTTGGGAAATATCCTCAAAAAGTTTAATCAGCCAGAGTCATTCTCGTGAAGTCTCATCACGTTAACTACTTCCTACGTTAAAAAAAGTGTGAAATTAGTATAAAGGTTCCGCTCCACAGTTTCGCACTATTGCACAGGGGTGAAATTCTAAACATAGGGCATATGTTGAAACTAAGGCCATGTAAAATAGAGATATATTTTTAGTATCAGATATATGATTACATTAGGTTTTTTGTTGGACAAGAGAATTTGAAGTTTTGGTCCCAAAGTTGGAGTCTGATACATAGGGGAAAATTACCAGATGAATTATGGGAAACAGTGGCTTCGAAAAATTGGCTATTTTTTAAAATGTAATTTTTACACGGGTTTGTTACCAGACAGGTAACTGAAAAAGGAGACGGAAACGTATAATTTTTTTTTTTGCATTTTAGAAACAGGGGATGCTTTGTTCCATGGGTGGGTAGGTGAGGTTGGTGGGAAAAATCTGCTTTTGAGGCTGCTAGGTGGCTGAAAATGACTGGTTTCGGCATTTTTTCATGCAATTTTTCAGGTTGAAGTCTGACCTTTGACAATAAATTATTCCACCCACATTCAGATTGTTTATTTCAACTTAGTGAGATAGTGTTATATGTTTTTTGTGGATTTGGGAAATGTAATACATGTTATGAGTTAGATAACTAAGCTACAGAATATTTGCATTTGAAGAGAGTGTATGGCATATCATACTTGGAAATGCCTGGAAAACTGTGGAGCGGAACCAAAGGACTCACGAGTTTCGACGTCGGCTTCGCCTCCGTCTCAACTCGGGCGCCTCCGGCGCCTTCGTCCTTTATAAAAATATAATATGAATAGGTGCTACCTAAAATGCGAACGTACTCATGTGTTCCTAATAAAGATACGTGTATGCTTAATCAGCTTATTAATTTTGGGGAATTTATCCACCCTGTATGCACCTAATTTGGGAATGCATGTTTTTTAAAATTGCCCTACCAACCGGGGGGGGGGGGGATGGGGAGGGATCTTCAAATTAATAAATCTCCACTCGATTGTGAATTTGTGTGATAGTCTTTTGTTCCTGGATATGTGAAGCACATTTGGCTTCAAATTGTTCTTGTGAAATATTATTTTATTATCAGTTCTGTTTCAAATACGGTAGCAGACGTCCAGGAACCAGTGGTGCCTGCTGTAAATTCTATGAGTTGATTTCATATATTTGACGTGTTCTGTACCTCCCAACCTTCCTTTTGATGCATAATTTGTGTATATTTAATTTAAATTTAAGGAATATCAGAGGTGGGAATTTCAATTCAAAATGAACAAAATTTCATTACTTATATAGCACCTTAACTCAGTGTGTTCATTGTTGTAATGATGATGCTTAAATGCCCATTAGTTTTCTTTAATAAAACAAACTACAATACTGGGAAAAAAGTTGACATTTAGATAAAATTAACTAGCATAACAGTGCCATTACTTCCCCTCCCCTCAATGAATTTCCACCCTGTTCTGTTACTAGTATTAAGGTCTGTACTTGTATTTAATTTTGATAAGTGTTCCATCCCATACTTTTATTCCCACCTGTACTTTATTTTGAACACAAGAGTAGTTATTTCGTAAATTTGGATAAAAAAAATATACAAAGGATGTCAGTGGATGTATGTAGAATGTACATTCATACCTATTACCCAAAACCATTTCATACTCGTGATTTCATACCAGAAACCATTTGGAACACTTTTTAAAAAAATATTAAGTCAGAATGACCCTGGCAATATTAATAGCAGTTTATTTGTCAGGTATATTTTGAAAAGAATAGATTTAGAATGTTATGCCCGTTTGGATGGGTATGAAATTACTCAAAGTTCCGGGTACGAAATCCTTGTTGGTATGAAATTACTGCAACCCATGTCATTGTGAAATGAATGTTCATCCCAAATGATACTTATGAAACAAGTCTGTGAGGGAGAATTCTTACTAGCCTCTGCAGGGCAATTTAATGGAAAATTTGGGTTGAGTTTCCTTAATAATGGTTGAGGTGAAAACAAATTTCATATTCTGCTTTTTACATGAACATAAATTTTGTTTTCTTGTTCTCATATGGTATATATTTTTTTGGCCTGTTTAATCATTACGAAATATCAGTGACAAATTGAAGATTGTGCTCACCTAAATGGCATGTAAAAATTGCCGTCCAAGAAAAACTGATGCATGCAGCACTCTCAGAATGGCAGGTCTGAGTTTCAGTCAGAATTTTGTGCACATGTTTCATTGTTAAATTTATAGCCAACTGTTCAATTTGATTCCATCTTCACTAGAACATATTTCATCATTTGCCTGGGGAAGGATTCGAACCTTCATGCCATTGCCACTTAGTAGGGTCTCCAGGCACTTTACCCGTTCCAATGTTTTTCTAGACCAAGAGGGTCACATTTACAATTAATTGTAATTGGATTCAATTTGAGTACAGTTGACTATGAATTATTAATGCCCATTGAATAAAAAGCAGTTTTGATAGTACATTTCCAGACTCCAGTAAAAATATATTGAAAAAACAGTTACGAAAATATTTGTTTTCACGAAAATATTTGTTTTCATCACTAAGAAAACTTGCACAGTTGCACTTAACAGTATGGGCAAAAGACATGCACAAGTGGTATCATATCAGTATTACCCTGATATTTAGAACCAGTATGGCATGTTGTGATATGTAAGTTTCATATCCTTGACAACATGTGCTATTTTGGAAAATACGATGTACTGTGATAGTTAAGAATTCATCATTTCAAGTGTTTGTTTGACCATCTAACCTGAACCCCCAGGTCTTCTGTACTGAAGTTGCCTGGTTAGTGGCTTATACGAGTTTGATACAGTAACCCGTTCACCTTGCAGATATGTTACGGGCAGGCTAGCATGCTGCAGAGGATGATTAAGAGCCAGAGGGTGCATAAAGGTCCTTTTGAACAGATTATATACTGGTATACACATGTATGCATATACTTCTCCAACAAGAGATCTGTGTATTTTATGATATTACAGTGTTCCCAGAAAATGAAAATGTATTTATTTCCAAAGTGACATCTTTTGAGTTTGATGATATCTTGGAAAAGCATGAAAGAAAGATAGAAACTGTTCGTAAGGCTATTGTGGCAATAATGAAGGTTAAGTAGCAGAAGAGCCAAAAAAAAGCTTTGTATTCAAAAGAATGTACATGTGTAGCCAGGTCCAGGCGTGGCCTTTTATGACAGGCAGTTGTTCCCTCTCGCCTCTGCTGAACTGGATTCAAAATAAGCAGGGTGCATTTCACTTCCTGACATCACATTAGGTGGGCTATGAAAACCATCATGATTTCCTAAAAGAGATCTTAATCACCCACCTCTACAGACGCTGGAAATTCTCACAAATCAGAAAGTGAGTAATCATAAACAAGCTATGGATAATCATATCAAGGGAGCTAACCATGAGCTTATATTTCAATTAAATTTGGGTGATCCATTTGGATTCTCATAAAATGGTCGCTCTGAGTGTCCCAGGATGAGGATCCTATCAGGCCATCAGGGTTGAACATCAGGTTGTAAACTGATAACACACGATAACCCTTTACCCAGCTGTACCAACACAGCTTTTTGATTTTTTAAACAACTGATTTTTTAAAAAAAAACCTAAACAATATTTACCAATAAAGCTTCACAATTATAGACGTCATTGGGGTCAGGTCAATGGGCCAGTTCCAATGACAGCCATATTCATAGGTCTTTATTAACAAGGTAAGTATCTGGATATTTCAGGTCATGTTAGCCTTGTATTGGTTAATTTCAGGGTCCAACATAAGCCGTAACCGATAGGTTAGGTTATGGGGGAGGTTACATGTTTCTATAAACTCGAGACCTATTATTAGGTTACGAGAGGAAACTGATTACCATAATAACTTACCTTATATCTACACTATGGAAACCTTCAGGTTACAGTATGCTAGGCACACCGTAACCTATTTTAAGGTTATGGTGTGTGAAGCTTATATATCAGTCCCTGAATTTGTTTCCCTTATGTTAGGTAAAGGGTTGAAAGCTGACTCAGTTCTTTTCATGTGAATCCTAGCAGGGGTGCAGTGAGAATCAAAATGGATTTTCACTGGTTTTGATGCCCAAATCATCGCATTAATCGATTCTCTCATTTCTCGTCAAAATATTAGCCCCGTAATAGCCCCGTAACCATAAACTGTGTAGATTAACAAGTCATCTGTCCTTTCTGTTGACACAACAGAAGTCCTTTGATAATCATATCAAGGCAGCTAACCATAACCTTATATTTCATTTAAACTTTGTAGATCCATTTGCATTCTCACAAAAATGGTTGATATGAGTGTCCCAGGATGAGGCCAACATGGTTGAACACCTGTTGTAAACTGATAACACATGATAACCCTTTACCCAACACAGCTTTTTAATTTTTAAAACATCAACTGATTTTAAAAAAAAAACTAAATATTTACCAATAAATGCTTACAAATATGGATGTCATTGGAACCGGCTCAATGAGCCAGTTCCACTGACAGTCATATTCATACGATTTTATTGGCAAGTGAGTGTCTGTATATTTCAGGTCATATTAGCCTTTTTATTGGTTAATTTGTTTCTGTCAAGTTAGGAAAAGGGTTGTTAAACTGACTCAGTTCGTTTGAAGAGAATCCTAGCAGAGGTGCAGCGAAAATCAAAATGCACTAATCTTTGCATGAATCGATTCTCTTGTCACTCCTGTAACCATAAACTACGTAGATCAACAACACAACAGAAGTCACAAATTCGTATGTGTTTTTGTTTCAAAATTTGACCAAATGGGCCTAAATAATATAATTAAAATAGAAGTTTGACATGTTTTCATCCAAACAGTTTGCTGATTATGAATGACACTGTTTGGTCACACAATTGCTTTTTGGCACATTATTTGCAATGACAGCAGTTTGCCTGATTCCATTTTAGCTTGGAATCAACGAATGACAGATTAATACAATCCACCATACTATGATGAAATAATCGAAATTTGAAAACCATGAGCTAAGAATATAGTGATCAAATCCAGTGACAATGATGTGTGTTGGTATGCATCCCAACTGATGTTTGCAAGGTGCACAACAAGTAGTTTCACCAGTCTTCATTGATGATTTTTTTTTCACAACTTCCACTGGTAACAGAGGCAAGTTTCTGTGAAATGAGTGTCAAACAATTTTTCTAGCGTCCGAGTATCCTTGAAAAAATGTAACCTCATTTGTCCCCGGTTCCTTTGGGAAATATCCTCAAAAAGTTTAATCAGCCAGAGTCATTCTCGTGAAGTCTCATCACGTTAACTACTTCCTACGTTAAAAAAAGTGTGAAATTAGTATAAAGGTTCCGCTCCACAGTTTCGCACTATTGCACAGGGGTGAAATTCTAAACATAGGGCATATGTTGAAACTAAGGCCATGTAAAATAGAGATATATTTTTAGTATCAGATATATGATTACATTAGGTTTTTTGTTGGACAAGAGAATTTGAAGTTTTGGTCCCAAAGTTGGAGTCTGATACATAGGGGAAAATTACCAGATGAATTATGGGAAACAGTGGCTTCGAAAAATTGGCTATTTTTTAAAATGTAATTTTTACACGGGTTTGTTACCAGACAGGTAACTGAAAAAGGAGACGGAAACGTATAATTTTTTTTTTTGCATTTTAGAAACAGGGGATGCTTTGTTCCATGGGTGGGTAGGTGAGGTTGGTGGGAAAAATCTGCTTTTGAGGCTGCTAGGTGGCTGAAAATGACTGGTTTCGGCATTTTTTCATGCAATTTTTCAGGTTGAAGTCTGACCTTTGACAATAAATTATTCCACCCACATTCAGATTGTTTATTTCAACTTAGTGAGATAGTGTTATATGTTTTTTGTGGATTTGGGAAATGTAATACATGTTATGAGTTAGATAACTAAGCTACAGAATATTTGCATTTGAAGAGAGTGTATGGCATATCATACTTGGAAATGCCTGGAAAACTGTGGAGCGGAACCAAAGGACTCACGAGTTTCGACGTCGGCTTCGCCTCCGTCTCAACTCGGGCGCCTCCGGCGCCTTCGTCCTTTATAAAAATATAATATGAATAGGTGCTACCTAAAATGCGAACGTACTCATGTGTTCCTAATAAAGATACGTGTATGCTTAATCAGCTTATTAATTTTGGGGAATTTATCCACCCTGTATGCACCTAATTTGGGAATGCATGTTTTTTAAAATTGCCCTACCAACCGGGGGGGGGGGGGGGGATGGGGAGGGATCTTCAAATTAATAAATCTCCACTCGATTGTGAATTTGTGTGATAGTCTTTTGTTCCTGGATATGTGAAGCACATTTGGCTTCAAATTGTTCTTGTGAAATATTATTTTATTATCAGTTCTGTTTCAAATACGGTAGCAGACGTCCAGGAACCAGTGGTGCCTGCTGTAAATTCTATGAGTTGATTTCATATATTTGACGTGTTCTGTACCTCCCAACCTTCCTTTTGATGCATAATTTGTGTATATTTAATTTAAATTTAAGGAATATCAGAGGTGGGAATTTCAATTCAAAATGAACAAAATTTCATTACTTATATAGCACCTTAACTCAGTGTGTTCATTGTTGTAATGATGATGCTTAAATGCCCATTAGTTTTCTTTAATAAAACAAACTACAATACTGGGAAAAAAGTTGACATTTAGATAAAATTAACTAGCATAACAGTGCCATTACTTCCCCTCCCCTCAATGAATTTCCACCCTGTTCTGTTACTAGTATTAAGGTCTGTACTTGTATTTAATTTTGATAAGTGTTCCATCCCATACTTTTATTCCCACCTGTACTTTATTTTGAACACAAGAGTAGTTATTTCGTAAATTTGGATAAAAAAAATATACAAAGGATGCCAGTGGATGTATGTAGAATGTACATTCATACCTATTACCCAAAACCATTTCATACTCGTGATTTCATACCAGAAACCATTTGGAACACTTTTTAAAAAAATATTAAGTCAGAATGACCCTGGCAATATTAATAGCAGTTTATTTGTCAGGTATATTTTGAAAAGAATAGATTTAGAATGTTATGCCCGTTTGGATGGGTATGAAATTACTCAAAGTTCCGGGTACGAAATCCTTGTTGGTATGAAATTACTGCAACCCATGTCATTGTGAAATGAATGTTCATCCCAAATGATACTTATGAAACAAGTCTGTGAGGGAGAATTCTTACTAGCCTCTGCAGGGCAATTTAATGGAAAATTTGGGTTGAGTTTCCTTAATAATGGTTGAGGTGAAAACAAATTTCATATTCTGCTTTTTACATGAACATAAATTTTGTTTTCTTGTTCTCATATGGTATATATTTTTTTGGCCTGTTTAATCATTACGAAATATCAGTGACAAATTGAAGATTGTGCTCACCTAAATGGCATGTAAAAATTGCCATCCAAGAAAAACTGATGCATGCAGCACTCTCAGAATGGCAGGTCTGAGTTTCAGTCAGAATTTTGTGCACATGTTTCATTGTTAAATTTATAGCCAACTGTTCAATTTGATTCCATCTTCACTAGAACATATTTCATCATTTGCCTGGGGAAGGATTCGAACCTTCATGCCATTGCCACTTAGTAGGGTCTCCAGGCACTTTACCCGTTCCAATGTTTTTCTAGACCAAGAGGGTCACATTTACAATTAATTGTAATTGGATTCAATTTGAGTACAGTTGACTATGAATTATTAATGCCCATTGAATAAAAAGCAGTTTTGATAGTACATTTCCAGACTCCAGTAAAAATATATTGAAAAAACAGTTACGAAAATATTTGTTTTCACGAAAATATTTGTTTTCATCACTAAGAAAACTTGCACAGTTGCACTTAACAGTATGGGCAAAAGACATGCACAAGTGGTATCATATCAGTATTACCCTGATATTTAGAACCAGTATGGCATGTTGTGATATGTAAGTTTCATATCCTTGACAACATGTGCTATTTTGGAAAATACGATGTACTGTGATAGTTAAGAATTCATCATTTCAAGTGTTTGTTTGACCATCTAACCTGAACCCCCAGGTCTTCTGTACTGAAGTTGCCTGGTTAGTGGCTTATACGAGTTTGATACAGTAACCCGTTCACCTTGCAGATATGTTACGGGCAGGCTAGCATGCTGCAGAGGATGATTAAGAGCCAGAGGGTGCATAAAGGTCCTTTTGAACAGATTATATACTGGTATACACATGTATGCATATACTTCTCCAACAAGAGATCTGTGTATTTTATGATATTACAGTGTTCCCAGAAAATGAAAATGTATTTATTTCCAAAGTGACATCTTTTGAGTTTGATGATATCTTGGAAAATCATGAAAGAAAGATAGAAACTGTTCGTAAGGCTATTGTGGCAATAATGAAGGTTAAGTAGCAGAAGAGCCAAAAAAAAGCTTTGTATTCAAAAGAATGTACATGTGTAGCCAGGTCCAGGCGTGGCCTTTTATGACAGGCAGTTGTTCCCTCTCGCCTCTGCTGAACTTGATTCAAAATAAGCAGGGTGCGTTTCACTTCCTGACATCGCATTAGGTGGGCTATGAAAACCATCATGATTTCCTAAAAAAGATCTTAATCACCCACCTCTACAGACGCTGGAAATTCTCACAAATCAGAAAGTGAGTAATCATAAACAAGCTATGGATAATCATATCAAGGGAGCTAACCATGAGCTTATATTTCAATTAAATTTGGGTGATCCATTTGGATTCTCATAAAATGGTCGCTCTGAGTGTCCCAGGATGAGGATCCTATCAGGCCATCAGGGTTGAACATCAGGTTGTAAACTGATAACACACGATAACCCTTTACCCAGCTGTACCAACACAGCTTTTTGATTTTTTAAACAACAACTGATTTTTAAAAAAAAACCTAAACAATATTTACCAATAAAGCTTCACAATTATAGACGTCATTGGGGTCAGGTCAATGGGCCAGTTCCAATGACAGCCATATTCATAGGTCTTTATTAACAAGGTAAGTATCTGGATATTTCAGGTCATGTTAGCCTTGTATTGGTTAATTTCAGGGTCCAACATAAGCCGTAACCGATAGGTTAGGTTATGGGGGAGGTTACATGTTTCTATAAACTCGAGACCTATTATTAGGTTACGAGAGGAAACTGATTACCATAATAATTTACCTTATATCTACACTATGTAAACCTTCAGGTTACAGTATGCTAGGCACACCGTAACCTATTTTAAGGTTATGGTGTGTGAAGCTTATATATCAGTCCCTGAATTTGTTTCCCTTATGTTAGGTAAAGGGTTGAAAGCTGACTCAGTTCTTTTCATGTGAATCCTAGCAGGGGTGCAGTGAGAATCAAAATGGATTTTCACTGGTTTTGATGCCCAAATCATCGCATTAATCGATTCTCTCATTTCTCGTCAAAATATTAGCCCCGTAATAGCCCCGTAACCATAAACTGTGTAGATTAACAAGTCATCTGTCCTTTCTGTTGACACAACAGAAGTCCTTTGATAATCATATCAAGGCAGCTAACCATAACCTTATATTTCATTTAAACTTTGTAGATCCATTTGCATTCTCACAAAAATGGTTGATATGAGTGTCCCAGGATGAGGCCAACATGGTTGAACACCTGTTGTAAACTGATAACACATGATAACCCTTTACCCAACACAGCTTTTTAATTTTTAAAACATCAACTGATTTTAAAAAAAAAACTAAATATTTACCAATAAATGCTTACAAATATGGATGTCATTGGAACCGGCTCAATGAGCCAGTTCCACTGACAGTCATATTCATACGATTTTATTGGCAAGTGAGTGTCTGTATATTTCAGGTCATATTAGCCTTTTTATTGGTTAATTTGTTTCTGTCAAGTTAGGAAAAGGGTTGTTAAACTGACTCAGTTCGTTTGAAGAGAATCCTAGCAGAGGTGCAGCGAAAATCAAAATGCACTAATCTTTGCATGAATCGATTCTCTTGTCACTCCTGTAACCATAAACTACGTAGATCAACAACACAACAGAAGTCACAAAATTCGTATGTGTTTTTGTTTCAAAATTTGACCAAATGGGCCTAAATAATATAATTAAAATAGAAGTTTGACATGTTTTCATCCAAACAGTTTGCTGATTATGAATGACACTGTTTGGTCACACAATTGCTTTTTGGCACATTATTTGCAATGACAGCAGTTTGCCTGATTCCATTTTAGCTTGGAATCAACGAATGACAGATTAATACAATCCACCATACTATGATGAAATAATCGAAATTTGAAAACCATGAGCTAAGAATATAGTGATCAAATCCAGTGACAATGATGTGTGTTGGTATGCATCCCAACTGATGTTTGCAAGGTGCACAACAAGTAGTTTCACCAGTCTTCATTGATGATTTTTTTTTCACAACTTCCACTGGTAACAGAGGCAAGTTTCTGTGAAATGAGTGTCAAACAATTTTTCTAGCGTCCGAGTATCCTTGAAAAAATGTAACCTCATTTGTCCCCGGTTCCTTTGGGAAATATCCTCAAAAAGTTTAATCAGCCAGAGTCATTCTCGTGAAGTCTCATCACGTTAACTACTTCCTACGTTAAAAAAAGTGTGAAATTAGTATAAAGGTTCCGCTCCACAGTTTCGCACTATTGCACAGGGGTGAAATTCTAAACATAGGGCATATGTTGAAACTAAGGCCATGTAAAATAGAGATATATTTTTAGTATCAGATATATGATTACATTAGGTTTTTTGTTGGACAAGAGAATTTGAAGTTTTGGTCCCAAAGTTGGAGTCTGATACATAGGGGAAAATTACCAGATGAATTATGGGAAACAGTGGCTTCGAAAAATTGGCTATTTTTTAAAATGTAATTTTTACACGGGTTTGTTACCAGACAGGTAACTGAAAAAGGAGACGGAAACGTATAATTTTTTTTTTGCATTTTAGAAACAGGGGATGCTTTGTTCCATGGGTGGGTAGGTGAGGTTGGTGGGAAAAATCTGCTTTTGAGGCTGCTAGGTGGCTGAAAATGACTGGTTTCGGCATTTTTTCATGCAATTTTTCAGGTTGAAGTCTGACCTTTGACAATAAATTATTCCACCCACATTCAGATTGTTTATTTCAACTTAGTGAGATAGTGTTATATGTTTTTTGTGGATTTGGGAAATGTAATACATGTTATGAGTTAGATAACTAAGCTACAGAATATTTGCATTTGAAGAGAGTGTATGGCATATCATACTTGGAAATGCCTGGAAAACTGTGGAGCGGAACCAAAGGACTCACGAGTTTCGACGTCGGCTTCGCCTCCGTCTCAACTCGGGCGCCTCCGGCGCCTTCGTCCTTTATAAAAATATAATATGAATAGGTGCTACCTAAAATGCGAACGTACTCATGTGTTCCTAATAAAGATACGTGTATGCTTAATCAGCTTATTAATTTTGGGGAATTTATCCACCCTGTATGCACCTAATTTGGGAATGCATGTTTTTTAAAATTGCCCTATCAACCGGGGGGGGGGGGGGGATGGGGAGGGATCTTCAAATTAATAAATCTCCACTCGATTGTGAATTTGTGTGATAGTCTTTTGTTCCTGGATATGTGAAGCACATTTGGCTTCAAATTGTTCTTGTGAAATATTATTTTATTATCAGTTCTGTTTCAAATACGGTAGCAGACGTCCAGGAACCAGTGGTGCCTGCTGTAAATTCTATGAGTTGATTTCATATATTTGACGTGTTCTGTACCTCCCAACCTTCCTTTTGATGCATAATTTGTGTATATTTAATTTAAATTTAAGGAATATCAGAGGTGGGAATTTCAATTCAAAATGAACAAAATTTCATTACTTATATAGCACCTTAACTCAGTGTGTTCATTGTTGTAATGATGATGCTTAAATGCCCATTAGTTTTCTTTAATAAAACAAACTACAATACTGGGAAAAAAGTTGACATTTAGATAAAATTAACTAGCATAACAGTGCCATTACTTCCCCTCCCCTCAATGAATTTCCACCCTGTTCTGTTACTAGTATTAAGGTCTGTACTTGTATTTAATTTTGATAAGTGTTCCATCCCATACTTTTATTCCCACCTGTACTTTATTTTGAACACAAGAGTAGTTATTTCGTAAATTTGGATAAAAAAAATATACAAAGGATGCCAGTGGATGTATGTAGAATGTACATTCATACCTATTACCCAAAACCATTTCATACTCGTGATTTCATACCAGAAACCATTTGGAACACTTTTTAAAAAAATATTAAGTCAGAATGACCCTGGCAATATTAATAGCAGTTTATTTGTCAGGTATATTTTGAAAAGAATAGATTTAGAATGTTATGCCCGTTTGGATGGGTATGAAATTACTCAAAGTTCCGGGTACGAAATCCTTGTTGGTATGAAATTACTGCAACCCATGTCATTGTGAAATGAATGTTCATCCCAAATGATACTTATGAAACAAGTCTGTGAGGGAGAATTCTTACTAGCCTCTGCAGGGCAATTTAATGGAAAATTTGGGTTGAGTTTCCTTAATAATGGTTGAGGTGAAAACAAATTTCATATTCTGCTTTTTACATGAACATAAATTTTGTTTTCTTGTTCTCATATGGTATATATTTTTTTGGCCTGTTTAATCATTACGAAATATCAGTGACAAATTGAAGATTGTGCTCACCTAAATGGCATGTAAAAATTGCCGTCCAAGAAAAACTGATGCATGCAGCACTCTCAGAATGGCAGGTCTGAGTTTCAGTCAGAATTTTGTGCACATGTTTCATTGTTAAATTTATAGCCAACTGTTCAATTTGATTCCATCTTCACTAGAACATATTTCATCATTTGCCTGGGGAAGGATTCGAACCTTCATGCCATTGCCACTTAGTAGGGTCTCCAGGCACTTTACCCGTTCCAATGTTTTTCTAGACCAAGAGGGTCACATTTACAATTAATTGTAATTGGATTCAATTTGAGTACAGTTGACTATGAATTATTAATGCCCATTGAATAAAAAGCAGTTTTGATAGTACATTTCCAGACTCCAGTAAAAATATATTGAAAAAACAGTTACGAAAATATTTGTTTTCACGAAAATATTTGTTTTCATCACTAAGAAAACTTGCACAGTTGCACTTAACAGTATGGGCAAAAGACATGCACAAGTGGTATCATATCAGTATTACCCTGATATTTAGAACCAGTATGGCATGTTGTGATATGTAAGTTTCATATCCTTGACAATATGTGCTATTTTGGAAAATACGATGTACTGTGATAGTTAAGAATTCATCATTTCAAGTGTTTGTTTGACCATCTAACCTGAACCCCCAGGTCTTCTGTACTGAAGTTGCCTGGTTAGAGGCTTATACGAGTTTGATACAGTAACCCGTTCACCTTGCAGATATGTT
This sequence comes from Pictodentalium vernedei, assembly GCA_031216915.1. Taxonomy (NCBI): domain Eukaryota; kingdom Metazoa; phylum Mollusca; class Scaphopoda; order Dentaliida; family Dentaliidae; genus Pictodentalium; species Pictodentalium vernedei. Next base: position 93,743,430 of record CM062288.1, read on the forward strand.
ACGGGCAGGCTAGCATGCTGCAGAGGATGATTAAGAGCCAGAGGGTGCATAAAGGTCCTTTTGAACAGATTATATACTGGTATACACATGTATGCATATACTTCTCCAACAAGAGATCTGTGTATTTTATGATATTACAGTGTTCCCAGAAAATGAAAATGTATTTATTTCCAAAGTGACATCTTTTGAGTTTGATGATATCTTGGAAAAGCATGAAAGAAAGATAGAAACTGTTCGTAAGGCTATTGTGGCAATAATGAAGGTTAAGTAGCAGAAGAGCCAAAAAAAAGCTTTGTATTCAAAAGAATGTACATGTGTAGCCAGGTCCAGGCGTGGCCTTTTATGACAGGCAGTTGTTCCATCTCGCCTCTGCTGAACTGGATTCAAAATAAGCAGGGTGCGTTTCACTTCCTGACATCACATTAGGTGGGCTATGAAAACCATCATGATTTCCTAAAAAAGATCTTAATCACCCACCTCTACAGACGCTGTAAATTCTCACAAATCAGAAAGTGAGTAATCATAAACAAGCTATGGATAATCATATCAAGGGAGCTAACCATGAGCTTATATTTCAATTAAATTTGGGTCATCCATTTGGATTCTCATAAAATGGTCGCTCTGAGTGTCCCAGGATGAGGATCCTATCAGGCCATCAGGGTTGAACATCAGGTTGTAAACTGATAACACACGATAACCCTTTACCCAGCTGTACCAACACAGCTTTTTGATTTTTTAAACAACTGATTTTTAAAAAAAAAACCTAAACAATATTTACCAATAAAGCTTCACAATTATAGACGTCATTGGGGTCAGGTCAATGGGCCAGTTCCAATGACAGCCATATTCATAGGTCTTTATTAACAAGGTAAGTATCTGGATATTTCAGGTCATGTTAGCCTTGTATTGGTTAATTTCAGGGTCCAACAAGCCGTAACCGATAGGTTAGGTTATGGGGGAGGTTACATGTTTCTATAAACTCGAGACCTATTATTAGGTTACGAGAGGAAACTGATTACCATAATAATTTACCTTATATCTACACTATGGAAACCTTCAGGTTACAGTATGCTAGGCACACCGTAACCTATTTTAAGGTTATGGTGTGTGAAGCTTATATATCAGTCCCTGAATTTGTTTCCCTTATGTTAGGTAAAGGGTTGAAAGCTGACTCAGTTCTTTTCATGTGAATCCTAGCAGGGGTGCAGTGAGAATCAAAATGGATTTTCACTGGTTTTGATGCCCAAATCATCGCATTAATCGATTCTCTCATTTCTCGTCAAAATATTAGCCCCGTAATAGCCCCGTAACCATAAACTGTGTAGATTAACAAGTCATCTGTCCTTTCTGTTGACACAACAGAAGTCCTTTGATAATCATATCAAGGCAGCTAACCATAACCTTATATTTCATTTAAATTTTGTAGATCCATTTGCATTCTCACAAAAATGGTTGATATGAGTGTCCCAGGATGAGGCCAACATGGTTGAACACCTGTTGTAAACTGATAACACATGATAACCCTTTACCCAACACAGCTTTTTAATTTTTAAAACATCAACTGATTTTAAAAAAAAAACTAAATATTTACCAATAAATGCTTACAAATATGGATGTCATTGGAACCGGCTCAATGAGCCAGTTCCACTGACAGTCATATTCATACGATTTTATTGGCAAGTGAGTGTCTGTATATTTCAGGTCATATTAGCCTTTTTATTGGTTAATTTGTTTCTGTCAAGTTAGGAAAAGGGTTGTTAAACTGACTCAGTTCGTTTGAAGAGAATCCTAGCAGAGGTGCAGCGAAAATCAAAATGCACTAATCTTTGCATGAATCGATTCTCTTGTCACTCCTGTAACCATAAACTACGTAGATCAACAACACAACAGAAGTCACAAAATTCGTATGTGTTTTTGTTTCAAAATTTGACCAAATGGGCCTAAATAATATAATTAAAATAGAAGTTTGACATGTTTTCATCCAAACAGTTTGCTGATTATGAATGACACTGTTTGGTCACACAATTGCTTTTTGGCACATTATTTGCAATGACAGCAGTTTTCCTGATTCCATTTTAGCTTGGAATCAACGAATGACAGATTAATACAATCCACCATACTATGATGAAATAATCGAAATTTGAAAACCATGAGCTAAGAATATAGTGATCAAATCCAGTGACAATGATGTGTGTTGGTATGCATCCCAACTGATGTTTGCAAGGTGCACAACAAGTAGTTTCACCAGTCTTCATTGATGATTTTTTTTTTTCACAACTCCCACTGGTAACAGAGGCAAGTTTCTGTGAAATGAGTGTCAAACAATTTTTCTAGCGTCCGAGTATCCTTGAAAAAATGTAACCTCATTTGTCCCCGGTTCCTTTGGGAAATATCCTCAAAAAGTTTAATCAGCCAGAGTCATTCTCGTGAAGTCTCATCTCGTTAACTACTTCCTACGTTAAAAAAAGTGTGAAATTAGTATAAAGGTTCCGCTCCACAGTTTCGCACTATTGCACAGGGGTGAAATTCTAAACATAGGGCATATGTTGAAACTAAGGCCATGTAAAATAGAGGTATATTTTTAGTATCAGATATATGATTACATTAGGTTTTTTGTTGGACAAGAGAATTTGAAGTTTTGGTCCCAAAGTTGGAGTCTGATACATAGGGGAAAATTACCAGATGAATTATGGGAAACAGTGGCTTCGAAAAATTGGCTATTTTTTAAAATGTAATTTTTACACGGGTTTGTTACCAGACAGGTAACTGAAAAAAGAGATGGAAACATATAATTTTTTTTTTTTTGCATTTTAGAAACAGGGGATGCTTTGTTCCATGGGTGGGTAGGTGAGGTTATTGGGAAAAATCTGCTTTTGAGGGTGCTAGGTGGCTGAAAATGACTGGCTTCGGCATTTTTTCATGCTATTTTTCAGGTTGAAGTCTGGCCTTTGACAATAAATTATTCCCCCCACATTCAGATTGTTTATTTCAACTTAGTGAGATAGTGTTATATATTTTTTTGTGGATTTGGGAAATGTAATACATGTTATGAGTTAGATAACTAAGCTACAGAATATTTGCATTTGAAGAGAGTGTATGGCATATCATATTTGGAAATGCCTGGAAAACTGTGGAGCGGAACCAAAGGACTCACGAGTTTCGACGTCGGCTTCGCTTCCGTCTCAACTCGGGCGCCTCCGGCGCCTTCGTCCTTTATAAAAATATAATATGAATAGGTGCTACCTAAAATGCGAACGTACTCATGTGTTCCTAATAAAGATACGTGTATGCTTAATCAGCTTATTAATTTTGGGGAATTTATCCACCCTGTATGCACCTAATTTGGGAATGCATGTTTTTTAAAATTGCCCTACCAACCGGGGGAAGGGGGGATGGGGAGGGATCTTCAGATTAATAAATCTCCACTTGATTGTGAATTTGTGTGATAGTCTTTTGTTCCTGGATATTTGAAGCACATTTGGCTTCAAGTTGTTCTTGTGAAATATTATTTTATTATCAGTTCTGGTTCAAATACTGTAGCAGACGTCCAGGAACCAGTGGTGCCTGCTGTAAATTCTATGAGTTGATTTCATATATTTGTCGTGTTCTGTACCTCCCAACCTTCCTTTTGATGCATATTTTGTGTATATTTAATTTGAATTTAAGGAATATCAGAGGTGGGAATTTCAATTCAAAATGTCCAAAATTTCATTACTTATATAGCACCTTAACTCAGTGTGTTCATTGTTGTAATGATGATGCTTAAATGCCCATTAGTTTTCTTTAATAAAGCTAACTACAATACTGGAAAAAAGTTGACATTTAGATAATATTAACTAGCATAACAGTGCCATTACTTCCCCTCCCCTCAATGAATTTCCACCCTGTTCTGTTACTAGTATTAAGGTCTGTACTTGTATTTAATTTTGATAAGTGTTCCATCCCATACTTTTATTCCCACCTGTACTTTATTTTGAACACAAGGGTAGTTATTTTGTAAATTTGGATAAAAAAAATATACAAAGGATGCCGGTGGATGTATGTAGAATGTACATTCATACCTATTACCCAAAACCATTTCATACTCGTGATTTCATACCAGAAACCATTTGGAACACTTTTAAAAAAAATAAAAAGTCAGAATGACCGTGGCAATATTAATAGCAGTTTATTTGTCAGGTATATTTTGAAAAGAATAGATTTTGAATGTTATGCCCGTTTGGATGGGTATGAAATTACTCAAAGTTCCGGGTACGAAATCGTTGTTGGTATGAAATTACTGCAACCCATGTCATTGTGAAATGAATGTTCATCCCAAATGATACTTATGAAACAAGTCTGTGAGGGAAAATTCTTACTAGCCTCTGCAGGGCAATTTAATGGAAAATTTGGGTTGAGTTTCCTTAATAATGGTTGAGGTGAAAACAAATTTCATATTCTGCTTTTTACATGAACATAAATTTTGTTTTCTTGTTCTCATATGATATATATTTTTTTGGCCTGTTTAATCATTACGAAATATCAGTGACAAATTGAAGATTGTGCTCACCTAAATGACATGTAAAAATTGCCGTCCAAGAGAAACTGATGCATGCAGCACTCTCAGAATGGCAGGTCTGGGTTTCAGTCAGAATTTTGTGCACATGTTTCATTGTTAAATTTATAGCCAACTATTCAATTTGATCCCATCTACACTAGAACATATTTCATCATTTGCCTGGGGAAGGATTCGAACCTTCATGCCATTGCCACTTAGTAGGGTCTCCAGGCACTTTACCCTTTCCAATGTTTTTCTAGACCAAGAGGGTCACATTTACAATTAATTGTAATTGGATTCAATTTGAGTACAGTTGACTATGAATTATTAATGCCCATTGAATAAAAAGCAGTTTTGATAGTACATTTCCAGACTCCAGTAAAAATATATTGAAAAAACAGTTACGAAAATATTTGTTTTCACGAAAATATTTGTTTTCATCACTAAGAAAACTTGCACAGTTGCACTTAACAGTATGGGCAAAAGACATGCACAAGTGGTATCATATCAGTATTACCCTGATATTTAGAACCAGTATGGCATGTTGTGATATGTAAGTTTCATATCCTTGACAACATGTGCTATTTTGGAAAATACGATGTACTGTGATAGTTAAGAATTCATCATTTCAAGTGTTTGTTTGACCATCTAACCTGAACCCCCAGGTCTTCTGTACTGAAGTTGCCTGGTTAGTGGCTTATACGAGTTTGATACAGTAACCCGTTCACCTTGCAGATATGTTACGGGCAGGCTAGCATGCTGCAGAGGATGATTAAAAGCCAGAGGGTGCATAAAGGTCCTTTTGAACAGATTATATACTGGTATACACATGTATGCATATACTTCTCCAACAAGAGATCTGTGTATTTTATGATATTACAGTGTTCCCAGAAAATGAAAATGTTTTTATTTCCAAAGTGACATCTTTTGAGTTTGATGATATCTTGGAAAAGCATGAAAGAAAGATAGAAACTGTTCGTTAGGCTATTGTGGCAATAATGAAGGTTAAGTTGCAGAAGAGCCAAAAAAAAAGCTTTGTATTCAAAAGAATGTACATGTGTAGCCAGGTCCAGGCGTGGCCTTTTATGACAGGCAGTTGTTCCCACTCGCTTCTGCTGAACTGGATTCAAAATAAGCAGGGTGCGTTTCACTTCCTGACATCACATTAGGTGGGCTATGAAAACCATCATGATTTCCTAAAAAAGATCTTAATCACCCACCTCTACAGACGCTGTAAATTCTCACAAATCAGAAAGTGAGTAATCATAAACAAGCTATGGATAATCATATCAAGGGAGCTAACCATGAGCTTATATTTCAATTAAATTTGGGTGATCCATTTGGATTCTCATAAAATGGTCTCTCTGAGTGTCCCAGGATGAGGATCCTATCAGGCCATCAGGGTTGAACATCAGGTTGTAAACTGATAACACACGATAACCCTTTACCCAGCTGTACCAACACAGCTTTTTGATTTTTTAAACAACAACTGATTTTTAAAAAAAAAACCTAAACAATATTTACCAATAAAGCTTCACAATTATAGACGTCATTGGGGTCAGGTCAATGGGCCAGTTCCAATGACAGCCATATTCATAGGTCTTATTGACAAGGTAAGTATCTGGATATTTCAGGTCATGTTAGCCTTGTATTGGTTAATTTCAGGGTCCAACATAAGCCGTAACCGATACGTTAGGTTATGGGGGAGGTTACATGTTTCTATAAACTCGAGACCTATTATTAGGTTACGAGAGGAAACTGATTACCATAATAATTTACCTTATATCTACACTATGGAAATCTTCAGGTTACAGTATGCTAGGCACACCGTAACCTATTTTAAGGTTATGGTGTGTGAAGCTTATATATCAGTCCCTGAATTTGTTTCCCTTATGTTAGGTAAAGGGTTGAAAGCTGACTCAGTTCTTTTCATGTGAATCCTAGCAGGGGTGCAGTGAGAATCAAAATGGATTTTCACTGGTTTTGATGCCCAAATCATCGCATTAATCGATTCTCTGATTTCTCGTCAAAATATTAGCCCCGTAATAGCCCCGTAATCATAAACTGTGTAGATTAACAAGTCATCTGTCCTTTCTGTTGACACAACAGACCTTTGATAATCATATCAAGGGAGCTAACCATAACCTTATATTTCATTTAAATTTTGTAGACCCATTTGCATTCTCCCAAAAATGGTTGATATGAGTGTCCCAGGATGAGGCCAACATGGTTGAACACCTGTTGTAAACTGATAACACATGATAACCCTTTACCCAACACAGCTTTTTAATTTTTAAAACATCAACTGATTTTAAAAAAAAACAACTAAATATTTACCAATAAATGCTTACAAATATGGATGTCATTGGAACCGGCTCAATGAGCCAGTTCCACTGACAGTCATATTCATACGATTTTATTGGCAAGTGAGTGTCTGTATATTTCAGGTCATATTAGCCTTGTATTGGTTAATTTGTTTCTGTTAAGTTAGGAAAAGGGTTGTTAAACTGACTCAGTTCTTTTGAAGAGAATCCTAGCAGAGGTGCAGCGAAAATCAAAATGCACTAATCTTTGCATGAATCGATTCTCTTGTCACTCCTGTAACCATAAACTACGTAGATCAACAACACAACAGAAGTCACAAAATTCGTATGTGTTTTTGTTTCAAAATTTGACCAAATGGGCCTAAATAATATAATTAAAAAAGAAGTTTGACATGTTTTCATCCAAACAGTTTGCTGATTATGAATGACACTGTTTGGTCACACAATTGCTTTTTGGCACATTATTTGCAATGACAGCAGTTTGCCTGATTCCATTTTAGCTTGGAATCAACGAATGACAGATTAATACAATCCACCATACTATGATGAAATAATCGAAATTTGAAAACCATGAGCTAAGAATATAGTGATCAAATCCAGTGACAATGATGTGTGTTGGTATTCATCCCAACTGATGTTTGCAAGGTGCACAACAAGTAGTTTCACCAGTCTTCATTGATGATTTTTTTTTTCACAACTCCCACTGGTAACAGAGGCAAGTTTCTGTGAAATGAGTGTCAAACAATTTTTCTAGCGTCCGAGTATCCTTGAAAAAATGTAACCTCATTTGTCCCCGGTTCCTTTGGGAAATATCCTCTAAAAGTTTAATCAAGCAGAGTCATTCTCGTGAAGTCTCATCTCGTTAACTACTTCCTACGTTAAAAAAAGTGTGAAATTAGTATAAAGGTTCCGCTCCACAGTTTCGCACTATTGCACAGGGGTGAAATTCTAAACATAGGGCATATGTTGAAACTAAGGCCATGTAAAATAGAGATATATTTTTAGTATCAGATATATGATTACATTAGGTTTTTTGTTGGACAAGAGAATTTGAAGTTTTGGTCCCAAAGTTGGAGACTGATACATAGGGGAAAATTACCAGATGAATTATGGGAAACAGTGGCTTCGAAAAATTGGCTATTTTTTAAAATGTAATTTTTACACGGGTTTGTTACCAGACAGGTAACTGAAAAAGGAGACGGAAACATATAATTTTTTTTTTTGCATTTTAGAAACAGGGGATGCTTTGTTCCATGGGTGGGTAGTTGAGGTTGGTGGGAAAAATTTGCTTTTGAGGCTGCTAGGTGGCTGAAAATGACTGGTTTCGGCATTTTTTCATGCAATTTCTCAGGTTGAAGTCTGGCCTTTGACAATAAATTATTCCACCCACATTCAGATTGTTTATTTCAACTTAGTGAGATAGTGTTATATGTTTTTTGTGGATTTGGGAAATGTAATACATGTTATGAGTTAGATAACTAAGCTACAGAATATTTGCATTTGAAGAGAGTGTATGGCATATCATATTTGGAAATGCCTGGAAAACTGTGGAGCGGAACCAAAGGACTCACGAGTTTCGACGTCGGCTTCGCCTCCGTCTCAACTCGGGCGCCTCCGGCGCCTTCGTCCTTTATAAAAATATAATATGAATAGGTGCTACCTAAAATGCGAACGTACTCATGTGTTCCTAATAAAGATACGTGTATGCTTAATCAGCTTATTAATTTTGGGGAATTTATCCACCCTGTATGCACCTAATTTGGGAATGCATGTTTTTTAAAATTGCCCTACCAACCGGGGGGGGGGGGGGGGGGATGGGGAGGGATCTTCAAATTAATAAATCTCCACTAGATTGTGAATTTGTGTGATAGTCTTTTGTTCCTGGATATGTGAAGCACATTTGGCTTCAAGTTGTTCTTGTGAAATATTATTTTATTATCAGTTCTGGTTCAAATACGGTAGCAGACGTCCAGGAACCAGTGGTGCCTGCTGTAAATTCTATGAGTTGATTTCATATATTTGTCGTGTTCTGTACCTCCCAACCTTCCTTTTGATGCATAATTTGTGTATATTTAATTTGAATTTAAGGAATATCAGAGGTGGGAATTTCAATTCAAAATGAACAAAATTTCATTACTTATATAGCACCTTAACTCAGTGTGTTCATTGTTGTAATGATGATGCTTAAATGCCCATTAGTTTTCTTTAATAAAACTAACTACAATACTGGAAAAAAGTTGACATTTAGATAAAATTAACTAGCATAACAGTGCCATTACTTTCCCTCCCCTCAATGAATTTCCACCCTGTTCTGTTACTAGTATTAAGGTCTGTACTTGTATTTAATTTTGATAAGTGTTCCATCCCATACTTTTATTCCCACCTGTACTTTATTTTGAACACAAGAGTAGTTATTTTGTAAATTTGGATAAAAAAAATATACAAAGGATGCCGGTGGATGTATGTAGAATGTACATTCATACCTATTACCCAAAACCATTTCATACTCGTGATTTCATACCAGAAACCATTTGGAACACTTTTAAAAAAAATAATAAGTCAGAATGACCCTGGCAATATTAATAGCAGTTTATTTGTCAGGTATATTTTGAAAAGAATAGATTTTGAATGTTATGCCCGTTTGGATGGGTATGAAATTATTCAAAGTTTCGGGTACGAAATCGTTGTTGGTATGAAATTACTGCAACCCATGTCATTGTGAAATGAATGTTCATCCCAAATGATACTTACGAAACAAGTCTATGAGGGAGATTTCTTACTAGCCTCTGCAGGGCAATTTAATGGAAAATTTGGGCTGAGTTGCCTTAATAATGGTTGAGGTGAAAACAAATTTCATATTCTGCTTTTTACATGAACATAAAATTTGTTTTCTTGTTCTCATATGATATATATTTTTTTGGCCTGTTTAATCATTACGAAATATCAGTGACAAATTGAAGGTTGTGCTCACCTAAATGGCATGTAAAAATTGCCGTCCAAGAAAAACTGATGCATGCAACACTCTCAGAATGGCAGGTCTGGGTTTCAGTCAGAATTTTGTGCACATGTTTCATTGTTAAATTTATAGCCAACTATTCAATTTGATCCCATCTACACTAGAACATATTTCATCATTTGCCTGGGGAAGGATTCGAACCTTCATGCCATTGCCACTTAGTAGGGTCTCTAGGCACTTTACCCTTTCCAATGTTTTTCTAGACCAAGAGGGTCACATTTACAATTAATTGTAATTGGATTCAATTTGAGTACAGTTGACTATGAATTATTAATGCCCATTGAATAAAAAGCAGTTTTGATAGCACATTTCCAGACTCCAGTAAAAATATATTGAAAAAACAGTTACGAAAATATTTGTCTTCACGAAAATATTTGTTTTCATCACTAAGAAAACTTGCACAGTTGCACTTAACAGTATGGGCAAAAGACATGCACAAGTGGTATCATATCAGTATTACCCTGATATTTAGAACCAGTATGGCATGTTGTGATATGTAAGTTTCATATCCTTGACAACATGTGCTATTTTGGAAAATACGATGTACTGTGATAGTTAAGAATTCATCATTTCAAGTGTTTGTTTGACCATCTAACCTGAACCCCCAGGTCTTCTGTACTGAAGTTGCCTGGTTAGTGGCTTATACGAGTTTGATACAGTAACCCGTTCACCTTGCAGATATGTTACGGGCAGGCTAGCATGCTGCAGAGGATGATTAAAAGCCAGAGGGTGCATAAAGGTCCTTTTGAACAGATTATATACTGGTATACACATGTATGCATATACTTCTCCAACAAGAGATCTGTGTATTTTATGATATTACAGTGTTCCCAGAAAATGAAAATGTTTTTATTTCCAAAGTGACATCTTTTGAGTTTGATGATATCTTGGAAAAGCATGAAAGAAAGATAGAAACTGTTCGTAAGGCTATTGTGGCAATAATGAAGGTTAAGTTGCAGAAGAGCCAAAAAAAAGCTTTGTATTCAAAAGAATGTACATGTGTAGCCAGGTCCAGGCGTGGCCTTTTATGACAGGCAGTTGTTCCATCTCGCCTCTGCTGAACTGGATTCAAAATAAGCAGGGTGCGTTTCACTTCCTGACATCACATTAGGTGGGCTATGAAAACCATCATGATTTCCTAAAAAAGATCTTAATCACCCACCTCTACAGACGCTGGAAATTCTCACAAATCAGAAAGTGAGTAATCATAAACAAGCTATGGATAATCATATCAAGGGAGCTAACCATGAGCTTATATTTCAATTAAATTTGGGTGATCCATTTGGATTCTCATAAAATGGTCGCTCTGAGTGTCCCAGGATGAGGATCCTATCAGGCCATCAGGGTTGAACATCAGGTTGTAAACTGATAACACACGATAACCCTTTACCCAGCTGTACCAACACAGCTTTTTGATTTTTTAAACAACAACTGATTTTTAAAAAAAAAACCTAAACAATATTTACCAATAAAGCTTCACAATTATAGACGTCATTGGGGTCAGGTCAATGGGCCAGTTCCAATGACAGCCATATTCATAGGTCTTATTGACAAGGTAAGTATCTGGATATTTCAGGTCATGTTAGCCTTGTATTGGTTAATTTCAGGGTCCAACATAAGCCGTAACCGATACGTTAGGTTATGGGGGAGGTTACATGTTTCTATAAACTCGAGACCTATTATTAGGTTACGAGAGGAAACTGATTACCATAATAATTTACCTTATATCTACACTATGGAAATCTTCAGGTTACAGTATGCTAGGCACACCGTAACCTATTTTAAGGTTATGGTGTGTGAAGCTTATATATCAGTCCCTGAATTTGTTTCCCTTATGTTAGGTAAAGGGTTGAAAGCTGACTCAGTTCTTTTCATGTGAATCCTAGCAGGGGTGCAGTGAGAATCAAAATGGATTTTCACTGGTTTTGATGCCCAAATCATCGCATTAATCGATTCTCTGATTTCTCGTCAAAATATTAGCCCCGTAATAGCCCCGTAATCATAAACTGTGTAGATTAACAAGTCATCTGTCCTTTCTGTTGACACAACAGACCTTTGATAATCATATCAAGGGAGCTAACCATAACCTTATATTTCATTTAAATTTTGTAGACCCATTTGCATTCTCCCAAAAATGGTTGATATGAGTGTCCCAGGATGAGGCCAACATGATTGAACACCTGTTGTAAACTGATAACACATGATAACCCTTTACCCAACACAGCTTTTTAATTTTTAAAACATCAACTGATTTTAAAAAAAAAACAACTAAATATTTACCAATAAATGCTTACAAATATGGATGTCATTGGAACCGGCTCAATGAGCCAGTTCCACTGACAGTCATATTCATACGATTTTATTGGCAAGTGAGTGTCTGTATATTTCAGGTCATATTAGCCTTGTATTGGTTAATTTGTTTCTGTTAAGTTAGGAAAAGGGTTGTTAAACTGACTCAGTTCTTTTGAAGAGAATCCTAGCAGAGGTGCAGCGAAAATCAAAATGCACTAATCTTTGCATGAATCGATTCTCTTGTCACTCCTGTAACCATAAACTACGTAGATCAACAACACAACAGAAGTCACAAAATTCGTATGTGTTTTTGTTTCAAAATTTGACCAAATGGGCCTAAATAATATAATTAAAAAAGAAGTTTGACATGTTTTCATCCAAACAGTTTGCTGATTATGAATGACACTGTTTGGTCACACAATTGCTTTTTGGCACATTATTTGCAATGACAGCAGTTTGCCTGATTCCATTTTAGCTTGGAATCAACGAATGACAGATTAATACAATCCACCATACTATGATGAAATAATCGAAATTTGAAAACCATGAGCTAAGAATATAGTGATCAAATCCAGTGACAACGATGTGTGTTGGTATGCATCCCAACTGATGTTTGCAAGGTGCACAACAAGTAGTTTCACCAGTCTTCATTGATGATTTTTTTTTTCACAACTCCCACTGGTAACAGAGGCAAGTTTCTGTGAAATGAGTGTCAAACAATTTTTCTAGCGTCCGAGTATCCTTGAAAAAATGTAACCTCATTTGTCCCCGGTTCCTTTGGGAAATATCCTCCAAAAGTTTAATCAAGCAGAGTCATTCTCGTGAAGTCTCATCTCGTTAACTACTTCCTACGTTAAAAAAAGTGTGAAATTAGTATAAAGGTTCCGCTCCACAGTTTCGCACTATTGCACAGGGGTGAAATTCTAAACATAGGGCATATGTTGAAACTAAGGCCATGTAAAATAGAGATATATTTTTAGTATCAGATATATGATTACATTAGGTTTTTTGTTGGACAAGAGAATTTGAAGTTTTGGTCCCAAAGTTGGAGTCTGATACATAGGGGAAAATTACCAGATGAATTATGGGAAACAGTGGCTTCGAAAAATTGGCTATTTTTTAAAATGTAATTTTTACACGGGTTTGTTACCAGACAGGTAACTGAAAAAGGAGACGGAAACATATAATTTTTTTTTTTGCATTTTAGAAACAGGGGATGCTTTGTTCCATGGGTGGGTAGTTGAGGTTGGTGGGAAAAATTTGCTTTTGAGGCTGCTAGGTGGCTGAAAATGACTGGTTTCGGCATTTTTTCATGCAATTTCTCAGGTTGAAGTCTGGCCTTTGACAATAAATTATTCCACCCACATTCAGATTGTTTATTTCAACTTAGTGAGATAGTGTTATATGTTTTTTGTGGATTTGGGAAATGTAATACATGTTATGAGTTAGATAACTAAGCTACAGAATATTTGCATTTGAAGAGAGTGTATGGCATATCATATTTGGAAATGCCTGGAAAACTGTGGAGCGGAACCAAAGGACTCACGAGTTTTGACGTCGGCTTCGCCTCCATCTCAACTCGGGCGCCTCCGGCGCCTTCGTCCTTTATAAAAATATAATATGAATAGGTGCTACCTAAAATGCGAACGTACTCATGTGTTCCTAATAAAGATACGTGTATGCTTAATCAGCTTATTAATTTTGGGGAATTTATCCACCCTGTATGCACCTAATTTGGGAATGCATGTTTTTTAAAATTGCCCTACCAACCGGGGGGGGGGGGGGGGATGGGGAGGGATCTTCAAATTAATAAATCTCCACTAGATTGTGAATTTGTGTGATAGTCTTTTGTTCCTGGATATGTGAAGCACATTTGGCTTCAAGTTGTTCTTGTGAAATATTATTTTATTATCAGTTCTGGTTCAAATACGGTAGCAGACGTCCAGGAACCAGTGGTGCCTGCTGTAAATTCTATGAGTTGATTTCATATATTTGTCGTGTTCTGTACCTCCCAACCTTCCTTTTGATGCATAATTTGTGTATATTTAATTTGAATTTAAGGAATATCAGAGGTGGGAATTTCAATTCAAAATGAACAAAATTTCATTACTTATATAGCACCTTAACTCAGTGTGTTCATTGTTGTAATGATGATGCTTAAATGCCCATTAGTTTTCTTTAATAAAACTAACTACAATACTGGAAAAAAGTTGACATTTAGATAAAATTAACTAGCATAACAGTGCCATTACTTTCCCTCCCCTCAATGAATTTCCACCCTGTTCTGTTACTAGTATTAAGGTCTGTACTTGTATTTAATTTTGATAAGTGTTCCATCCCATACTTTTATTCCCACCTGTACTTTATTTTGAACACAAGAGTAGTTATTTTGTAAATTTGGATAAAAAAAATATACAAAGGATGCCGGTGGATGTATGTAGAATGTACATTCATACCTATTACCCAAAACCATTTCATACTCGTGATTTCATACCAGAAACCATTTGGAACACTTTTAAAAAAAATAATAAGTCAGAATGACCCTGGCAATATTAATAGCAGTTTATTTGTCAGGTATATTTTGAAAAGAATAGATTTTGAATGTTATGCCCGTTTGGATGGGTATGAAATTACTCAAAGTTTCGGGTACGAAATCGTTGTTGGTATGAAATTACTGCAACCCATGTCATTGTGAAATGAATGTTCATCCCAAATGATACTTACGAAACAAGTCTATGAGGGAGATTTCTTACTAGCCTCTGCAGGGCAATTTAATGGAAAATTTGGGTTGAGTTGCCTTAATAATGGTTGAGGTGAAAACAAATTTCATATTCTGCTTTTTACATGAACATAAAATTTGTTTTCTTGTTCTCATATGATATATATTTTTTTGGCCTGTTTAATCATTACGAAATATCAGTGACAAATTGAAGGTTGTGCTCACCTAAATGGCATGTAAAAATTGCCGTCCAAGAAAAACTGATGCATGCAACACTCTCAGAATGGCAGGTCTGGGTTTCAGTCAGAATTTTGTGCACATGTTTCATTGTTAAATTTATAGCCAACTATTCAATTTGATCCCATCTACACTAGAACATATTTCATCATTTGCCTGGGGAAGGATTCGAACCTTCATGCCATTGCCACTTAGTAGGGTCTCTAGGCACTTTACCCTTTCCAATGTTTTTCTAGACCAAGAGGGTCACATTTACAATTAATTGTAATTGGATTCAATTTGAGTACAGTTGACTATGAATTATTAATGCCCATTGAATAAAAAGCAGTTTTGATAGCACATTTCCAGACTCCAGTAAAAATATATTGAAAAAACAGTTACGAAAATATTTGTCTTCACGAAAATATTTGTTTTCATCACTAAGAAAACTTGCACAGTTGCACTTAACAGTATGGGCAAAAGACATGCACAAGTGGTATCATATCAGTATTACCCTGATATTTAGAACCAGTATGGCATGTTGTGATATGTAAGTTTCATATCCTTGACAACATGTGCTATTTTGGAAAATACGATGTACTGTGATAGTTAAGAATTCATCATTTCAAGTGTTTGTTTGACCATCTAACCTGAACCCCCAGGTCTTCTGTACTGAAGTTGCCTGGTTAGTGGCTTATACGAGTTTGATACAGTAACCCGTTCACCTTGCAGATATGTTACGGGCAGGCTAGCATGCTGCAGAGGATGATTAAAAGCCAGAGGGTGCATAAAGGTCCTTTTGAACAGATTATATACTGGTATACACATGTATGCATATACTTCTCCAACAAGAGATCTGTGTATTTTATGATATTACAGTGTTCCCAGAAAATGAAAATGTTTTTATTTCCAAAGTGACATCTTTTGAGTTTGATGATATCTTGGAAAAGCATGAAAGAAAGATAGAAACTGTTCGTAAGGCTATTGTGGCAATAATGAAGGTTAAGTTGCAGAAGAGCCAAAAAAAAAGCTTTGTATTCAAAAGAATGTACATGTGTAGCCAGGTCCAGGCGTGGCCTTTTATGACAGGCAGTTGTTCCATCTCGCCTCTGCTGAACTGGATTCAAAATAAGCAGGGTGCGTTTCACTTCCTGACATCACATTCGGTGGGCTATGAAAACCATCATGATTTCCTAAAAGAGATCTTAATCACCCACCTCTACAGACGCTGGAAATTCTCACAAATCAGAAAGTGAGTAATCATAAACAAGCTATGGATAATCATATCAAGGGAGCTAACCATGAGCTTATATTTCAATTAAATTTGGGTGATCCATTTGGATTCTCATAAAATGGTCGCTCTGAGTGTCCCAGGATGAGGATCCTATCAGGCCATCAGGGTTGAACATCAGGTTGTAAACTGATAACACACGATAACCCTTTACCCAGCTGTACCAACACAGCTTTTTGATTTTTTAAACAACAACTGATTTTTAAAAAAAAAACCTAAACAATATTTACCAATAAAGCTTCACAATTATAGACGTCATTGGGGTCAGGTCAATGGGCCAGTTCCAATGACAGCCATATTCATAGGTCTTATTGACAAGGTAAGTATCTGGATATTTCAGGTCATGTTAGCCTTGTATTGGTTAATTTCAGGGTCCAACATAAGCCGTAACCGATACGTTAGGTTATGGGGGAGGTTACATGTTTCTATAAACTCGAGACCTATTATTAGGTTACGAGAGGAAACTGATTACCATAATAATTTACCTTATATCTACACTATGGAAATCTTCAGGTTACAGTATGCTAGGCAAACCGTAACCTATTTTAAGGTTATGGTGTGTGAAGCTTATATATCAGTCCCTGAATTTGTTTCCCTTATGTTAGGTAAAGGGTTGAAAGCTGACTCAGTTCTTTTCATGTGAATCCTAGCAGGGGTGCAGTGAGAATCAAAATGGATTTTCACTGGTTTTGATGCCCAAATCATCGCATTAATCGATTCTCTGATTTCTCGTCAAAATATTAGCCCCGTAATAGCCCCGTAATCATAAACTGTGTAGATTAACAAGTCATCTGTCCTTTCTGTTGACACAACAGACCTTTGATAATCATATCAAGGGAGCTAACCATAACCTTATATTTCATTTAAATTTTGTAGACCCATTTGCATTCTCCCAAAAATGGTTGATATGAGTGTCCCAGGATGAGGCCAACATGGTTGAACACCTGTTGTAAACTGATAACACATGATAACCCTTTACCCAACACAGCTTTTTAATTTTTAAAACATCAACTGATTTTAAAAAAAAAAACAACTAAATATTTACCAATAAATGCTTACAAATATGGATGTCATTGGAACCGGCTCAATGAGCCAGTTCCACTGACAGTCATATTCATACGATTTTATTGGCAAGTGAGTGTCTGTATATTTCAGGTCATATTAGCCTTGTATTGGTTAATTTGTTTCTGTTAAGTTAGGAAAAGGGTTGTTAAACTGACTCAGTTCTTTTGAAGAGAATCCTAGCAGAGGTGCAGCGAAAATCAAAATGCACTAATCTTTGCATGAATCGATTCTCTTGTCACTCCTGTAACCATAAACTACGTAGATCAACAACACAACAGAAGTCACAAAATTCGTATGTGTTTTTCTTTCAAAATTTGACCAAATGGGCCTAAATAATATAATTAAAAAAGAAGTTTGACATGTTTTCATCCAAACAGTTTGCTGATTATGAATGACACTGTTTGGTCACACAATTGCTTTTTGGCACATTATTTGCAATGACAGCAGTTTGCCTGATTCCATTTTAGCTTGGAATCAACGAATGACAGATTAATACAATCCACCATACTATGATGAAATAATCGAAATTTGAAAACCATGAGCTAAGAATATAGTGATCAAATCCAGTGACAACGATGTGTGTTGGTATGCATCCCAACTGATGTTTGCAAGGTGCACAACAAGTAGTTTCACCAGTCTTCATTGATGATTTTTTTTTTCACAACTCCCACTGGTAACAGAGGCAAGTTTCTGTGAAATGAGTGTCAAATAATTTTTCTAGCGTCCGAGTATCCTTGAAAAAATGTAACCTCATTTGTCCCCGGTTCCTTTGGGAAATATCCTCTAAAAGTTTAATCAAGCAGAGTCATTCTCGTGAAGTCTCATCTCGTTAACTACTTCCTACGTTAAAAAAAGTGTGAAATTAGTATAAAGGCCCGCTCCACAGTTTCGCACTATTGCACAGGGGTGAAATTCTAAACATAGGGCATATGTTGAAACTAAGGCCATGTAAAATAGAGATATATTTTTAGTATCAGATATATGATTACATTAGGTTTTTTGTTGGACAAGAGAATTTGAAGTTTTGGTCCCAAAGTTGGAGTCTGATACATAGGGGAAAATTACCAGATGAATTATGGGAAACAGTGGCTTCGAAAAATTGGCTATTTTTTAAAATGTAATTTTTACACGGGTTTGTTACCAGACAGGTAACTGAAAAAGGAGACGGAAACATATAATTTTTTTTTTTTGCATTTTAGAAACAGGGGATGCTTTGTTCCATGGGTGGGTAGTTGAGGTTGGTGGGAAAAATTTGCTTTTGAGGCTGCTAGGTGGCTGAAAATGACTGGTTTCGGCATTTTTTCATGCAATTTCTCAGGTTGAAGTCTGGCCTTTGACAATAAATTATTCCACCCACATTCAGATTGTTTATTTCAACTTAGTGAGATAGTGTTATATGTTTTTTGTGGATTTGGGAAATGTAATACATGTTATGAGTTAGATAACTAAGCTACAGAATATTTGCATTTGAAGAGAGTGTATGGCATATCATATTTGGAAATGCCTGGAAAACTGTGGAGCGGAACCAAAGGACTCACGAGTTTTGACGTCGGCTTCGCCTCCGTCTCAACTCGGGCGCCTCCGGCGCCTTCGTCCTTTATAAAAATATAATATGAATAGGTGCTACCTAAAATGCGAACGTACTCATGTGTTCCTAATAAAGATACGTGTATGCTTAATCAGCTTATTAATTTTGGGGAATTTATCCACCCTGTATGCACCTAATTTGGGAATGCATGTTTTTTAAAATTGCCCTACCAACCGGGGGGGGGGGGGGATGGGGAGGGATCTTCAAATTAATAAATCTCCACTAGATTGTGAATTTGTGTGATAGTCTTTTGTTCCTGGATATGTGAAGCACATTTGGCTTCAAGTTGTTCTTGTGAAATATTATTTTATTATCAGTTCTGGTTCAAATACGGTAGCAGACGTCCAGGAACCAGTGGTGCCTGCTGTAAATTCTATGAGTTGATTTCATATATTTGTCGTGTTCTGTACCTCCCAACCTTCCTTTTGATGCATAATTTGTGTATATTTAATTTGAATTTAAGGAATATCAGAGGTGGGAATTTCAATTCAAAATGAACAAAATTTCATTACTTATATAGCACCTTAACTCAGTGTGTTCATTGTTGTAATGATGATGCTTAAATGCCCATTAGTTTTCTTTAATAAAACTAACTACAATACTGGAAAAAAGTTGACATTTAGATAAAATTAACTAGCATAACAGTGCCATTACTTTCCCTCCCCTCAATGAATTTCCACCCTGTTCTGTTACTAGTATTAAGGTCTGTACTTGTATTTAATTTTGATAAGTGTTCCATCCCATACTTTTATTCCCACCTGTACTTTATTTTGAACACAAGAGTAGTTATTTTGTAAATTTGGATAAAAAAAATATACAAAGGATGCCGGTGGATGTATGTAGAATGTACATTCATACCTATTACCCAAAACCATTTCATACTCGTGATTTCATACCAGAAACCATTTGGAACACTTTTAAAAAAAATAATAAGTCAGAATGACCCTGGCAATATTAATAGCAGTTTATTTGTCAGGTATATTTTGAAAAGAATAGATTTTGAATGTTATGCCCGTTTGGATGGGTATGAAATTACTCAAAGTTTCGGGTACGAAATCGTTGTTGGTATGAAATTACTGCAACCCATGTCATTGTGAAATGAATGTTCATCCCAAATGATACTTACGAAACAAGTCTATGAGGGAGATTTCTTACTAGCCTCTGCAGGGCAATTTAATGGAAAATTTGGGTTGAGTTGCCTTAATAATGGTTGAGGTGAAAACAAATTTCATATTCTGCTTTTTACATGAACATAAAATTTGTTTTCTTGTTCTCATATGATATATATTTTTTTGGCCTGTTTAATCATTACGGAATATCAGTGACAAATTGAAGGTTGTGCTCACCTAAATGGCATGTAAAAATTGCCGTCCAAGAAAAACTGATGCATGCAACACTCTCAGAATGGCAGGTCTGGGTTTCAGTCAGAATTTTGTGCACATGTTTCATTGTTAAATTTATAGCCAACTATTCAATTTGATCCCATCTACACTAGAACATATTTCATCATTTGCCTGGGGAAGGATTCGAACCTTCATGCCATTGCCGCTTAGTAGGGTCTCTAGGCACTTTACCCTTTCCAATGTTTTTCTAGACCAAGAGGGTCACATTTACAATTAATTGTAATTGGATTCAATTTGAGTACAGTTGACTATGAATTATTAATGCCCATTGAATAAAAAGCAGTTTTGATAGCACATTTCCAGACTCCAGTAAAAATATATTGAAAAAACAGTTACGAAAATATTTGTCTTCACGAAAATATTTGTTTTCATCACTAAGAAAACTTGCACAGTTGCACTTAACAGTATGGGCAAAAGACATGCACAAGTGGTATCATATCAGTATTACCCTGATATTTAGAACCAGTATGGCATGTTGTGATATGTAAGTTTCATATCCTTGACAACATGTGCTATTTTGGAAAATACGATGTACTGTGATAGTTAAGAATTCATCATTTCAAGTGTTTGTTTGACCATCTAACCTGAACCCCCAGGTCTTCTGTACTGAAGTTGCCTGGTTAGTGGCTTATACGAGTTTGATACAGTAACCCGTTCACCTTGCAGATATGTTACGGGCAGGCTAGCATGCTGCAGAGGATGATTAAAAGCCAGAGGGTGCATAAAGGTCCTTTTGAACAGATTATATACTGGTATACACATGTATGCATATACTTCTCCAACAAGAGATCTGTGTATTTTATGATATTACAGTGTTCCCAGAAAATGAAAATGTTTTTATTTCCAAAGTGACATCTTTTGAGTTTGATGATATCTTGGAAAAGCATGAAAGAAAGATAGAAACTGTTCGTAAGGCTATTGTGGCAATAATGAAGGTTAAGTTGCAGAAGAGCCAAAAAAAAAGCTTTGTATTCAAAAGAATGTACATGTGTAGCCAGGTCCAGGCGTGGCCTTTTATGACAGGCAGTTGTTCCATCTCGCCTCTGCTGAACTGGATTCAAAATAAGCAGGGTGCGTTTCACTTCCTGACATCACATTAGGTGGGCTATGAAAACCATCATGATTTCCTAAAAAAGATCTTAATCACCCACCTCTACAGACGCTGGAAATTCTCACAAATCAGAAAGTGAGTAATCATAAACAAGCTATGGATAATCATATCAAGGGAGCTAACCATGAGCTTATATTTCAATTAAATTTGGGTGATCCATTTGGATTCTCATAAAATGGTCGCTCTGAGTGTCCCAGGATGAGGATCCTATCAGGCCATCAGGGTTGAACATCAGGTTGTAAACTGATAACACACGATAACCCTTTACCCAGCTGTACCAACACAGCTTTTTGATTTTTTAAACAACAACTGATTTTTAAAAAAAAAACCTAAACAATATTTACCAATAAAGCTTCACAATTATAGACGTCATTGGGGTCAGGTCAATGGGCCAGTTCCAATGACAGCCATATTCATAGGTCTTATTGACAAGGTAAGTATCTGGATATTTCAGGTCATGTTAGCCTTGTATTGGTTAATTTCAGGGTCCAACATAAGCCGTAACCGATACGTTAGGTTATGGGGGAGGTTACATGTTTCTATAAACTCGAGACCTATTATTAGGTTACGAGAGGAAACTGATTACCATAATAATTTACCTTATATCTACACTATGGAAATCTTCAGGTTACAGTATGCTAGGCACACCGTAACCTATTTTAAGGTTATGGTGTGTGAAGCTTATATATCAGTCCCTGAATTTGTTTCCCTTATGTTAGGTAAAGGGTTGAAAGCTGACTCAGTTCTTTTCATGTGAATCCTAGCAGGGGTGCAGTGAGAATCAAAATGGATTTTCACTGGTTTTGATGCCCAAATCATCGCATTAATCGATTCTCTGATTTCTCGTCAAAATATTAGCCCCGTAATAGCCCCGTAATCATAAACTGTGTAGATTAACAAGTCATCTGTCCTTTCTGTTGACACAACAGACCTTTGATAATCATATCAAGGGAGCTAACCATAACCTTATATTTCATTTAAATTTTGTAGACCCATTTGCATTCTCCCAAAAATGGTTGATATGAGTGTCCCAGGATGAGGCCAACATGGTTGAACACCTGTTGTAAACTGATAACACATGATAACCCTTTACCCAACACAGCTTTTTAATTTTTAAAACATCAACTGATTTTAAAAAAAAACAACTAAATATTTACCAATAAATGCTTACAAATATGGATGTCATTGGAACCGGCTCAATGAGCCAGTTCAACTGACAGCCATATTCATACGATTTTATTGGCAAGTGAGTGTCTGTATATTTCAGGTCATATTAGCCTTGTATTGGTTAATTTGTTTCTGTTAAGTTAGGAAAAGGGTTGTTAAACTGACTCAGTTCTTTTGAAGAGAATCCTAGCAGAGGTGCAGCGAAAATCAAAATGCACTAATCTTTGCATGAATCGATTCTCTTGTCACTCCTGTAACCATAAACTACGTAGATCAACAACACAACAGAAGTCACAAAATTCGTATGTGTTTTTGTTTCAAAATTTGACCAAATGGGCCTAAATAATATACTTAAAAAAGAAGTTTGACATGTTTTCATCCAAACAGTTTGCTGATTATGAATGACACTGTTTGGTCACACAATTGCTTTTTGGCACATTATTTGCAATGACAGCAGTTTGCCTGATTCCATTTTAGCTTGGAATCAACGAATGACAGATTAATACAATCCACCATACTATGATGAAATAATCGAAATTTGAAAACCATGAGCTAAGAATATAGTGATCAAATCCAGTGACAACGATGTGTGTTGGTATGCATCCCAACTGATGTTTGCAAGGTGCACAACAAGTAGTTTCACCAGTCTTCATTGATGATTTTTTTTTTCACAACTCCCACTGGTAACAGAGGCAAGTTTCTGTGAAATGAGTGTCAAACAATTTTTCTAGCGTCCGAGTATCCTTGAAAAAATGTAACCTCATTTGTCCCCGGTTCCTTTGGGAAATATCCTCTAAAAGTTTAATCAAGCAGAGTCATTCTCGTGAAGTCTCATCTCGTTAACTACTTCCTACGTTAAAAAAAGTGTGAAATTAGTATAAAGGTTCCGCTCCACAGTTTCGCACTATTGCACAGGGGTGAAATTCTAAACATAGGGCATATGTTGAAACTAAGGCCATGTAAAATAGAGATATATTTTTAGTATCAGATATATGATTACATTAGGTTTTTTGTTGGACAAGAGAATTTGAAGTTTTGGTCCCAAAGTTGGAGTCTGATACATAGGGGAAAATTACCAGATGAATTATGGGAAACAGTGGCTTCGAAAAATTGGCTATTTTTAAAAATGTAATTTTTACACGGGTTTGTTACCAGACAGGTAACTGAAAAAGGAGACGGAAACATATAATTTTTTTTTTTGCATTTTAGAAACAGGGGATGCTTTGTTCCATGGGTGGGTAGTTGAGGTTGGTGGGAAAAATTTGCTTTTGAGGCTGCTAGGTGGCTGAAAATGACTGGTTTCGGCATTTTTTCATGCAATTTCTCAGGTTGAAGTCTGGCCTTTGACAATAAATTATTCCACCCAGATTCAGATTGTTTATTTCAACTTAGTGAGATAGTGTTATATGTTTTTTGTGGATTTGGGAAATGTAATACATGTTATGAGTTAGATAACTAAGCTACAGAATATTTGCATTTGAAGAGAGTGTATGGCATATCATATTTGGAAATGCCTGGAAAACTGTGGAGCGGAACCAAAGGACTCACGAGTTTTGACGTCGGCTTCGCCTCCGTCTCAACTCGGGCGCCTCCGGCGCCTTCGTCCTTTATAAAAATATAATATGAATAGGTGCTACCTAAAATGCGAACGTACTCATGTGTTCCTAATAAAGATACGTGTATGCTTAATCAGCTTATTAATTTTGGGGAATTTATCCACCCTGTATGCACCTAATTTGGGAATGCATGTTTTTTAAAATTGCCCTACCAACCGGGGGGGGGGGGGGGGGGGGATGGGGAGGGATCTTCAAATTAATAAATCTCCACTAGATTGTGAATTTGTGTGATAGTCTTTTGTTCCTGGATATGTGAAGCACATTTGGCTTCAAGTTGTTCTTGTGAAATATTATTTTATTATCAGTTCTGGTTCAAATACGGTAGCAGACGTCCAGGAACCAGTGGTGCCTGCTGTAAATTCTATGAGTTGATTTCATATATTTGTCGTGTTCTGTACCTCCCAACCTTCCTTTTGATGCATAATTTGTGTATATTTAATTTGAATTTAAGGAATATCAGAGGTGGGAATTTCAATTCAAAATGAACAAAATTTCATTACTTATATAGCACCTTAACTCAGTGTGTTCATTGTTGTAATGATGATGCTTAAATGCCCATTAGTTTTCTTTAATAAAACTAACTACAATACTGGAAAAAAGTTGACATTTAGATAAAATTAACTAGCATAACAGTGCCATTACTTTCCCTCCCCTCAATGAATTTCCACCCTGTTCTGTTACTAGTATTAAGGTCTGTACTTGTATTTAATTTTGATAAGTGTTCCATCCCATACTTTTATTCCCACCTGTACTTTATTTTGAACACAAGAGTAGTTATTTTGTAAATTTGGATAAAAAAAATATACAAAGGATGCCGGTGGATGTATGTAGAATGTACATTCATACCTATTACCCAAAACCATTTCATACTCGTGATTTCATACCAGAAACCATTTGGAACACTTTTAAAAAAAATAATAAGTCAGAATGACCCTGGCAATATTAATAGCAGTTTATTTGTCAAGTATATTTTGAAAAGAATAGATTTTGAATGTTATGCCCGTTTGGATGGGTATGAAATTACTCAAAGTTTCGGGTACGAAATCGTTGTTGGTATGAAATTACTGCAACCCATGTCATTGTGAAATGAATGTTCATCCCAAATGATACTTACGAAACAAGTCTATGAGGGAGATTTCTTACTAGCCTCTGCAGGGCAATTTAATGGAAAATTTGGGTTGAGTTGCCTTAATAATGGTTGAGGTGAAAACAAATTTCATATTCTGCTTTTTACATGAACATAAAATTTGTTTTCTTGTTCTCATATGATATATATTTTTTTGGCCTGTTTAATCATTACGAAATATCAGTGACAAATTGAAGGTTGTGCTCACCTAAATGGCATGTAAAAATTGCCGTCCAAGAAAAACTGATGCATGCAACACTCTCAGAATGGCAGGTCTGGGTTTCAGTCAGAATTTTGTGCACATGTTTCATTGTTAAATTTATAGCCAGCTATTCAGTTTGATCCCATCTACACTAGAACATATTTCATCATTTGCCTGGGGAAGGATTCGAACCTTCATGCCATTGCCACTTAGTAGGGTCTCTAGGCACTTTACCCTTTCCAATGTTTTTCTAGACCAAGAGGGTCACATTTACAATTAATTGTAATTGGATTCAATTTGAGTACAGTTGACTATGAATTATTAATGCCCATTGAATAAAAAGCAGTTTTGATAGCACATTTCCAGACTCCAGTAAAAATATATTGAAAAAACAGTTACGAAAATATTTGTCTTCACGAAAATATTTGTTTTCATCACTAAGAAAACTTGCACAGTTGCACTTAACAGTATGGGCAAAAGACATGCACAAGTGGTATCATATCAGTATTACCCTGATATTTAGAACCAGTATGGCATGTTGTGATATGTAAGTTTCATATCCTTGACAACATGTGCTATTTTGGAAAATACGATGTACTGTGATAGTTAAGAATTCATCATTTCAAGTGTTTGTTTGACCATCTAACCTGAACCCCCAGGTCTTCTGTACTGAAGTTGCCTGGTTAGTGGCTTATACGAGTTTGATACAGTAACCCGTTCACCTTGCAGATATGTTACGGGCAGGCTAGCATGCTGCAGAGGATGATTAAAAGCCAGAGGGTGCATAAAGGTCCTTTTGAACAGATTATATACTGGTATACACATGTATGCATATACTTCTCCAACAAGAGATCTGTGTATTTTATGATATTACAGTGTTCCCAGAAAATGAAAATGTTTTTATTTCCAAAGTGACATCTTTTGAGTTTGATGATATCTTGGAAAAGCATGAAAGAAAGATAGAAACTGTTCGTAAGGCTATTGTGGCAATAATGAAGGTTAAGTTGCAGAAGAGCCAAAAAAAAAGCTTTGTATTCAAAAGAATGTACATGTGTAGC
Organism: Pictodentalium vernedei; assembly: GCA_031216915.1. Lineage (NCBI taxonomy): Eukaryota > Metazoa > Mollusca > Scaphopoda > Dentaliida > Dentaliidae > Pictodentalium > Pictodentalium vernedei. Next base: position 93,770,161 of record CM062288.1, read on the forward strand.
CAGGTCCAGGCGTGGCCTTTTATGACAGGCAGTTGTTCCATCTCGCCTCTGCTGAACTGGATTCAAAATAAGCAGGGTGCGTTTTACTTCCTGACATCACATTCGGTGGGCTATGAAAACCATCATGATTTCCTAAAAAAGATCTTAATCACCCACCTCTACAGACGCTGGAAATTCTCACAAATCAGAAAGTGAGTAATCATAAACAAGCTATGGATAATCATATCAAGGGAGCTAACCATGAGCTTATATTTCAATTAAATTTGGGTGATCCATTTGGATTCTCATAAAATGGTCGCTCTGAGTGTCCCAGGATGAGGATCCTATCAGGCCATCAGGGTTGAACATCAGGTTGTAAACTGATAACACACGATAACCCTTTACCCAGCTGTACCAACACAGCTTTTTGATTTTTTAAACAACAACTGATTTTTAAAAAAAAAACCTAAACAATATTTACCAATAAAGCTTCACAATTATAGACGTCATTGGGGTCAGGTCAATGGGCCAGTTCCAATGACAGCCATATTCATAGGTCTTATTGACAAGGTAAGTATCTGGATATTTCAGGTCATGTTAGCCTTGTATTGGTTAATTTCAGGGTCCAACATAAGCCGTAACCGATACGTTAGGTTATGGGGGAGGTTACATGTTTCTATAAACTCGAGACCTATTATTAGGTTACGAGAGGAAACTGATTACCATAATAATTTACCTTATATCTACACTATGGAAATCTTCAGGTTACAGTATGCTAGGCACACCGTAACCTATTTTAAGGTTATGGTGTGTGAAGCTTATATATCAGTCCCTGAATTTGTTTCCCTTATGTTAGGTAAAGGGTTGAAAGCTGACTCAGTTCTTTTCATGTGAATCCTAGCAGGGGTGCAGTGAGAATCAAAATGGATTTTCACTGGTTTTGATGCCCAAATCATCGCATTAATCGATTCTCTGATTTCTCGTCAAAATATTAGCCCCGTAATAGCCCCGTAATCATAAACTGTGTAGATTAACAAGTCATCTGTCCTTTCTGTTGACACAACAGACCTTTGATAATCATATCAAGGGAGCTAACCATAACCTTATATTTCATTTAAATTTTGTAGACCCATTTGCATTCTCCCAAAAATGGTTGATATGAGTGTCCCAGGATGAGGCCAACATGGTTGAACACCTGTTGTAAACTGATAACACATGATAACCCTTTACCCAACACAGCTTTTTAATTTTTAAAACATCAACTGATTTTAAAAAAAAACAACTAAATATTTACCAATAAATGCTTACAAATATGGATGTCATTGGAACCGGCTCAATGAGCCAGTTCAACTGACAGCCATATTCATACGATTTTATTGGCAAGTGAATGTCTGTATATTTCAGGTCATATTAGCCTTGTATTGGTTAATTTGTTTCTGTTAAGTTAGGAAAAGGGTTGTTAAACTGACTCAGTTCTTTTGAAGAGAATCCTAGCAGAGGTGCAGCGAAAATCAAAATGCACTAATCTTTGCATGAATCGATTCTCTTGTCACTCCTGTAACCATAAACTACGTAGATCAACAACACAACAGAAGTCACAAAATTCGTATGTGTTTTTGTTTCAAAATTTGACCAAATGGGCCTAAATAATATACTTAAAAAAGAAGTTTGACATGTTTTCATCCAAACAGTTTGCTGATTATGAATGACACTGTTTGGTCACACAATTGCTTTTTGGCACATTATTTGCAATGACAGCAGTTTGCCTGATTCCATTTTAGCTTGGAATCAACGAATGACAGATTAATACAATCCACCATACTATGATGAAATAATCGAAATTTGAAAACCATGAGCTAAGAATATAGTGATCAAATCCAGTGACAACGATGTGTGTTGGTATGCATCCCAACTGATGTTTGCAAGGTGCACAACAAGTAGTTTCACCAGTCTTCATTGATGATTTTTTTTTTCACAACTCCCACTGGTAACAGAGGCAAGTTTCTGTGAAATGAGTGTCAAACAATTTTTCTAGCGTCCGAGTATCCTTGAAAAAATGTAACCTCATTTGTCCCCGGTTCCTTTGGGAAATATCCTCTAAAAGTTTAATCAAGCAGAGTCATTCTCGTGAAGTCTCATCTCGTTAACTACTTCCTACGTTAAAAAAAGTGTGAAATTAGTATAAAGGTTCCGCTCCACAGTTTCGCACTATTGCACAGGGGTGAAATTCTAAACATAGGGCATATGTTGAAACTAAGGCCATGTAAAATAGAGATATATTTTTAGTATCAGATATATGATTACATTAGGTTTTTTGTTGGACAAGAGAATTTGAAGTTTTGGTCCCAAAGTTGGAGTCTGATACATAGGGGAAAATTACCAGATGAATTATGGGAAACAGTGGCTTCGAAAAATTGGCTATTTTTTAAAATGTAATTTTTACACGGGTTTGTTACCAGACAGGTAACTGAAAAAGGAGACGGAAACATATAATTTTTTTTTTTGCATTTTAGAAACAGGGGATGCTTTGTTCCATGGGTGGGTAGTTGAGGTTGGTGGGAAAAATTTGCTTTTGAGGCTGCTAGGTGGCTGAAAATGACTGGTTTCGGCATTTTTTCATGCAATTTCTCAGGTTGAAGTCTGGCCTTTGACAATAAATTATTCCACCCACATTCAGATTGTTTATTTCAACTTAGTGAGATAGTGTTATATGTTTTTTGTGGATTTGGGAAATGTAATACATGTTATGAGTTAGATAACTAAGCTACAGAATATTTGCATTTGAAGAGAGTGTATGGCATATCATATTTGGAAATGCCTGGAAAACTGTGGAGCGGAACCAAAGGACTCACGAGTTTTGACGTCGGCTTCGCCTCCGTCTCAACTCGGGCGCCTCCGGCGCCTTCGTCCTTTATAAAAATATAATATGAATAGGTGCTACCTAAAATGCGAACGTACTCATGTGTTCCTAATAAAGATACGTGTATGCTTAATCAGCTTATTAATTTTGGGGAATTTATCCACCCTGTATGCACCTAATTTGGGAATGCATGTTTTTTAAAATTGCCCTACCAACCGGGGGGGGGGGGGGGGGGGGGGGGATGGGGAGGGATCTTCAAATTAATAAATCTCCACTAGATTGTGAATTTGTGTGATAGTCTTTTGTTCCTGGATATGTGAAGCACATTTGGCTTCAAGTTGTTCTTGTGAAATATTATTTTATTATCAGTTCTGGTTCAAATACGGTAGCAGACGTCCAGGAACCAGTGGTGCCTGCTGTAAATTCTATGAGTTGATTTCATATATTTGTCGTGTTCTGTACCTCCCAACCTTCCTTTTGATGCATAATTTGTGTATATTTAATTTGAATTTAAGGAATATCAGAGGTGGGAATTTCAATTCAAAATGAACAAAATTTCATTACTTATATAGCACCTTAACTCAGTGTGTTCATTGTTGTAATGATGATGCTTAAATGCCCATTAGTTTTCTTTAATAAAACTAACTACAATACTGGAAAAAAGTTGACATTTAGATAAAATCAACTAGCATAACAGTGCCATTGCTTTCCCTCCCCTCAATGAATTTCCACCCTGTTCTGTTACTAGTATTAAGGTCTGTACTTGTATTTAATTTTGATAAGTGTTCCATCCCATACTTTTATTCCCACCTGTACTTTATTTTGAACACAAGAGTAGTTATTTTGTAAATTTGGATAAAAAAAATATACAAAGGATGCCGGTGGATGTATGTAGAATGTACATTCATACCTATTACCCAAAACCATTTCATACTCGTGATTTCATACCAGAAACCATTTGGAACACTTTTAAAAAAAATAATAAGTCAGAATGACCCTGGCAATATTAATAGCAGTTTATTTGTCAGGTATATTTTGAAAAGAATAGATTTTGAATGTTATGCCCGTTTGGATGGGTATGAAATTACTCAAAGTTTCGGGTACGAAATCGTTGTTGGTATGAAATTACTGCAACCCATGTCATTGTGAAATGAATGTTCATCCCAAATGATACTTACGAAACAAGTCTATGAGGGAGATTTCTTACTAGCCTCTGCAGGGCAATTTAATGGAAAATTTGGGTTGAGTTGCCTTAATAATGGTTGAGGTGAAAACAAATTTCATATTCTGCTTTTTACATGAACATAAATTTTGTTTTCTTGTTCTCATATGATATATATTTTTTTGGCCTGTTTAATCATTACGAAATATCAGTGACAAATTGAAGGTTGTGCTCACCTAAATGGCATGTAAAAATTGCTGTCCAAGAAAAACTGATGCATGCAACACTCTCAGAATGGCAGGTCTGGGTTTCAGTCAGAATTTTGTGCACATGTTTCATTGTTAAATTTATAGCCAACTATTCAATTTGATCCCATCTACACTAGAACATATTTCATCATTTGCCTGGGGAAGGATTCGAACCTTCATGTCATTGCCACTTAGTAGGGTCTCTAGGCACTTTACCCTTTCCAATGTTTTTCTAGACCAAGAGGGTCACATTTACAATTAATTGTAATTGGATTCAATTTGAGTACAGTTGACTATGAATTATTAATGCCCATTGAATAAAAAGCAGTTTTGATAGCACATTTCCAGACTCCAGTAAAAATATATTGAAAAAACAGTTACGAAAATATTTGTCTTCACGAAAATATTTGTTTTCATCACTAAGAAAACTTGCACAGTTGCACTTAACAGTATGGGCAAAAGACATGCACAAGTGGTATCATATCAGTATTACCCTGATATTTAGAACCAGTATGGCATGTTGTGATATGTAAGTTTCATATCCTTGACAACATGTGCTATTTTGGAAAATACGATGTACTGTGATAGTTAAGAATTCATCATTTCAAGTGTTTGTTTGACCATCTAACCTGAACCCCCAGGTCTTCTGTACTGAAGTTGCCTGGTTAGTGGCTTATACGAGTTTGATACAGTAACCCGTTCACCTTGCAGATATGTTACGGGCAGGCTAGCATGCTGCAGAGGATGATTAAAAGCCAGAGGGTGCATAAAGGTCCTTTTGAACAGATTATATACTGGTATACACATGTATGCATATACTTCTCCAACAAGAGATCTGTGTATTTTATGATATTACAGTGTTCCCAGAAAATGAAAATGTTTTTATTTCCAAAGTGACATCTTTTGAGTTTGATGATATCTTGGAAAAGCATGAAAGAAAGATAGAAACTGTTCGTAAGGCTATTGTGGCAATAATGAAGGTTAAGTTGCAGAAGAGCCAAAAAAAAAGCTTTGTATTCAAAAGAATGTACATGTGTAGCCAGGTCCAGGCGTGGCCTTTTATGACAGGCAGTTGTTCCATCTCGCCTCTGCTGAACTGGATTCAAAATAAGCAGGGTGCGTTTCACTTCCTGACATCACATTCGGTGGGCTATGAAAACCATCATGATTTCCTAAAAAAGATCTTAATCACCCACCTCTACAGACGCTGGAAATTCTCACAAATCAGAAAGTGAGTAATCATAAACAAGCTATGGATAATCATATCAAGGGAGCTAACCATGAGCTTATATTTCAATTAAATTTGGGTCATCCATTTGGATTCTCATAAAATGGTCGCTCTGAGTGTCCCAGGATGAGGATCCTATCAGGCCATCAGGGTTGAACATCAGGTTGTAAACTGATAACACACGATAACCCTTTACCCAGCTGTACCAACACAGCTTTTTGATTTTTTAAACAACAACTGATTTTTAAAAAAAAAACCTAAACAATATTTACCAATAAAGCTTCACAATTATAGACGTCATTGGGGTCAGGTCAATGGGCCAGTTCCAATGACAGCCATATTCATAGGTCTTATTGACAAGGTAAGTATCTGGATATTTCAGGTCATGTTAGCCTTGTATTGGTTAATTTCAGGGTCCAACATAAGCCGTAACCGATACGTTAGGTTATGGGGGAGGTTACATGTTTCTATAAACTCGAGACCTATTATTAGGTTACGAGAGGAAACTGATTACCATAATAATTTACCTTATATCTACACTATGGAAATCTTCAGGTTACAGTATGCTAGGCACACCGTAACCTATTTTAAGGTTATGGTGTGTGAAGCTTATATATCAGTCCCTGAATTTGTTTCCCTTATGTTAGGTAAAGGGTTGAAAGCTGACTCAGTTCTTTTCATGTGAATCCTAGCAGGGGTGCAGTGAGAATCAAAATGGATTTTCACTGGTTTTGATGCCCAAATCATCGCATTAATCGATTCTCTGATTTCTCGTCAAAATATTAGCCCCGTAATAGCCCCGTAATCATAAACTGTGTAGATTAACAAGTCATCTGTCCTTTCTGTTGACACAACAGACCTTTGATAATCATATCAAGGGAGCTAACCATAACCTTATATTTCATTTAAATTTTGTAGACCCATTTGCATTCTCCCAAAAATGGTTGATATGAGTGTCCCAGGATGAGGCCAACATGGTTGAACACCTGTTGTAAACTGATAACACATGATAACCCTTTACCCAACACAGCTTTTTAATTTTTAAAACATCAACTGATTTTAAAAAAAAACAACTAAATATTTACCAATAAATGCTTACAAATATGGATGTCATTGGAACCGGCTCAATGAGCCAGTTCCACTGACAGTCATATTCATACGATTTTATTGGCAAGTGAGTGTCTGTATATTTCAGGTCATATTAGCCTTGTATTGGTTAATTTGTTTCTGTTAAGTTAGGAAAAGGGTTGTTAAACTGACTCAGTTCTTTTGAAGAGAATCCTAGCAGAGGTGCAGCGAAAATCAAAATGCACTAATCTTTGCATGAATCGATTCTCTTGTCACTCCTGTAACCATAAACTACGTAGATCAACAACACAACAGAAGTCACAAAATTCGTATGTGTTTTTGTTTCAAAATTTGACCAAATGGGCCTAAATAATATAATTAAAAAAGAAGTTTGACATGTTTTCATCCAAACAGTTTGCTGATTATGAATGACACTGTTTGGTCACACAATTGCTTTTTGGCACATTATTTGCAATGACAGCAGTTTGCCTGATTCCATTTTAGCTTGGAATCAACGAATGACAGATTAATACAATCCACCATACTATGATGAAATAATCGAAATTTGAAAACCATGAGCTAAGAATATAGTGATCAAATCCAGTGACAACGATGTGTGTTGGTATGCATCCCAACTGATGTTTGCAAGGTGCACAACAAGTAGTTTCACCAGTCTTCATTGATGATTTTTTTTTTTCACAACTCCCACTGGTAACAGAGGCAAGTTTCTGTGAAATGAGTGTCAAACAATTTTTCTAGCGTCCGAGTATCCTTGAAAAAATGTAACCTCATTTGTCCCCGGTTCCTTTGGGAAATATCCTCTAAAAGTTTAATCAAGCAGAGTCATTCTCGTGAAGTCTCATCTCGTTAACTACTTCCTACGTTAAAAAAAGTGTGAAATTAGTATAAAGGTTCCGCTCCACAGTTTCGCACTATTGCACAGGGGTGAAATTCTAAACATAGGGCATATGTTGAAACTAAGGCCATGTAAAATAGAGATATATTTTTAGTATCAGATATATGATTACATTAGGTTTTTTGTTGGACAAGAGAATTTGAAGTTTTGGTCCCAAAGTTGGAGTCTGATACATAGGGGAAAATTACCAGATGAATTATGGGAAACAGTGGCTTCGAAAAATTGGCTATTTTTTAAAATGTAATTTTTACACGGGTTTGTTACCAGACAGGTAACTGAAAAAGGAGACGGAAACATATAATTTTTTTTTTTGCATTTTAGAAACAGGGGATGCTTTGTTCCATGGGTGGGTAGTTGAGGTTGGTGGGAAAAATTTGCTTTTGAGGCTGCTAGGTGGCTGAAAATGACTGGTTTCGGCATTTTTTCATGCAATTTCTCAGGTTGAAGTCTGGCCTTTGACAATAAATTATTCCACCCACATTCAGATTGTTTATTTCAACTTAGTGAGATAGTGTTATATGTTTTTTGTGGATTTGGGAAATGTAATACATGTTATGAGTTAGATAACTAAGCTACAGAATATTTGCATTTGAAGAGAGTGTATGGCATATCATATTTGGAAATGCCTGGAAAACTGTGGAACGGAACCAAAGGACTCACGAGTTTTGACGTCGGCTTCGCCTCCGTCTCAACTCGGGCGCCTCCGGCGCCTTCGTCCTTTATAAAAATATAATATGAATAGGTGCTACCTAAAATGCGAACGTACTCATGTGTTCCTAATAAAGATACGTGTATGCTTAATCAGCTTATTAATTTTGGGGAATTTATCCACCCTGTATGCACCTAATTTGGGAATGCATGTTTTTTAAAATTGCCCTACCAACCGGGGGGGGGGGGGGGGGGATGGGGAGGGATCTTCAAATTAATAAATCTCCACTAGATTGTGAATTTGTGTGATAGTCTTTTGTTCCTGGATATGTGAAGCACATTTGGCTTCAAGTTGTTCTTGTGAAATATTATTTTATTATCAGTTCTGGTTCAAATACGGTAGCAGACGTCCAGGAACCAGTGGTGCCTGCTGTAAATTCTATGAGTTGATTTCATATATTTGTCGTGTTCTGTACCTCCCAACCTTCCTTTTGATGCATAATTTGTGTATATTTAATTTGAATTTAAGGAATATCAGAGGTGGGAATTTCAATTCAAAATGAACAAAATTTCATTACTTATATAGCACCTTAACTCAGTGTGTTCATTGTTGTAATGATGATGCTTAAATGCCCATTAGTTTTCTTTAATAAAACTAACTACAATACTGGAAAAAAGTTGACATTTAGATAAAATCAACTAGCATAACAGTGCCATTGCTTTCCCTCCCCTCAATGAATTTCCACCCTGTTCTGTTACTAGTATTAAGGTCTGTACTTGTATTTAATTTTGATAAGTGTTCCATCCCATACTTTTATTCCCACCTGTACTTTATTTTGAACACAAGAGTAGTTATTTTGTAAATTTGGATAAAAAAAATATACAAAGGATGCCGGTGGATGTATGTAGAATGTACATTCATACCTATTACCCAAAACCATTTCATACTCGTGATTTCATACCAGAAACCATTTGGAACACTTTTAAAAAAAATAATAAGTCAGAATGACCCTGGCAATATTAATAGCAGTTTATTTGTCAGGTATATTTTGAAAAGAATAGATTTTGAATGTTATGCCCGTTTGGATGGGTATGAAATTACTCAAAGTTTCGGGTACGAAATCGTTGTTGGTATGAAATTACTGCAACCCATGTCATTGTGAAATGAATGTTCATCCCAAATGATACTTACGAAACAAGTCTATGAGGGAGATTTCTTACTAGCCTCTGCAGGGCAATTTAATGGAAAATTTGGGTTGAGTTGCCTTAATAATGGTTGAGGTGAAAACAAATTTCATATTCTGCTTTTTACATGAACATAAATTTTGTTTTCTTGTTCTCATATGATATATATTTTTTTGGCCTGTTTAATCATTACGAAATATCAGTGACAAATTGAAGGTTGTGCTCACCTAAATGGCATGTAAAAATTGCTGTCCAAGAAAAACTGATGCATGCAACACTCTCAGAATGGCAGGTCTGGGTTTCAGTCAGAATTTTGTGCACATGTTTCATTGTTAAATTTATAGCCAACTATTCAATTTGATCCCATCTACACTAGAACATATTTCATCATTTGCCTGGGGAAGGATTCGAACCTTCATGTCATTGCCACTTAGTAGGGTCTCTAGGCACTTTACCCTTTCCAATGTTTTTCTAGACCAAGAGGGTCACATTTACAATTAATTGTAATTGGATTCAATTTGAGTACAGTTGACTATGAATTATTAATGCCCATTGAATAAAAAGCAGTTTTGATAGCACATTTCCAGACTCCAGTAAAAATATATTGAAAAAACAGTTACGAAAATATTTGTCTTCACGAAAATATTTGTTTTCATCACTAAGAAAACTTGCACAGTTGCACTTAACAGTATGGGCAAAAGACATGCACAAGTGGTATCATATCAGTATTACCCTGATATTTAGAACCAGTATGGCATGTTGTGATATGTAAGTTTCATATCCTTGACAACATGTGCTATTTTGGAAAATACGATGTACTGTGATAGTTAAGAATTCATCATTTCAAGTGTTTGTTTGACCATCTAACCTGAACCCCCAGGTCTTCTGTACTGAAGTTGCCTGGTTAGTGGCTTATACGAGTTTGATACAGTAACCCGTTCACCTTGCAGATATGTTACGGGCAGGCTAGCATGCTGCAGAGGATGATTAAAAGCCAGAGGGTGCATAAAGGTCCTTTTGAACAGATTATATACTGGTATACACATGTATGCATATACTTCTCCAACAAGAGATCTGTGTATTTTATGATATTACAGTGTTCCCAGAAAATGAAAATGTTTTTATTTCCAAAGTGACATCTTTTGAGTTTGATGATATCTTGGAAAAGCATGAAAGAAAGATAGAAACTGTTCGTAAGGCTATTGTGGCAATAATGAAGGTTAAGTTGCAGAAGAGCCAAAAAAAAAGCTTTGTATTCAAAAGAATGTACATGTGTAGCCAGGTCCAGGCGTGGCCTTTTATGACAGGCAGTTGTTCCATCTCGCCTCTGCTGAACTGGATTCAAAATAAGCAGGGTGCGTTTCACTTCCTGACATCACATTCGGTGGGCTATGAAAACCATCATGATTTCCTAAAAAAGATCTTAATCACCCACCTCTACAGACGCTGGAAATTCTCACAAATCAGAAAGTGAGTAATCATAAACAAGCTATGGATAATCATATCAAGGGAGCTAACCATGAGCTTATATTTCAATTAAATTTGGGTGATCCATTTGGATTCTCATAAAATGGTCGCTCTGAGTGTCCCAGGATGAGGATCCTATCAGGCCATCAGGGTTGAACATCAGGTTGTAAACTGATAACACACGATAACCCTTTACCCAGCTGTACCAACACAGCTTTTTGATTTTTTAAACAACAACTGATTTTTAAAAAAAAAACCTAAACAATATTTACCAATAAAGCTTCACAATTATAGACGTCATTGGGGTCAGGTCAATGGGCCAGTTCCAATGACAGCCATATTCATAGGTCTTATTGACAAGGTAAGTATCTGGATATTTCAGGTCATGTTAGCCTTGTATTGGTTAATTTCAGGGTCCAACATAAGCCGTAACCGATACGTTAGGTTATGGGGGAGGTTACATGTTTCTATAAACTCGAGACCTATTATTAGGTTACGAGAGGAAACTGATTACCATAATAATTTACCTTATATCTACACTATGGAAATCTTCAGGTTACAGTATGCTAGGCACACCGTAACCTATTTTAAGGTTATGGTGTGTGAAGCTTATATATCAGTCCCTGAATTTGTTTCCCTTATGTTAGGTAAAGGGTTGAAAGCTGACTCAGTTCTTTTCATGTGAATCCTAGCAGGGGTGCAGTGAGAATCAAAATGGATTTTCACTGGTTTTGATGCCCAAATCATCGCATTAATCGATTCTCTGATTTCTCGTCAAAATATTAGCCCCGTAATAGCCCCGTAATCATAAACTGTGTAGATTAACAAGTCATCTGTCCTTTCTGTTGACACAACAGACCTTTGATAATCATATCAAGGGAGCTAACCATAACCTTATATTTCATTTAAATTTTGTAGACCCATTTGCATTCTCCCAAAAATGGTTGATATGAGTGTCCCAGGATGAGGCCAACATGGTTGAACACCTGTTGTAAACTGATAACACATGATAACCCTTTACCCAACACAGCTTTTTAATTTTTAAAACATCAACTGATTTTAAAAAAAAACAACTAAATATTTACCAATAAATGCTTACAAATATGGATGTCATTGGAACCGGCTCAATGAGCCAGTTCCACTGACAGTCATATTCATACGATTTTATTGGCAAGTGAGTGTCTGTATATTTCAGGTCATATTAGCCTTGTATTGGTTAATTTGTTTCTGTTAAGTTAGGAAAAGGGTTGTTAAACTGACTCAGTTCTTTTGAAGAGAATCCTAGCAGAGGTGCAGCGAAAATCAAAATGCACTAATCTTTGCATGAATCGATTCTCTTGTCACTCCTGTAACCATAAACTACGTAGATCAACAACACAACAGAAGTCACAAAATTCGTATGTGTTTTTGTTTCAAAATTTGACCAAATGGGCCTAAATAATATAATTAAAAAAGAAGTTTGACATGTTTTCATCCAAACAGTTTGCTGATTATGAATGACACTGTTTGGTCACACAATTGCTTTTTGGCACATTATTTGCAATGACAGCAGTTTGCCTGATTCCATTTTAGCTTGGAATCAACGAATGACAGATTAATACAATCCACCATACTATGATGAAATAATCGAAATTTGAAAACCATGAGCTAAGAATATAGTGATCAAATCCAGTGACAACGATGTGTGTTGGTATGCATCCCAACTGATGTTTGCAAGGTGCACAACAAGTAGTTTCACCAGTCTTCATTGATGATTTTTTTTTTTCACAACTCCCACTGGTAACAGAGGCAAGTTTCTGTGAAATGAGTGTCAAACAATTTTTCTAGCGTCCGAGTATCCTTGAAAAAATGTAACCTCATTTGTCCCCGGTTCCTTTGGGAAATATCCTCTAAAAGTTTAATCAAGCAGAGTCATTCTCGTGAAGTCTCATCTCGTTAACTACTTCCTACGTTAAAAAAAGTGTGAAATTAGTATAAAGGTTCCGCTCCACAGTTTCGCACTATTGCACAGGGGTGAAATTCTAAACATAGGGCATATGTTGAAACTAAGGCCATGTAAAATAGAGATATATTTTTAGTATCAGATATATGATTACATTAGGTTTTTTGTTGGACAAGAGAATTTGAAGTTTTGGTCCCAAAGTTGGAGTCTGATACATAGGGGAAAATTACCAGATGAATTATGGGAAACAGTGGCTTCGAAAAATTGGCTATTTTTTAAAATGTAATTTTTACACGGGTTTGTTACCAGACAGGTAACTGAAAAAGGAGACGGAAACATATAATTTTTTTTTTTGCATTTTAGAAACAGGGGATGCTTTGTTCCATGGGTGGGTAGTTGAGGTTGGTGGGAAAAATTTGCTTTTGAGGCTGCTAGGTGGCTGAAAATGACTGGTTTCGGCATTTTTTCATGCAATTTCTCAGGTTGAAGTCTGGCCTTTGACAATAAATTATTCCACCCACATTCAGATTGTTTATTTCAACTTAGTGAGATAGTGTTATATGTTTTTTGTGGATTTGGGAAATGTAATACATGTTATGAGTTAGATAACTAAGCTACAGAATATTTGCATTTGAAGAGAGTGTATGGCATATCATATTTGGAAATGCCTGGAAAACTGTGGAGCGGAACCAAAGGACTCACGAGTTTTGACGTCGGCTTCGCCTCCGTCTCAACTCGGGCGCCTCCGGCGCCTTCGTCCTTTATAAAAATATAATATGAATAGGTGCTACCTAAAATGCGAACGTACTCATGTGTTCCTAATAAAGATACGTGTATGCTTAATCAGCTTATTAATTTTGGGGAATTTATCCACCCTGTATGCACCTAATTTGGGAATGCATGTTTTTTAAAATTGCCCTACCAACCGGGGGGGGGGGGGGATGGGGAGGGATCTTCAAATTAATAAATCTCCACTAGATTGTGAATTTGTGTGATAGTCTTTTGTTCCTGGATATGTGAAGCACATTTGGCTTCAAGTTGTTCTTGTGAAATATTATTTTATTATCAGTTCTGGTTCAAATACGGTAGCAGACGTCCAGGAACCAGTGGTGCCTGCTGTAAATTCTATGAGTTGATTTCATATATTTGTCGTGTTCTGTACCTCCCAACCTTCCTTTTGATGCATAATTTGTGTATATTTAATTTGAATTTAAGGAATATCAGAGGTGGGAATTTCAATTCAAAATGAACAAAATTTCATTACTTATATAGCACCTTAACTCAGTGTGTTCATTGTTGTAATGATGATGCTTAAATGCCCATTAGTTTTCTTTAATAAAACTAACTACAATACTGGAAAAAAGTTGACATTTAGATAAAATTAACTAGCATAACAGTGCCATTACTTTCCCTCCCCTCAATGAATTTCCACCCTGTTCTGTTACTAGTATTAAGGTCTGTACTTGTATTTAATTTTGATAAGTGTTCCATCCCATACTTTTATTCCCACCTGTACTTTATTTTGAACACAAGAGTAGTTATTTTGTAAATTTGGATAAAAAAAATATACAAAGGATGCCGGTGGATGTATGTAGAATGTACATTCATACCTATTACCCAAAACCATTTCATACTCGTGATTTCATACCAGAAACCATTTGGAACACTTTTAAAAAAAATAATAAGTCAGAATGACCCTGGCAATATTAATAGCAGTTTATTTGTCAGGTATATTTTGAAAAGAATAGATTTTGAATGTTATGCCCGTTTGGATGGGTATGAAATTACTCAAAGTTTCGGGTACGAAATCGTTGTTGGTATGAAATTACTGCAACCCATGTCATTGTGAAATGAATGTTCATCCCAAATGATACTTACGAAACAAGTCTATGAGGGAGATTTCTTACTAGCCTCTGCAGGGCAATTTAATGGAAAATTTGGGTTGAGTTGCCTTAATAATGGTTGAGGTGAAAACAAATTTCATATTCTGCTTTTTACATGAACATAAAATTTGTTTTCTTGTTCTCATATGATATATATTTTTTTGGCCTGTTTAATCATTACGAAATATCAGTGACAAATTGAAGGTTGTGCTCACCTAAATGGCATGTAAAAATTGCCGTCCAAGAAAAACTGATGCATGCAACACTCTCAGAATGGCAGGTCTGGGTTTCAGTCAGAATTTTGTGCACATGTTTCATTGTTAAATTTATAGCCAACTATTCAATTTGATCCCATCTACACTAGAACATATTTCATCATTTGCCTGGGGAAGGATTCGAACCTTCATGCCATTGCCACTTAGTAGGGTCTCTAGGCACTTTACCCTTTCCAATGTTTTTCTAGACCAAGAGGGTCACATTTACAATTAATTGTAATTGGATTCAATTTGAGTACAGTTGACTATGAATTATTAATGCCCATTGAATAAAAAGCAGTTTTGATAGCACATTTCCAGACTCCAGTAAAAATATATTGAAAAAACAGTTACGAAAATATTTGTCTTCACGAAAATATTTGTTTTCATCACTAAGAAAACTTGCACAGTTGCACTTAACAGTATGGGCAAAAGACATGCACAAGTGGTATCATATCAGTATTACCCTGATATTTAGAACCAGTATGGCATGTTGTGATATGTAAGTTTCATATCCTTGACAACATGTGCTATTTTGGAAAATACGATGTACTGTGATAGTTAAGAATTCATCATTTCAAGTGTTTGTTTGACCATCTAACCTGAACCCCCAGGTCTTCTGTACTGAAGTTGCCTGGTTAGTGGCTTATACGAGTTTGATACAGTAACCCGTTCACCTTGCAGATATGTTACGGGCAGGCTAGCATGCTGCAGAGGATGATTAAAAGCCAGAGGGTGCATAAAGGTCCTTTTGAACAGATTATATACTGGTATACACATGTATGCATATACTTCTCCAACAAGAGATCTGTGTATTTTATGATATTACAGTGTTCCCAGAAAATGAAAATGTTTTTATTTCCAAAGTGACATCTTTTGAGTTTGATGATATCTTGGAAAAGCATGAAAGAAAGATAGAAACTGTTCGTAAGGCTATTGTGGCAATAATGAAGGTTAAGTTGCAGAAGAGCCAAAAAAAAAGCTTTGTATTCAAAAGAATGTACATGTGTAGCCAGGTCCAGGCGTGGCCTTTTATGACAGGCAGTTGTTCCATCTCGCCTCTGCTGAACTGGATTCAAAATAAGCAGGGTGCGTTTCACTTCCTGACATCACATTCGGTGGGCTATGAAAACCATCATGATTTCCTAAAAAAGATCTTAATCACCCACCTCTACAGACGCTGGAAATTCTCACAAATCAGAAAGTGAGTAATCATAAACAAGCTATGGATAATCATATCAAGGGAGCTAACCATGAGCTTATATTTCAATTAAATTTGGGTGATCCATTTGGATTCTCATAAAATGGTCGCTCTGAGTGTCCCAGGATGAGGATCCTATCAGGCCATCAGGGTTGAACATCAGGTTGTAAACTGATAACACACGATAACCCTTTACCCAGCTGTACCAACACAGCTTTTTGATTTTTTAAACAACAACTGATTTTTAAAAAAAAAACCTAAACAATATTTACCAATAAAGCTTCACAATTATAGACGTCATTGGGGTCAGGTCAATGGGCCAGTTCCAATGACAGCCATATTCATAGGTCTTATTGACAAGGTAAGTATCTGGATATTTCAGGTCATGTTAGCCTTGTATTGGTTAATTTCAGGGTCCAACATAAGCCGTAACCGATACGTTAGGTTATGGGGGAGGTTACATGTTTCTATAAACTCGAGACCTATTATTAGGTTACGAGAGGAAACTGATTACCATAATAATTTACCTTATATCTACACTATGGAAATCTTCAGGTTACAGTATGCTAGGCACACCGTAACCTATTTTAAGGTTATGGTGTGTGAAGCTTATATATCAGTCCCTGAATTTGTTTCCCTTATGTTAGGTAAAGGGTTGAAAGCTGACTCAGTTCTTTTCATGTGAATCCTAGCAGGGGTGCAGTGAGAATCAAAATGGATTTTCACTGGTTTTGATGCCCAAATCATCGCATTAATCGATTCTCTGATTTCTCGTCAAAATATTAGCCCCGTAATAGCCCCGTAATCATAAACTGTGTAGATTAACAAGTCATCTGTCCTTTCTGTTGACACAACAGACCTTTGATAATCATATCAAGGGAGCTAACCATAACCTTATATTTCATTTAAATTTTGTAGACCCATTTGCATTCTCCCAAAAATGGTTGATATGAGTGTCCCAGGATGAGGCCAACATGGTTGAACACCTGTTGTAAACTGATAACACATGATAACCCTTTACCCAACACAGCTTTTTAATTTTTAAAACATCAACTGATTTTTAAAAAAAACAACTAAATATTTACCAATAAACGCTTACAAATATGGATGTCATTGGAACCGGCTCAATGAGCCAGTTCCACTGACAGTCATATTCATACGATTTTATTGGCAAGTGAGTGTCTGTATATTTCAGGTCATATTAGCCTTGTATTGGTTAATTTGTTTCTGTTAAGTTAGGAAAAGGGTCGTTAAACTGACTCAGTTCTTTTGAAGAGAATCCTAGCAGAGGTGCAGCGAAAATCAAAATGCACTAATCTTTGCATGAATCGATTCTCTTGTCACTCCTGTAACCATAAACTACGTAGATCAACAACACAACAGAAGTCACAAAATTCGTATGTGTTTTTGTTTCAAAATTTGACCAAATGGGCCTAAATAATATAATTAAAAAGAAGTTTGACATGTTTTCATCCAAACAGTTTGCTGATTATGAATGACACTGTTTGGTCACACAATTGCTTTTTGGCACATTATTTGCAATGACAGCAGTTTGCCTGATTCCATTTTAGCTTGGAATCAACGAATGACAGATTAATACAATCCACCATACTATGATGAAATAATCGAAATTTGAAAACCATGAGCTAAGAATATAGTGATCAAATCCAGTGACAATGATGTGTGTTGGTATGCATCCCAACTGATGTTTGCAAGGTGCACAACAAGTAGTTTCACCAGTCTTCATTGATGATTTTTTTTTCACAACTCCCACTGGTAACAGAGGCAAGTTTCTGTGAAATGAGTGTCAAACAATTTTTCTAGCGTCCGAGTATCCTTGAAAAAATGTAACCTCATTTGTCCCCGGTTCCTTTGGGAAATATCCTCTAAAAGTTTAATCAAGCAGAGTCATTCTCGTGAAGTCTCATCTCGTTAACTACTTCCTACGTTAAAAAAAGTGTGAAATTAGTATAAAGGTTCCGCTCCACAGTTTCGCACTATTGCACAGGGGTGAAATTCTAAACATAGGGCATATGTTGAAACTAAGGCCATGTAAAATAGAGATATATTTTTAGTATCAGATATATGATTACATTAGGTTTTTTGTTGGACAAGAGAATTTGAAGTTTTGGTCCCAAAGTTGGAGTCTGATACATAGGGGAAAATTACCAGATGAATTATGGGAAACAGTGGCTTCGAAAAATTGGCTATTTTTTAAAATGTAATTTTTACACGGGTTTGTTACCAGACAGGTAACTGAAAAAGGAGACGGAAACATATAATTTTTTTTTTTGCATTTTAGAAACAGGGGATGCTTTGTTCCATGGGTGGGTAGTTGAGGTTGGTGGGAAAAATTTGCTTTTGAGGCTGCTAGGTGGCTGAAAATGACTGGTTTCGGCATTTTTTCATGCAATTTCTCAGGTTGAAGTCTGGCCTTTGACAATAAATTATTCCACCCACATTCAGATTGTTTATTTCAACTTAGTGAGATAGTGTTATATGTTTTTTGTGGATTTGGGAAATGTAATACATGTTATGAGTTAGATAACTAAGCTACAGAATATTTGCATTTGAAGAGAGTGTATGGCATATCATATTTGGAAATGCCTGGAAAACTGTGGAGCGGAACCAAAGGACTCACGAGTTTTGACGTCGGCTTCGCCTCCGTCTCAACTCGGGCGCCTCCGGCGCCTTCGTCCTTTATAAAAATATAATATGAATAGGTGCTACCTAAAATGCGAACGTACTCATGTGTTCCTAATAAAGATACGTGTATGCTTAATCAGCTTATTAATTTTGGGGAATTTATCCACCCTGTATGCACCTAATTTGGGAATGCATGTTTTTTAAAATTGCCCTACCAACCGGGGGGGGGGGGGGGATGGGGAGGGATCTTCAAATTAATAAATCTCCACTAGATTGTGAATTTGTGTGATAGTCTTTTGTTCCTGGATATGTGAAGCACATTTGGCTTCAAGTTGTTCTTGTGAAATATTATTTTATTATCAGTTCTGGTTCAAATACGGTAGCAGACGTCCAGGAACCAGTGGTGCCTGCTGTAAATTCTATGAGTTGATTTCATATATTTGTCGTGTTCTGTACCTCCCAACCTTCCTTTTGATGCATAATTTGTGTATATTTAATTTGAATTTAAGGAATATCAGAGGTGGGAATTTCAATTCAAAATGAACAAAATTTCATTACTTATATAGCACCTTAACTCAGTGTGTTCATTGTTGTAATGATGATGCTTAAATGCCCATTAGTTTTCTTTAATAAAACTAACTACAATACTGGAAAAAAGTTGACATTTAGATAAAATCAACTAGCATAACAGTGCCATTGCTTTCCCTCCCCTCAATGAATTTCCACCCTGTTCTGTTACTAGTATTAAGGTCTGTACTTGTATTTAATTTTGATAAGTGTTCCATCCCATACTTTTATTCCCACCTGTACTTTATTTTGAACACAAGAGTAGTTATTTTGTAAATTTGGATAAAAAAAATATACAAAGGATGCCGGTGGATGTATGTAGAATGTACATTCATACCTATTACCCAAAACCATTTCATACTCGTGATTTCATACCAGAAACCATTTGGAACACTTTTAAAAAAAATAATAAGTCAGAATGACCCTGGCAATATTAATAGCAGTTTATTTGTCAGGTATATTTTGAAAAGAATAGATTTTGAATGTTATGCCCGTTTGGATGGGTATGAAATTACTCAAAGTTTCGGGTACGAAATCGTTGTTGGTATGAAATTACTGCAACCCATGTCATTGTGAAATGAATGTTCATCCCAAATGATACTTACGAAACAAGTCTATGAGGGAGATTTCTTACTAGCCTCTGCAGGGCAATTTAATGGAAAATTTGGGTTGAGTTGCCTTAATAATGGTTGAGGTGAAAACAAATTTCATATTCTGCTTTTTACATGAACATAAATTTTGTTTTCTTGTTCTCATATGATATATATTTTTTTGGCCTGTTTAATCATTACGAAATATCAGTGACAAATTGAAGGTTGTGCTCACCTAAATGGCATGTAAAAATTGCTGTCCAAGAAAAACTGATGCATGCAACACTCTCAGAATGGCAGGTCTGGGTTTCAGTCAGAATTTTGTGCACATGTTTCATTGTTAAATTTATAGCCAACTATTCAATTTGATCCCATCTACACTAGAACATATTTCATCATTTGCCTGGGGAAGGATTCGAACCTTCATGTCATTGCCACTTAGTAGGGTCTCTAGGCACTTTACCCTTTCCAATGTTTTTCTAGACCAAGAGGGTCACATTTACAATTAATTGTAATTGGATTCAATTTGAGTACAGTTGACTATGAATTATTAATGCCCATTGAATAAAAAGCAGTTTTGATAGCACATTTCCAGACTCCAGTAAAAATATATTGAAAAAACAGTTACGAAAATATTTGTCTTCACGAAAATATTTGTTTTCATCACTAAG
This sequence comes from Pictodentalium vernedei, assembly GCA_031216915.1. NCBI lineage: Eukaryota > Metazoa > Mollusca > Scaphopoda > Dentaliida > Dentaliidae > Pictodentalium > Pictodentalium vernedei. Next base: position 93,790,676 of record CM062288.1, read on the forward strand.
AAAACTTGCACAGTTGCACTTAACAGTATGGGCAAAAGACATGCACAAGTGGTATCATATCAGTATTACCCTGATATTTAGAACCAGTATGGCATGTTGTGATATGTAAGTTTCATATCCTTGACAACATGTGCTATTTTGGAAAATACGATGTACTGTGATAGTTAAGAATTCATCATTTCAAGTGTTTGTTTGACCATCTAACCTGAACCCCCAGGTCTTCTGTACTGAAGTTGCCTGGTTAGTGGCTTATACGAGTTTGATACAGTAACCCGTTCACCTTGCAGATATGTTACGGGCAGGCTAGCATGCTGCAGAGGATGATTAAAAGCCAGAGGGTGCATAAAGGTCCTTTTGAACAGATTATATACTGGTATACACATGTATGCATATACTTCTCCAACAAGAGATCTGTGTATTTTATGATATTACAGTGTTCCCAGAAAATGAAAATGTTTTTATTTCCAAAGTGACATCTTTTGAGTTTGATGATATCTTGGAAAAGCATGAAAGAAAGATAGAAACTGTTCGTAAGGCTATTGTGGCAATAATGAAGGTTAAGTTGCAGAAGAGCCAAAAAAAAAGCTTTGTATTCAAAAGAATGTACATGTGTAGCCAGGTCCAGGCGTGGCCTTTTATGACAGGCAGTTGTTCCATCTCGCCTCTGCTGAACTGGATTCAAAATAAGCAGGGTGCGTTTCACTTCCTGACATCACATTCGGTGGGCTATGAAAACCATCATGATTTCCTAAAAAAGATCTTAATCACCCACCTCTACAGACGCTGGAAATTCTCACAAATCAGAAAGTGAGTAATCATAAACAAGCTATGGATAATCATATCAAGGGAGCTAACCATGAGCTTATATTTCAATTAAATTTGGGTGATCCATTTGGATTCTCATAAAATGGTCGCTCTGAGTGTCCCAGGATGAGGATCCTATCAGGCCATCAGGGTTGAACATCAGGTTGTAAACTGATAACACACGATAACCCTTTACCCAGCTGTACCAACACAGCTTTTTGATTTTTTAAACAACAACTGATTTTTAAAAAAAAAACCTAAACAATATTTACCAATAAAGCTTCACAATTATAGACGTCATTGGGGTCAGGTCAATGGGCCAGTTCCAATGACAGCCATATTCATAGGTCTTATTGACAAGGTAAGTATCTGGATATTTCAGGTCATGTTAGCCTTGTATTGGTTAATTTCAGGGTCCAACATAAGCCGTAACCGATACGTTAGGTTATGGGGGAGGTTACATGTTTCTATAAACTCGAGACCTATTATTAGGTTACGAGAGGAAACTGATTACCATAATAATTTACCTTATATCTACACTATGGAAATCTTCAGGTTACAGTATGCTAGGCACACCGTAACCTATTTTAAGGTTATGGTGTGTGAAGCTTATATATCAGTCCCTGAATTTGTTTCCCTTATGTTAGGTAAAGGGTTGAAAGCTGACTCAGTTCTTTTCATGTGAATCCTAGCAGGGGTGCAGTGAGAATCAAAATGGATTTTCACTGGTTTTGATGCCCAAATCATCGCATTAATCGATTCTCTGATTTCTCGTCAAAATATTAGCCCCGTAATAGCCCCGTAATCATAAACTGTGTAGATTAACAAGTCATCTGTCCTTTCTGTTGACACAACAGACCTTTGATAATCATATCAAGGGAGCTAACCATAACCTTATATTTCATTTAAATTTTGTAGACCCATTTGCATTCTCCCAAAAATGGTTGATATGAGTGTCCCAGGATGAGGCCAACATGGTTGAACACCTGTTGTAAACTGATAACACATGATAACCCTTTACCCAACACAGCTTTTTAATTTTTAAAACATCAACTGATTTTAAAAAAAAAACAACTAAATATTTACCAATAAATGCTTACAAATATGGATGTCATTGGAACCGGCTCAATGAGCCAGTTCCACTGACAGTCATATTCATACGATTTTATTGGCAAGTGAGTGTCTGTATATTTCAGGTCATATTAGCCTTGTATTGGTTAATTTGTTTCTGTTAAGTTAGGAAAAGGGTTGTTAAACTGACTCAGTTCTTTTGAAGAGAATCCTAGCAGAGGTGCAGCGAAAATCAAAATGCACTAATCTTTGCATGAATCGATTCTCTTGTCACTCCTGTAACCATAAACTACGTAGATCAACAACACAACAGAAGTCACAAAATTCGTATGTGTTTTTGTTTCAAAATTTGACCAAATGGGCCTAAATAATATAATTAAAAAAGAAGTTTGACATGTTTTCATCCAAACAGTTTGCTGATTATGAATGACACTGTTTGGTCACACAATTGCTTTTTGGCACATTATTTGCAATGACAGCAGTTTGCCTGATTCCATTTTAGCTTGGAATCAACGAATGACAGATTAATACAATCCACCATACTATGATGAAATAATCGAAATTTGAAAACCATGAGCTAAGAATATAGTGATCAAATCCAGTGACAACGATGTGTGTTGGTATGCATCCCAACTGATGTTTGCAAGGTGCACAACAAGTAGTTTCACCAGTCTTCATTGATGATTTTTTTTTTTCACAACTCCCACTGGTAACAGAGGCAAGTTTCTGTGAAATGAGTGTCAAACAATTTTTCTAGCGTCCGAGTATCCTTGAAAAAATGTAACCTCATTTGTCCCCGGTTCCTTTGGGAAATATCCTCTAAAAGTTTAATCAAGCAGAGTCATTCTCGTGAAGTCTCATCTCGTTAACTACTTCCTACGTTAAAAAAAGTGTGAAATTAGTATAAAGGTTCCGCTCCACAGTTTCGCACTATTGCACAGGGGTGAAATTCTAAACATAGGGCATATGTTGAAACTAAGGCCATGTAAAATAGAGATATATTTTTAGTATCAGATATATGATTACATTAGGTTTTTTGTTGGACAAGAGAATTTGAAGTTTTGGTCCCAAAGTTGGAGTCTGATACATAGGGGAAAATTACCAGATGAATTATGGGAAACAGTGGCTTCGAAAAATTGGCTATTTTTTAAAATGTAATTTTTACACGGGTTTGTTACCAGACAGGTAACTGAAAAAGGAGACGGAAACATATAATTTTTTTTTTTGCATTTTAGAAACAGGGGATGCTTTGTTCCATGGGTGGGTAGTTGAGGTTGGTGGGAAAAATTTGCTTTTGAGGCTGCTAGGTGGCTGAAAATGACTGGTTTCGGCATTTTTTCATGCAATTTCTCAGGTTGAAGTCTGGCCTTTGACAATAAATTATTCCACCCACATTCAGATTGTTTATTTCAACTTAGTGAGATAGTGTTATATGTTTTTTGTGGATTTGGGAAATGTAATACATGTTATGAGTTAGATAACTAAGCTACAGAATATTTGCATTTGAAGAGAGTGTATGGCATATCATATTTGGAAATGCCTGGAAAACTGTGGAGCGGAACCAAAGGACTCACGAGTTTTGACGTCGGCTTCGCCTCCGTCTCAACTCGGGCGCCTCCGGCGCCTTCGTCCTTTATAAAAATATAATATGAATAGGTGCTACCTAAAATGCGAACGTACTCATGTGTTCCTAATAAAGATACGTGTATGCTTAATCAGCTTATTAATTTTGGGGAATTTATCCACCCTGTATGCACCTAATTTGGGAATGCATGTTTTTTAAAATTGCCCTACCAACCGGGGGGGGGGGGGGGGGATGGGGAGGGATCTTCAAATTAATAAATCTCCACTAGATTGTGAATTTGTGTGATAGTCTTTTGTTCCTGGATATGTGAAGCACATTTGGCTTCAAGTTGTTCTTGTGAAATATTATTTTATTATCAGTTCTGGTTCAAATACGGTAGCAGACGTCCAGGAACCAGTGGTGCCTGCTGTAAATTCTATGAGTTGATTTCATATATTTGTCGTGTTCTGTACCTCCCAACCTTCCTTTTGATGCATAATTTGTGTATATTTAATTTGAATTTAAGGAATATCAGAGGTGGGAATTTCAATTCAAAATGAACAAAATTTCATTACTTATATAGCACCTTAACTCAGTGTGTTCATTGTTGTAATGATGATGCTTAAATGCCCATTAGTTTTCTTTAATAAAACTAACTACAATACTGGAAAAAAGTTGACATTTAGATAAAATTAACTAGCATAACAGTGCCATTACTTTCCCTCCCCTCAATGAATTTCCACCCTGTTCTGTTACTAGTATTAAGGTCTGTACTTGTATTTAATTTTGATAAGTGTTCCATCCCATACTTTTATTCCCACCTGTACTTTATTTTGAACACAAGAGTAGTTATTTTGTAAATTTGGATAAAAAAAATATACAAAGGATGCCGGTGGATGTATGTAGAATGTACATTCATACCTATTACCCAAAACCATTTCATACTCGTGATTTCATACCAGAAACCATTTGGAACACTTTTAAAAAAAATAATAAGTCAGAATGACCCTGGCAATATTAATAGCAGTTTATTTGTCAGGTATATTTTGAAAAGAATAGATTTTGAATGTTATGCCCGTTTGGATGGGTATGAAATTACTCAAAGTTTCGGGTACGAAATCGTTGTTGGTATGAAATTACTGCAACCCATGTCATTGTGAAATGAATGTTCATCCCAAATGATACTTACGAAACAAGTCTATGAGGGAGATTTCTTACTAGCCTCTGCAGGGCAATTTAATGGAAAATTTGGGTTGAGTTGCCTTAATAATGGTTGAGGTGAAAACAAATTTCATATTCTGCTTTTTACATGAACATAAAATTTGTTTTCTTGTTCTCATATGATATATATTTTTTTGGCCTGTTTAATCATTACGAAATATCAGTGACAAATTGAAGGTTGTGCTCACCTAAATGGCATGTAAAAATTGCCGTCCAAGAAAAACTGATGCATGCAACACTCTCAGAATGGCAGGTCTGGGTTTCAGTCAGAATTTTGTGCACATGTTTCATTGTTAAATTTATAGCCAACTATTCAATTTGATCCCATCTACACTAGAACATATTTCATCATTTGCCTGGGGAAGGATTCGAACCTTCATGCCATTGCCACTTAGTAGGGTCTCTAGGCACTTTACCCTTTCCAATGTTTTTCTAGACCAAGAGGGTCACATTTACAATTAATTGTAATTGGATTCAATTTGAGTACAGTTGACTATGAATTATTAATGCCCATTGAATAAAAAGCAGTTTTGATAGCACATTTCCAGACTCCAGTAAAAATATATTGAAAAAACAGTTACGAAAATATTTGTCTTCACGAAAATATTTGTTTTCATCACTAAGAAAACTTGCACAGTTGCACTTAACAGTATGGGCAAAAGACATGCACAAGTGGTATCATATCAGTATTACCCTGATATTTAGAACCAGTATGGCATGTTGTGATATGTAAGTTTCATATCCTTGACAACATGTGCTATTTTGGAAAATACGATGTACTGTGATAGTTAAGAATTCATCATTTCAAGTGTTTGTTTGACCATCTAACCTGAACCCCCAGGTCTTCTGTACTGAAGTTGCCTGGTTAGTGGCTTATACGAGTTTGATACAGTAACCCGTTCACCTTGCAGATATGTTACGGGCAGGCTAGCATGCTGCAGAGGATGATTAAAAGCCAGAGGGTGCATAAAGGTCCTTTTGAACAGATTATATACTGGTATACACATGTATGCATATACTTCTCCAACAAGAGATCTGTGTATTTTATGATATTACAGTGTTCCCAGAAAATGAAAATGTTTTTATTTCCAAAGTGACATCTTTTGAGTTTGATGATATCTTGGAAAAGCATGAAAGAAAGATAGAAACTGTTCGTAAGGCTATTGTGGCAATAATGAAGGTTAAGTTGCAGAAGAGCCAAAAAAAAAGCTTTGTATTCAAAAGAATGTACATGTGTAGCCAGGTCCAGGCGTGGCCTTTTATGACAGGCAGTTGTTCCATCTCGCCTCTGCTGAACTGGATTCAAAATAAGCAGGGTGCGTTTCACTTCCTGACATCACATTCGGTGGGCTATGAAAACCATCATGATTTCCTAAAAAAGATCTTAATCACCCACCTCTACAGACGCTGGAAATTCTCACAAATCAGAAAGTGAGTAATCATAAACAAGCTATGGATAATCATATCAAGGGAGCTAACCATGAGCTTATATTTCAATTAAATTTGGGTGATCCATTTGGATTCTCATAAAATGGTCGCTCTGAGTGTCCCAGGATGAGGATCCTATCAGGCCATCAGGGTTGAACATCAGGTTGTAAACTGATAACACACGATAACCCTTTACCCAGCTGTACCAACACAGCTTTTTGATTTTTTAAACAACAACTGATTTTTAAAAAAAAAACCTAAACAATATTTACCAATAAAGCTTCACAATTATAGACGTCATTGGGGTCAGGTCAATGGGCCAGTTCCAATGACAGCCATATTCATAGGTCTTATTGACAAGGTAAGTATCTGGATATTTCAGGTCATGTTAGCCTTGTATTGGTTAATTTCAGGGTCCAACATAAGCCGTAACCGATACGTTAGGTTATGGGGGAGGTTACATGTTTCTATAAACTCGAGACCTATTATTAGGTTACGAGAGGAAACTGATTACCATAATAATTTACCTTATATCTACACTATGGAAATCTTCAGGTTACAGTATGCTAGGCACACCGTAACCTATTTTAAGGTTATGGTGTGTGAAGCTTATATATCAGTCCCTGAATTTGTTTCCCTTATGTTAGGTAAAGGGTTGAAAGCTGACTCAGTTCTTTTCATGTGAATCCTAGCAGGGGTGCAGTGAGAATCAAAATGGATTTTCACTGGTTTTGATGCCCAAATCATCGCATTAATCGATTCTCTGATTTCTCGTCAAAATATTAGCCCCGTAATAGCCCCGTAATCATAAACTGTGTAGATTAACAAGTCATCTGTCCTTTCTGTTGACACAACAGACCTTTGATAATCATATCAAGGGAGCTAACCATAACCTTATATTTCATTTAAATTTTGTAGACCCATTTGCATTCTCCCAAAAATGGTTGATATGAGTGTCCCAGGATGAGGCCAACATGGTTGAACACCTGTTGTAAACTGATAACACATGATAACCCTTTACCCAACACAGCTTTTTAATTTTTAAAACATCAACTGATTTTTAAAAAAAACAACTAAATATTTACCAATAAACGCTTACAAATATGGATGTCATTGGAACCGGCTCAATGAGCCAGTTCCACTGACAGTCATATTCATACGATTTTATTGGCAAGTGAGTGTCTGTATATTTCAGGTCATATTAGCCTTGTATTGGTTAATTTGTTTCTGTTAAGTTAGGAAAAGGGTCGTTAAACTGACTCAGTTCTTTTGAAGAGAATCCTAGCAGAGGTGCAGCGAAAATCAAAATGCACTAATCTTTGCATGAATCGATTCTCTTGTCACTCCTGTAACCATAAACTACGTAGATCAACAACACAACAGAAGTCACAAAATTCGTATGTGTTTTTGTTTCAAAATTTGACCAAATGGGCCTAAATAATATAATTAAAAAAGAAGTTTGACATGTTTTCATCCAAACAGTTTGCTGATTATGAATGACACTGTTTGGTCACACAATTGCTTTTTGGCACATTATTTGCAATGACAGCAGTTTGCCTGATTCCATTTTAGCTTGGAATCAACGAATGACAGATTAATACAATCCACCATACTATGATGAAATAATCGAAATTTGAAAACCATGAGCTAAGAATATAGTGATCAAATCCAGTGACAATGATGTGTGTTGGTATGCATCCCAACTGATGTTTGCAAGGTGCACAACAAGTAGTTTCACCAGTCTTCATTGATGATTTTTTTTTCACAACTCCCACTGGTAACAGAGGCAAGTTTCTGTGAAATGAGTGTCAAACAATTTTTCTAGCGTCCGAGTATCCTTGAAAAAATGTAACCTCATTTGTCCCCGGTTCCTTTGGGAAATATCCTCTAAAAGTTTAATCAAGCAGAGTCATTCTCGTGAAGTCTCATCTCGTTAACTACTTCCTACGTTAAAAAAAGTGTGAAATTAGTATAAAGGTTCCGCTCCACAGTTTCGCACTATTGCACAGGGGTGAAATTCTAAACATAGGGCATATGTTGAAACTAAGGCCATGTAAAATAGAGATATATTTTTAGTATCAGATATATGATTACATTAGGTTTTTTGTTGGACAAGAGAATTTGAAGTTTTGGTCCCAAAGTTGGAGTCTGATACATAGGGGAAAATTACCAGATGAATTATGGGAAACAGTGGCATCGAAAAATTGGCTATTTTTTAAAATGTAATTTTTACACGGGTTTGTTACCAGACAGGTAACTGAAAAAGGAGACGGAAACATATAATTTTTTTTTTTGCATTTTAGAAACAGGGGATGCTTTGTTCCATGGGTGGGTAGTTGAGGTTGGTGGGAAAAATTTGCTTTTGAGGCTGCTAGGTGGCTGAAAATGACTGGTTTCGGCATTTTTTCATGCAATTTCTCAGGTTGAAGTCTGGCCTTTGACAATAAATTATTCCACCCACATTCAGATTGTTTATTTCAACTTAGTGAGATAGTGTTATATGTTTTTTGTGGATTTGGGAAATGTAATACATGTTATGAGTTAGATAACTAAGCTACAGAATATTTGCATTTGAAGAGAGTGTATGGCATATCATATTTGGAAATGCCTGGAAAACTGTGGAGCGGAACCAAAGGACTCACGAGTTTCGACGTCGGCTTCGCCTCCGTCTCAACTCGGGCGCCTCCGGCGCCTTCGTCCTTTATAAAAATATAATATGAATAGGTGCTACCTAAAATGCGAACGTACTCATGTGTTCCTAATAAAGATACGTGTATGCTTAATCAGCTTATTAATTTTGGGGAATTTATCCACCCTGTATGCACCTAATTTGGGAATGCATGTTTTTTAAAATTGCCCTACCAACCGGGGGGGGGGATGGGGAGGGATCTTCAAATTAATAAATCTCCACTAGATTGTGAATTTGTGTGATAGTCTTTTGTTCCTGGATATGTGAAGCACATTTGGCTTCAAGTTGTTCTTGTGAAATATTATTTTATTATCAGTTCTGGTTCAAATACGGTAGCAGACGTCCAGGAACCAGTGGTGCCTGCTGTAAATTCTATGAGTTGATTTCATATATTTGTCGTGTTCTGTACCTCCCAACCTTCCTTTTGATGCATAATTTGTGTATATTTAATTTGAATTTAAGGAATATCAGAGGTGGGAATTTCAATTCAAAATGAACAAAATTTCATTACTTATATAGCACCTTAACTCAGTGTGTTCATTGTTGTAATGATGATGCTTAAATGCCCATTAGTTTTCTTTAATAAAACTAACTACAATACTGGAAAAAAGTTGACATTTAGATAAAATTAACTAGCATAACAGTGCCATTACTTTCCCTCCCCTCAATGAATTTCCACCCTGTTCTGTTACTAGTATTAAGGTCTGTACTTGTATTTAATTTTGATAAGTGTTCCATCCCATACTTTTATTCCCACCTGTACTTTATTTTGAACACAAGAGTAGTTATTTTGTAAATTTGGATAAAAAAAATATACAAAGGATGCCGGTGGATGTATGTAGAATGTACATTCATACCTATTACCCAAAACCATTTCATACTCGTGATTTCATACCAGAAACCATTTGGAACACTTTTAAAAAAAATAATAAGTCAGAATGACCCTGGCAATATTAATAGCAGTTTATTTGTCAGGTATATTTTGAAAAGAATAGATTTTGAATGTTATGCCCGTTTGGATGGGTATGAAATTACTCAAAGTTTCGGGTACGAAATCGTTGTTGGTATGAAATTACTGCAACCCATGTCATTGTGAAATGAATGTTCATCCCAAATGATACTTACGAAACAAGTCTATGAGGGAGATTTCTTACTAGCCTCTGCAGGGCAATTTAATGGAAAATTTGGGTTGAGTTGCCTTAATAATGGTTGAGGTGAAAACAAATTTCATATTCTGCTTTTTACATGAACATAAAATTTGTTTTCTTGTTCTCATATGATATATATTTTTTTGGCCTGTTTAATCATTACGAAATATCAGTGACAAATTGAAGGTTGTGCTCACCTAAATGGCATGTAAAAATTGCCGTCCAAGAAAAACTGATGCATGCAACACTCTCAGAATGGCAGGTCTGGGTTTCAGTCAGAATTTTGTGCACATGTTTCATTGTTAAATTTATAGCCAACTATTCAATTTGATCCCATCTACACTAGAACATATTTCATCATTTGCCTGGGGAAGGATTCGAACCTTCATGCCATTGCCACTTAGTAGGGTCTCTAGGCACTTTACCCTTTCCAATGTTTTTCTAGACCAAGAGGGTCACATTTACAATTAATTGTAATTGGATTCAATTTGAGTACAGTTGACTATGAATTATTAATGCCCATTGAATAAAAAGCAGTTTTGATAGCACATTTCCAGACTCCAGTAAAAATATATTGAAAAAACAGTTACGAAAATATTTGTCTTCACGAAAATATTTGTTTTCATCACTAAGAAAACTTGCACAGTTGCACTTAACAGTATGGGCAAAAGACATGCACAAGTGGTATCATATCAGTATTACCCTGATATTTAGAACCAGTATGGCATGTTGTGATATGTAAGTTTCATATCCTTGACAACATGTGCTATTTTGGAAAATACGATGTACTGTGATAGTTAAGAATTCATCATTTCAAGTGTTTGTTTGACCATCTAACCTGAACCCCCAGGTCTTCTGTACTGAAGTTGCCTGGTTAGTGGCTTATACGAGTTTGATACAGTAACCCGTTCACCTTGCAGATATGTTACGGGCAGGCTAGCATGCTGCAGAGGATGATTATAAGCCAGAGGGTGCATAAAGGTCCTTTTGAACAGATTATATACTGGTATACACATGTATGCATATACTTCTCCAACAAGAGATCTGTGTATTTTATGATATTACAGTGTTCCCAGAAAATGAAAATGTTTTTATTTCCAAAGTGACATCTTTTGAGTTTGATGATATCTTGGAAAAGCATGAAAGAAAGATAGAAACTGTTCGTAAGGCTATTGTGGCAATAATGAAGGTTAAGTTGCAGAAGAGCCAAAAAAAAAGCTTTGTATTCAAAAGAATGTACATGTGTAGCCAGGTCCAGGCGTGGCCTTTTATGACAGGCAGTTGTTCCCTCTCGCCTCTGCTGAACTGGATTCAAAATAAGCAGGGTGCGTTTCACTTCCTGACATCACATTAGGTGGGCTATGAAAACCATCATGATTTCCTAAAAAAGATCTTAATCACCCACCTCTACAGACGCTGTAAATTCTCACAAATCAGAAAGTGAGTAATCATAAACAAGCTATGGATAATCATATCAAGGGAGCTAACCATGAGCTTATATTTCAATTAAATTTGGGTGATCCATTTGGATTCTCATAAAATGGTCGCTCTGAGTGTCCCAGGATGAGGATCCTATCAGGCCATCAGGGTTGAACATCAGGTTGTAAACTGATAACACACGATAACCCTTTACCCAGCTGTACCAACACAGCTTTTTGATTTTTTAAACAACAACTGATTTTTAAAAAAAAAACCTAAACAATATTTACCAATAAAGCTTCACAATTATAGACGTCATTGGGGTCAGGTCAATGGGCCAGTTCCAATGACAGCCATATTCATAGGTCTTATTGACAAGGTAAGTATCTGGATATTTCAGGTCATGTTAGCCTTGTATTGGTTAATTTCAGGGTCCAACATAAGCCGTAACCGATACGTTAGGTTATGGGGGAGGTTACATGTTTCTATAAACTCGAGACCTATTATTAGGTTACGAGAGGAAACTGATTACTATAATAATTTACCTTATATCTACACTATGGAAATCTTCAGGTTACAGTATGCTAGGCACACCGTAACCTATTTTAAGGTTATGGTGTGTGAAGCTTATATATCAGTCCCTGAATTTGTTTCCCTTATGTTAGGTAAAGGGTTGAAAGCTGACTCAGTTCTTTTCATGTGAATCCTAGCAGGGGTGCAGTGAGAATCAAAATGGATTTTCACTGGTTTTGATGCCCAAATCATCGCATTAATCGATTCTCTGATTTCTCGTCAAAATATTAGCCCCGAAATAGCCCCGTAATCATAAACTGTGTAGATTAACAAGTCATCTGTCCTTTCTGTTGACACAACAGACCTTTGATAATCATATCAAGGGAGCTAACCATAACCTTATATTTCATTTAAATTTTGTAGACCCATTTGCATTCTCCCAAAAATGGTTGATATGAGTGTCCCAGGATGAGGCCAACATGGTTGAACACCTGTTGTAAACTGATAACACATGATAACCCTTTACCCAACACAGCTTTTTAATTTTTAAAACATCAACTGATTTTAAAAAAAAACAACTAAATATTTACCAATAAATGCTTACAAATATGGATGTCATTGGAACCGGCTCAATGAGCCAGTTCCACTGACAGTCATATTCATACGATTTTATTGGCAAGTGAGTGTCTGTATATTTCAGGTCATATTAGCCTTGTATTGGTTAATTTGTTTCTGTTAAGTTAGGAAAAGGGTTGTTAAACTGACTCAGTTCTTTTGAAGAGAATCCTAGCAGAGGTGCAGCGAAAATCAAAATGCACTAATCTTTGCATGAATCGATTCTCTTGTCACTCCTGTAACCATAAACTACGTAGATCAACAACACAACAGAAGTCACAAAATTCGTATGTGTTTTTGTTTCAAAATTTGACCAAATGGGCCTAAATAATATAATTAAAAAAGAAGTTTGACATGTTTTCATCCAAACAGTTTGCTGATTATGAATGACACTGTTTGGTCACACAATTGCTTTTTGGCACATTATTTGCAATGACAGCAGTTTGCCTGATTCCATTTTAGCTTGGAATCAACGAATGACAGATTAATACAATCCACCATACTATGATGAAATAATCGAAATTTGAAAACCATGAGCTAAGAATATAGTGATCAAATCCAGTGACAATGATGTGTGTTGGTATGCATCCCAACTGATGTTTGCAAGGTGCACAACAAGTAGTTTCACCAGTCTTCATTGATGATTTTTTTCACAACTCCCACTGGTAACAGAGGCAAGTTTCTGTGAAATGAGTGTCAAACAATTTTTCTAGCGTCCGAGTATCCTTGAAAAAATGTAACCTCATTTGTCCCCGGTTCCTTTGGGAAATATCCTCTAAAAGTTTAATCAGCCAGAGTCATTCTCGTGAAGTCTCATCTCGTTAACTACTTCCTACGTTAAAAAAAGTGTGAAATTAGTATAAAGGACTCACGAGTTTCGACGTCGGCTTCGCCTCCGTCTCAACTCGGGCGCCTCCGGCGCCTTCGTCCTTTATAAAAATATATAATGTTCAGGACTGCAAATGGAGGAAATTCTTCCTTCTGAATTTTTTAGGGAAATCAAAGGTTACTGTTTGTGCTGTACATTGCAAAATTGAATGAAATTCCGGATGTTTGGGGAGAACAGAACTGCTTATTTTTAAGTTGCTATGATGTTTTTGACAATTTAAGAGCCCTGTTATGTATATGGCACATCATTTAGGAAAGAGTCGGTGGCTATGGGAAATGGGTTGTCTTTCAAATAAGTTGTTAGATCTGCAAGGTCCTCCAATTGAGTGCAATGGGAAATCATTGTGTTAATTATCTCCCTTCGTGCGCAAAGTACATTGCAATAGAGAGTGAAACAAATAAATTGTTCTGTTTAGCAAAAGTAGGATTCCATCCCTCGGGCGGATTAGGCAGTCAGTTGTACAAGTAAAGCAGACTTATCCACCCGAGAAACAAACACTGTAATCGTTCCCCTCACGGGAATACACTCAAATGCAATCTTGAGTATATACACAAATATACCGTGTAAATAATTCCCAATGTCCATGCATCTATCAGTTTGGGTGATGGGAACGGTTTTGGTGAGGTCGAACACACACATTACTGTCATCCAAGTCATATAAAATGCTTTCCCATAGAAGTACTGAAAGGAACATGCGATTGTCTTGACAATGGAAACTTAGTTTACATTGACTTCTCATCCTTAACCCTTTGTCCAACGCAGACGATATCAAAATTTATTATTTTAAAAATCTTTTTTTTTAATTTTTCAAAAAAATTCAAGAAAACCATATATTGTGACCCCTCGTTGGAACGAGCTCGACGAGCTCGTTCCAACGAGGGGTCACATGATATGGTTTTCTTTAAATTTCTTTAAAAATAATATTTTTTCAACTGCTGAATTTGCAATTGGAAAACCCTGTGTTAATTATCTCTCTTCATGTGCAAAATGCAATGCAATGATGTGTGAAACAAAAACTTGTTCTGGACAGCAGAGACAGGGCTTCAGCCCTCGGATGGGTTAGCCAGTTAGTTATACCAGTAAAGCAGACTTATCCACCTCAGAAACAAACACTACAAGCGTTCCCCTCTCGAGAATACACTCAGGTACAATCTGTACCAGTATACATACACAAATATACAGTTTTGTAGATACTTTCCAATTTCGATGGCCTCTGGAAGTTTGGGGGAAGGGCAAAGGTTGTGATGTGGTCGAACATACACACAACTGTCATCCAAGTCATATAAAATGCTTTCCCACAGAAGTACTGAAAGAAACATGCGACTGGCTTGACACTGGAAACTAAGTTTGCACTGACTTCTCATCCTTAAATTATGTCTTGGTAGAACAGTAAATGAATGAGTTGAAAGATATTCATTTATATAGATGATTGTTTTTATAATCTTTTCTTGTGTGTGTTCATATATTATTTTCCTGTAGTCCATCCCTAGTGCTGCTTTGATAATGCACTGAAAAATGATATTGTGTATGTACCTGATTTCTCCTTCTACTGTCAGACTATAAAAATTGAATTCGCATTATGAGCATTTATATACTCAAAGGAAGCCATGCCAGTTGACGGAAGTGTGAAAAGGAAGGTACGTTTGCCTATAGAATATATTTGCATTGAAAAAAAGGAAACATAATCTTTTTTCAGGAATTTCCTTTTGGAGAAAATCGAAAAATGAAAAACAAACAAATTCAACTGACTCAACTAAAAATTTGTGCATGCAAAAAATTATAGTGTCCATGACTGCGAATGGGGAAAATTTCTTTTTGTGGGTTTTTTAAGTCCATAAAAGGTTACTGTACGTGCTGTACATAGAAAACATCAATCAGCTTTTTATTATTTGTGGAGGACAGAACTGCATATATATATATATCAGTTGCTTTGATCTTTTTGACAATTATGAGGGCCCTTCTATGTACAGAAGGCATCATTTGGGAAAGAGAACATTCAACGTTGTAAAAAAGGCCCAAAATTGAGTCTCCCTAACTGTTTGCTGAGATTTCAAGCCATACCCAATCATTGTGCATATATTTATCAAATCCACAACAATACGGGAGAAATGTAGTTTATCTTACTGTTTACAATGGCACTATCTTATTCATGAAAGTAACGCCCGTGCATTTGAAGAGTGGGTTTTGTCTTTTACATAAATTGGGAAGTATGAAAGTTCCTTTCCTTCAGTGCAATGGGAAAAACTTGCGAATGGGGAAAATCTCTTTTTTCTGAATTTTTGAATTTTTGAATGTTTTTGGAGACCAGGAATGGTTATATATCAGTTGCTATCACCTAATGACAATTCGACAATTCGAGGGCCCTTTATGCCTATATTTATCAAGTCCACATCAATAAGGGAAAAAAGGAGTTTAGCTTACCGTTTACAATTACACTGTCTTATTCATAAAAGTAAGGCCCGTATCTTTGAACTGTGGGTTTTATCTTTTCATAAATTGGGAGATCTGAAAGCTCCTCTCATTCAGTGCAATGGAAAATTCAATGAGATTCCGGATGTTTGTGGAGAACAGAAGTGCTTATTTGTAAGCTGCGATGCGATTTTTGACAATTCAAGGGTCCTGCTATGTACAAGGCACATCATTTAGAAAAGAGCCCGTGGCTATGGGCAATGGGTTACCTTTTAAATAAATTTTTAGTTCTGAAAGATTCTCTTATTCAGTGAAATGGGAAATTGCTGTGTTAATTATCTCCCTCGTATGCAAAGTGCAATGCTTTGGGGCGTTAAACAAAAACAAAGCAAAAGTAGGATTCCTACCCATCGGATGGGTTCGTCAGTTAATTATACCAGTAAAACAGGGTTATCTACCTCAGTCACGAATACTACAATCGTTCCCCATATCTACCTCAGACACAAACACTACAATCGTTCCCCTCACCAGAATAAACTCAGGTGCAATCTTGAGTACAAACACAAATATACTGTTTTGTAAATACCTCCCGATGTCGATGCGCCTATATAAGTTCGGGGGAGTAGGGCTGCAACGATACGTCTCACTCACGATACAATATGTATCGCGATTTTTTTTAACGATACGATTTTTTTCACGATACATAACACGCAGGACATTGAGAGTGAATTATCATTATTAAAAGGCCCACAAACTGCACAGAGTCCAACTTTCATTTGGCTAGTAACATCCAATTTCTTTTTTAGTGCTTGAGAAAGACAATCAAGTTTCAGCCAATGGATCTCTGGGAGTCTGGGTTCAACTCAGAAGTGAGAGGTCTGTTGCCTCAAACTATGCTTATAATTTAGACAGAGTTGATATTTTACTGAAATACAAATGAACAAGTGGAATCACAGGAGTCTGAAATTCTTATAGTTATAGTTCAACGTGATATTTACGTTCCCAACGTAATCCCCTTGATAGAATTTCAGACTCCCGTGGTGGAATTATAAGTTGGAAAAGCACAAAATAGACTTGTTGGGCCTGAAAATGCACCTTCTGACTACATCATGCCAACCTTCTGGAAGTGTATCGTTTGTATCGTGATACACATGAAACGATACGATATGCGTATCGTGTACAAATGTATCGCGATGCATTGAAATCGTGATGAATCGTTGCAGCCCTACGGGGGAGGGGAACCGTCGTGATGCGGTCGAACACGCACACTACTGTCATCCAGGTCATATAAAATGCTTTCTCATAGAAGTACTGAAAGAAACATGCGACTGGCATGACATTGGAAACTTAGTTTGCACTGAATTCTCATCCTTAAATTATGCATTGGTGGAACAGTAAATGGATGGGTTGAAAGATATTCATTATGTTTGGATCTATATTGATGACTTGACTTGACTTGCCCTGTGTGTGTCCATATATTATTTGTGTGTAGTCCATCACTAGTGATGCTTTGATAATGCTCTGAAAAACGATTTTTTGATTGTCCCCGATGGCTACAGTTCGTCTCCTGAGTTCCAATGTGTTCTATGTGCCTACTGGCACATAGAACACATTGGAACTCAGGGGACGTACTGCTACTGTCAGGCTGAAAAAATTCGCATTATCAGTATTTATATACTCAAAAGACAAGGAAGCCACGCCAGTTGACGGAAGGAGGAAAAGGAAGGAAATTTTGGACCTACAAAATTATATAATGTTCATGACTACAAACGAGGAAAATATCTTTTTCTGAATCTGTGAAGGTCATCAAAGGTTACGATATGTTCTGTATATAGCAAAAAACTCAATCAGATTTTGAATGTTTGTGGACAACAGGGCTGAGTATGCATCAATTTCTATGACCCTCTTGGGCAATCCGGGGGCCCTGCAGAGCACACCATTTAGGGTAAAGCATATTCAAGGGTGGAAAAAAAGACTCAGCATTGAGGCTCCCACTAATTGTTTACTGAGATTTAAAGCCATGCTCAATCTTTATGCCTATATTTCTCAAGTCCACAACAAGGGAAAACAATTGCACTGTCTTGTTCATATGAAAGTGTCAATGACACTGCAGCCCAACCTGTCGAAAAGGAAATGAACTGAACTGAATAGAAAGATCCAGTAATGCCAAGCCATTCACTTAAGTTTCTACAGAAAAGACATCACACCAAAGCTACATATGAAAAATGAAAAAGATCGGGTGACAGGTGCGGCCTGTAGGGTCTGCTAATAGAATTGCTGACAATTGATATGCCAAATCCAAGATGGCCACTGACAGCCATGTTTTTCAACGAACTTCAGAAAAACTTGACAGCTCCCATCTAGACATCACACCAAAGTTACATATGAACTTTCGAAAAAGATGGGCTGGAGATGTGGCCTGATGGGATTTTTCACACCTTCAGACATTAATGAATCAGCCGTGGATACACCATTGGGTCACGGTTGCTGTAAATACATGGGGGTACTGATTCCAGTCAAGCAGACGATCATGAGAGCTCGACCACACTAATCGGTGGTTTATAGCTAGACACATTCAAGTCATCACTTATCTTTTTTTCTTTACAGGCGTTTATTATGGCCATATCGTTAAATAACCCAGTAACTTAACCCTTAATTGCATTATTATCAAATCTCACCGATAACCCTTTCCTTTTGTATATGCAAATTACTACCCCCCCCCTCTTCACTACCCACCCCACCCCCCTCCCCAAGAAATATTTTTGAATGTAAAGTAATAGCAAGCTATCGTGAATTCTCCCCCCCCCCCCCCCCACTCTCTCCTCACTGAAGCTACCCTATCTCACACTCCACCAAACCAAAGACCTGAAGATTTATTAATAGGACAGAAGAATGTGTAGTGCATTCCGTGATGTTATGAAGTTTGTTTTTTTTTCAGTTAAAGCCTAATTAATTGGATTATTGGTTAAATACGTGGTTAAAGCTTTGAGTACGAATGTGTTCATTAACCAGTGTTTTGTTGCAAGTTACTGGAGAGTACCCATCCGCACTCACCACTGGCTTTTAGCAGAATACTTTCAAATTACCACTTGCTACCTTGTTATCCCCTTTATAGGCGTTTATGTCACACCTGACAGAAGTGAATAATTCTTTTTGGGAAGGAAGAAGATAACCTACAATCCATAGATATGTATATTATTCTTTTAGGTATAGCTTTAATGAACCGAAATAACGGTTTGTGTTCTTGATTACAGTTGTAAATACTAAATTATGAAATTATCTGTTAGCCTGGGTTTTGTTGCAACTTACTGGCGATTGCCTACAAATGCTCACGGGTGGATTAAAGCAAAACCAATCCAAGTCAGCACTGACTGCCCCTACCCTTTCTTATAGGCCCTTTGAGCCCTTATTTTACCAATGATCAGACTTTTTTGTTGAAATAGTAGAAGGATATCCACCATTTATGTTTATTAGTAAATGAATCTAATAATTCTTCAGCTGTAGTTTAACCCTTTACCCAATGTAACGGTCAAAACCGGCCAGCGCTATTCACAAAAATCACCAATTAATTTTTATTATTTTTTCATTTTTTTGTCCCCAAAACATAGGTCATGACCCCTCGTTGGAACGAGCTCATCGAGCTCGTTCCAATGAGGATCATAACCTATGTTTTTGAGACAAAAAATGAAAAAAATGTAATCATTCAAGATTTTTTTGCAAGTGTCGTCTGCATTTCATGTTAGGTAAAGGGTTAATGAAATGGATTCATGTTTATCCTGTTGAATAAAAGATGTTACTCAACTGCCACTATTTTGTTGCAATTTATTGGTGAATGCTTAACCACATCCATCGGTTGATTGTAACAAAACCGTTGTCTGTCGGCACTAGTTATGTTTCCCTTGCCTGAAGGCGATAATTTATGTTTTTCCTCACCTTCGTGAGAACAATTATTTTATTTAATTTGTGCAGTCAGGTGCAGTGGATAATTTTCAGTGGGGCGAAGGCTGCGGATAGGAACCCACTTAACCTTAACTAGCCAACTATTGCAAACATAACTTACCGACCTGAAACTTAAATTTCTAATCGCAACTGATATCCCACAATAGTGATTAGGCTTATTTGCTGATATCACCAACCCATTTAAGAAACTCTGTATGTACGTGACACCTACTTCGGAGACCCGTGTAATATACTGTTTATGCATTTTGTCTGAACAATCACTCATCTCCCGAGTTTCAATGAACGAATCTTTCTCTATCTTTCTTTCTCTCCTCGTGGATTATTTAATTCTGCCTAAGTCAACAAATAGGAAACCATTCTGTGAACCAGAAAAATGTGATGGACAATCCCTTCAGTGAGCTTAGAATAGAAGAAGATCCTGCTGCTACCAAACTGACAAAATATTGCTATTTTCTGTCCAGGCACTGACATTGATCAGTACAGAATGGCAGTTGGAATGTTTCATAATAAGCTTTGCTCGGGCATCTCGAACCCGCTGTATAGAACAGAACTGATTGATAATTTTTACAAATACTATCATTTACATCAGTTGGATCTTGATGTGTTGGGGACTTCATTAATCATTCTCTTTTGCCTCTTATGCGGTGATATTGAGTGGAATCTAGGCCCAGCATCCGAAGCCAATACCTCTTTTATTACCATTTTGCATTACAATTTATCATATGGCTCGTCCGTTTTGTTCACTTTAAAACATTTGACATTTTGTTTTCATATTAATCAGTGATAAATAAAGCCTTCCGTCTCTTTCATTGGTCAATTTCAAAACTAGACAGTTTGATTGGCTGAACAAAATAAAACTGGGCCACATTTTCATAATTTGCATAATTAGAGTTGGGAGCTTTCATTGGTCAATTTCAAAACTGGACAATTTGATTGGCTAAACAAAATACAACTGGGTGACATTTGCATAATTTCACTAGGGAGAATTTACGTTATCTGTCCTATTTAGGGTTGGTTATATTGTATTAATCTTTTATCCACAAGAAAATCGCCATCCATTTTTTTTATATTTTCATTTTTTGCTTCCAAAACATAGGTTATGACCCCTCATTGGAACGAGCTCGTCGAGCTCGTTCCAATGAGGGGTCATAACCTATGTTTTGGAAGCAAAAAGTGAAAATGTTTAGTTATACGAGGATGTTTTTTCGAGTGCCGTCTGCAACTCAAGTTAGGTGATGGGTTAAAAAGTCATACTAAGTGGCTAATTTGTGCGTGTGTGCGTCATGTGATAAATAGAATATGAAATGAGTGCTTTTCTCATATAATATTTATGAAACGCGTCCGAATTTTCCGTTTGAGCTCGCCAGAGGCTCGCCAAAACGGAAAATTCTTCGACTCGTTTCATAAATATTATATGAGAAAAACACTCATTCCATATCCTCTATATACTGAGCATACGAAACAAAGTGGAAGATCTGATAGACCTATGTGACGAATACGATATACTCTGTTTTACCGAAACCAACTTGAACGCTTCATTTCAGACGATAAATCTTCAAATTCCAAAATTCCAGAGCCCGATAAGGAAGTATCGAAATCAGTATGGTGGTGGAGTTGCCGTATATTTTGCACATGACTTACACTTTGTTTCAGTTCCGGAGCTTCAATTTGAAGATGACATACTATGGTTTGAAGTTGGCACTAAATATAAATTTCTCTTATTTGTAACGCATAGGTAACCTACACTCAGTACTGCTGATTAATGGTCTAAAATTGAAGAGCCCATTAAAGCAGCAATACCCAAAGACCCGTCAATCGTCCTAGTCGGTGATATGAACTGTGACCTTTTAAAAAGTAATGGGCCCCTTCAAAACATTATCTCTACGTTTAATTTAAAAAATCTTATAATGGAGCCCACCAGGAAAACTACTAATACACATACCCTTTTGGATCCCATTATTGTTAGTGATACAGTTGCGTCATTAAATTCGGGTACTCTTGATTTTAATCTTTCCGATTACAGAGCAACGTTAGCCAATATTTCCTCCATAAGACCAAACAAAAGTGCAACGAAGCGAACTGTATTTAATTATAAGAGAGCCGACTTTCATAGATTGAGCACACTTATTGTAGAAACGGACTGACTGATGGATGTTTCGGTATCGAATTTCACATCTACCTTGTTGAATTATGTTGAAAAGTGTGTTCCCCGAAAGAGATTGTGATATGAAAATGTGACAAACCCTAGTTTGATAGCTCTTTGAGGCGTCAAATCTGTCAACGCGACCGACTACGTAGATCTGCCCTAAGGAATAATACAGTAGCGCACTGGGATAAATACAAAACTTTAAGAAACAAGGTCAATAATATGAAACAAATTTGCGAAAAAGAAACACTATAATAACTTGAACGAATCACTAGTTCCAAACACAGAACCGAAACACTTTTGGCACATCATTAAATCGTTTCTCAATAATTTTATAACTACGTCTGAGATCCCTCCGCCCCAGCAAATTTCCGATTCTGGGATAACGATTATCGAAGATGATGGCGAGAAAGCCGATTTGTTATATGAAACTTTCCTGTCGAACAGAAAATTAAATTCCGTTGATCATTGTCTACTCCCTTTTAAGACCAGATGTGAAAACGAAATTTCTGAAATAACCATTTGTGAAACTGACGTATATAACATCTTGGCTACCTTAACTGTAAAGAAGGCAAGCGGACACGATGGCATTGGTCATAGAATACTGAAAGAAACAAAGTCAACTGTACAGAGACCACTATTTCTTCTGTATAAAAAAGCACTCGACGCCTGTGTTTTCCCTTGATGTTTCACCAATATTCAAGAAGGGGGACATCAAACACCCCAACAATTATCATCCAATATCCTTGCTTAGCTGTATTGGCAAAGTAATGGAACGATTAGTGTTCAAAGCAATCTACTTCCATTTTACAACTAATAACCTATTCTATAAATTTCAGTCAGGTTTCCTTCCCCAGCACCGCACAGTATTTCAGTTAATAGAATTTTATCATAGTTTATGCAATACTCCAGATAAAAATCAAATTACATATGAAGTATTTCTTCAAATTTCTAAAGCATTTGACAGGGTTTGGCATCGCGGTTTTCTTTTCAAATTAGAAGAGTATGGTATATCAGGACCTCTTCTCCTTTGGTTTGACATTTATCTTTCGAATCGCAAACAACCGGTTTGTGTGAATGGTTGTTACTCAAGGAACGAAAAATTTGAATCCGGTGTTCGACAAGGCTTAGTGCTAGGTCCCCTACTATTTCTCGTTTATATTAATGATATTTCTGAAAATATTGAAGCAATTACTAGACTGCTTGCCGATCACACTTGTTTAACTAATAGCTACAAATATAACATACACAATTAACAAGGATTTGCAACAAATAAATGCAGGGGAACAAAAATGGTTAGTAACATTTAACTCCCCGAAAACGCAAGTAATGCTTTTCACGTTCAGTAGAAATATTACTCCTCCTAACATAATATTTTCTGACTCCACCTTATTATACACAACTGATCATAAAAACCTTGGACTCACCTTCCAGTCTGACCTGTCTTGGGATAAACCTGTTGATAATATCTGTAAACGTGCAAATTCACGACTATCACAAATTACTGAGGAAGCTAAAATTCACTCTGAATAGGTCTGCACTTGAAAGAATGTACCTGTCTTTCATATTACGCATACCAGAATATGCTAGTCCGGTATGGGTTTGTGCGCCTTTATACCCACTGGAACATGTAGATAAGATACATTATGACGCCGCTCGTATTATTTCAGGAGCAACATATTCTACTCCGAAAGAACGTTTACTACTGGAATTAGGATGGTATTCAATTGAAGGGAGACGGCACATCCGGCCACAAGATGTGCTTATTCCACAAGTTTGTAAAGCCCAACCACCCGACTACCTGCAGTATCTCCTACGTCCACGATTTTGTGATATATCGACTTATAACTTACGCATGCGCCCGATTTTGCCCCATATCATCTAAAAACTGAGCTGATGAAACGCTCGTTCTTTCCCTCAGCTGCTGGTTATTGGAATAACTTAAGCGATGACGCCAAGGTTATAGGTTTAATGCGAGCCTTTAAAGCATGCATTTCTCCACCGAAAACGAGGCCTCCATCTTATTTCAATTTCAGAAATCGCAAACTGAATATCCTGCACTGTAGATTACATAATGGTCGTAGCGATCTTAGCTTTGACAAATATTTTAACCATATCAGTGACTCGTAGTTTGAAGATGTGGAAACTTTGAAGAAGATGTTAGTCACTTTTTTCTGACTTGTAGACCCCACGAGGTCTTGAGACTATAATTATTGCCAGTTCTAGTTAAATACTATAAACTACATTTTGGAATAACATTGTCGTCAAATAAAGAAAATGAAAAGATATTCAAAGCTGTGCAAAAATATATTCGAGACACCCAACGTTTCTCTTTATCCACGACCCAAACTAAAGTATAAACACATTAGACTAAATAGTCACTCAAAGAAGAATGTACAAATTTCGATTATCAATATTGTCCACGGATGTTTTTCTTCTTTCTTGGGACATGGAACCCATGACCTACTGCTTGAAAAAGGCTTCTAACTCATCAAGGCCTTACATCATCATAAATCCTTTATGTCTGAAGACAAGTATCTCACAACTTGGTTTTATGATCCGTGATGAAAAGGGGTATCTCCTCGCGTCGGGCAGGGAGATTACTCATGTGTTATCGTAATGAACCTTTTCCAGCTTCCTCTCTCCTTCTCTTTCTTTCTCCCTCTGTTCTTTTTTCAATCTCTTTCTCTCACTTTCCATTTTTGTTATTTTTGTAAAACAACAATTTTACTTTGTTATTAAATGCTTTTGTTAGCCATGTAGTTTATGAAAATCAAATTTGTAGGAAAGGACTAAACTAAGTATTTAGCACTTGTCCTCCAATCCAATTTGCACTAAGTGTAGCAAATAAAATATGTTTAAACTAAACTAATGGGATTGTTGACAATTTATATGCCAAATCCAAGATGTTTTTTTTACAAAATTCAGAAAACTTTGATAGCTCCCATGTAGACATCACACCAAAACACGTATGAAATTTGAAAAAGATTGAGTTAGAGATGCAGCCTGTAGGGTGTACTAATGGAATTGTTGACAATTCATATATGACAAATGCAGGATGGCTGCTGGCGACCACATTTTTAACGAAATTCAGAAAAAATTGATAGCTCCCATCTAGTCATCACACCAAAATTATATATGAAATTCAGAAAAGATCAGATGAGAGATGCGGCCTGTATGGTGTGCTAATGGAACAGGTGAGAGATGCGGCCTGTAGGGTGTACTAATGGAACAGGTGAGAGATGCGGCCTGTATGGTGTACTAATGGAACAGATGAGAGATGCGGCCTGTAGGGTGTACTAATGGAACAGGTGAGAGATGCGGCCTGTAGGGTGTACTAATGGAACAGATGAGAGATGCGGCCTGTAGGGTGTACTAATGGAACAGATGAGAGATGTGACCTGTAGGGTGTACTAATGGAACAGATGAGAGATGCGGGCTGTAGGGTGTACTAATGGAACAGATGAGAGATGCGGCCTGTAGGGTGTACTAATGGAACAGATGAGAGATGTGACCTGTAGGGTGTACTAATGGAACAGATGAGAGATGTGACCTGTAGGGTGTACTAATGGAACAGATGAGAGATGCGGGCTGTAGGGTGTACTAATGGAATTGTTGTTAATTTATATCCAAATCCAAGATAACTGCAGGCGGCCATGTTTTTCAACAAAATTCAGAAATATGCGATAGTACACATCTAGACATCACACCAAAGGTACAAATGACATTTGAAAAAGATCGAGCGAGAGATGTTGCCTGTAGAGTGCGTTAATGAAATTTTGAAAGTTTATTTGCCAAGTCTAAGATGGCTACTGGCGGTTATGTTTTTCAACGAAATTTGCAACAATTCGACAGCTCCCATCTAGACATTGCTCTAAAGCCACGTATGAAATTTGGAACTAATCGGGGGAGTGCTGCGGCCTATAGGGTGTTCTAAAGGAATTGTGGGCGGACAGACGTACAGACGTATGGACGGACGGACGGACGGACGACGGATCATAACCCATCCCAATAGCTCAGACTTAACGTTGTCAAGTTCAGCTAATAAAAGTAACAACCGTGGCTTTCGACAGTGGGTTTTGTTTTTTTTACATAAATTGGGGGGTCAGAAAGCTCCTCTCATTAAGTGCAATTGGAAAACCCTTTTGCCTGTAGAATTTATTTGTATTGAAAAATAGTCAAAAAGCTTTTTTTCAAGAATTTCAAAACGGGGTCGGTCCTCCTTAGAAAAAAAATCGAACGATCACAAAAAACTAGACGAGTGATTCTGTCGAAACACGTGCTTTTTCCGACGTACAAAAACATTAAGCCCTTTGAAGGAATTGTACAAAACTTTAGGTTCATATCACAGAACATGTAGGTGTGCATACCAATATTGTCCTGGGTGAAGAGTTAACACAACGTTAAATTTAAAATAAAAAAAACCATGCATAAAATCACTTTAAATCCTTCAAAACTCGTTTTAATGCAGACAATTATGTCGACCCTAAAATTTTATTAGTAAACGTCGCCCATTTAGTTCATTGTAACCCCAAATTTCTATCGGACTGCGAATTTGAAACCGATTTTGGAGTTCAAGCTTTCAAAATGACCTGAGAAATAAATATATCGGACAGTAAAAATGCGGAACAAGTGGCAAGTTCCAGTTCAGCAAAAGAAACTGCATTTGATAAATAGATGAAATGTTACAATTCATCACCGTTGCTGTTGACAGGTCATGAGTTACTGGGCGTTCACTTGCCATGTATGGCGTCATGTGAGGCGAATACGGCAGAGCCAAATATTGATCGCGCTGAGCCTTACATGACGCCATGCCTGGCCAGTAAACATCCTGACTCGGAATTTGGAAGTTGTCTATAAGTTGGCTATAATCCAATTACACCAGTATTCAAATTAAAGTCGATTATCTTGAGAAGTTGGTGTGAACGTCCCCAAACAATGCGAACAAAACTTGTGACCAACTCACACTTATTTACAACCACCCAAGGTCCCTGTGCTGTTCACTATTATTCCTTTTGGGTGGCTCAGTAAGTAGAGATGTAGGCCAAGAGGTCCTCTTTATTAATAAACGTCAAATTCCACCTGCGGCAACCGCTTTGTGTCCTTGGGCAAGACACTTCACCCCCACGAGAGGGCACGGTGCTGATGTGAACTAAGGCGTACTGCACGTCGATGGTGCACTTGTCTTCAACCAATGTCAACCCTGCTTGTGTGGAGTTAGTACGTTGGGGGTCTGACAGTTGCTCGCCGTTGCTCGGTGGTTCTCTTAGGGTACTCTGGAATCCTCCACCCGTAAAACTGTCCGAATAAATAAATTATTCCACTAGCACTTCGGGCCCCAGATTTACGGTGCTTGTGGGTTTTACCATTAAGGATCAAACGCAGTCGGAACCCAGCACATGCCCGTCCTGGTAAAATTACCTCAGGTGACAAATTTCAGCTCGATATCTTTAAATGTAGCTGACGTTGTATGAAAGGATGATAAATTGTAGTGTTAGAATAACTATGTACCCGGTACCTAAAATCTGACCGCCAAGTTACTCCTAATAAAAATACCTCCGGAATTGTCAAATTTCAGCTCCACATCTCTGAACATATAGGTGTGCAAACCGAGGTTGTTTTGCTTCAGGTGTTAACACAACGTTGAATGCGCACTTTATTGATGCCGGTTGATAAGTAATAAATTAAATGGCATGGTAATCTCTCTCTCTCTCTCTGTCAAAAAAAATTATTCCAATAACTATGCCGTTAACAGTATTGAGGGACGTGCAGTGCGACCACTGTCAGTGAGTTCAAAGGAGCTGCTGCAAAAGAGTTAACTTTCATGTCTACTTTGACTTCAAAATTAATTTCACACACTGAACTGATTAACTGAAAATCGCTTTAAGCCTTTACCAATAGGCATTATGTCGGAATTTTGTTACGTTGTAATGTATTTTATAGGAAATACTACATGTTCAGTCTACTCGGTATCCATAGTCGAAGTTGGGCAATATCAGCGTCGGCAACTGCAATGACTTGTCGACTAATTGTTTCAGCACTAAAATTGACCCTCACCATAACTGGAGAAAAATGGTTGTAATGCATATGCTGCATTTCCATTTTTTACATAAAATCACTCGAAATCCTTCAATAGTCATTTTAAAGCAGAAAAACGTCATCCAAATAGACCTTTCCCAATCTGGGGTCAAGGGGCCATAATGTATTTTTGAAAAGTGGTTCTACTTTGATGAAAAAGGCACACCGGGGGTACGCCAGGGTTGGGGATTTGTAAATTTACTATCAAACAGAGCTGTCAGATTTTGGGGTATTCATTTGCATGCTACGTTCTTGAAAAAAATATGCAAATAGGTGTTCGTTTGCACCCCGATGCCTAACTGTCTGGAACCTGCGTTGTATATCGTCTGTAAGGGAGACTCAAAAAGACATGGGCTGGTGGAACTTTGCAGTTCTATCAGTTAACACAATGAAATCAGTCCTCTTTTACAAATGTAGATCAGCTGGAGAGATTAACCCTAACTCCTCAACAGATGTATTTATTTTGGTGCCGTGACCAGAATTAATCTAATCTAGCCATTAGTACATTCTCTCGGCATTCTTCTATAGTCTAATCAGCTATTGGCGGTGGACTGTGGAGAAAAGCCAATAGAAATAAGACTTATGTGCGCTTGTCTTATTGGCTGAATTATTTATGACAAATTCATTTTTATTTCTGAAATAAAGGAATAGTAAATCAAAAAGTAGGGGATCCTGTAGGGTTTAGATAAGTACTCACTGGGGACCCTACATATATAAGACAATCTCAAAAACTAGTATGTGTATGGCTTGACTGTCAAGAAAGGCACTAGAAGCATGCACACTAGGCATGTCAACCAGTACCTGTACCGGCACCATTATTGCCAGTTCCTTCATGCTCTAACATGTTCGGGTACTGAAGCTTTTGTCCCACTGGTACTGGGAAAAATTATTTTATGGAGAAATTCCTAATTGAATGTGGGTAAACGGGCTGATAATCATGTATGGTACCCTTGCATGACATGCTTTCAACTTATTTGTGAATGAACATATCAAAACACTCTAAAGGTACATGCTCTGTCTGCACCAAGAGCTCGATAAAGCCAACCATTTTGACTTTACAAACGTGGCATCAAAGAGACAATGACAGTTCGGCTAGTTCGAAAAAAATATTCTGTGGTGACATCAAAGTAATCATAAAGCACAATATTTGCTTTATAATTACTTTGATGGATGTTGCTGCTGACTAATTGGTATGATGCCATGTTTGTCTTTGCGATCTTGGTGACTGGGGCAGTTTAAATGCGAATTTCGCCCATCTGAATGTGATATGTCACCCAATTGTTGATTTGTCCCCGTACCGGTTTCGGCGGGAAAGTCTCTATTCTGTTCCGACACCGATTAAGTTGTACTGGCGGTACTTTGACATGCCTGATGCACACCCACGGGAGAGGGGAGACGTAAAAATGGGGGAACGTGTACTGAAGCCTATTGATTGATGCACTGTGTATTGTTAATATTCGATAACTATATTCTTATAGTTTACATTTTGTTGAATTGTGGTTATATTTTGATACATTTTGTTAGTGGCAAGACTTTGCATAAAATGGCATCAATACGACTCCCGAAGATTAAACAATTTAACACAGAACAGAACTTACATTTCTTGGAAAGAGATGCAGTAGCTCAAGGAAAGTTTAATGTCGCATAAAGGTTCACCTCGTCTGTGGTCAGACGTGCACGGGCATGACCCCCACGAAAATGTGTCCCGTGTGCCGGACGACTGTAAAATGGGGGAGGTGTTGAATCCCCATAGTTTTGATTATGTACCATATTAGATGGTCGTATCTTCACGAAATACTTACTGCACCATTGCCTGTGTTTATTTGTAAACATTAAAATGGAGAAAAATAATTTTGGTGGCATCCATTCCCTGTATGTGATTCTATTGTGTTATCCGATTAACCCTGTGTCCGCTTCGCAAAACATCTCTCTTCTGTGATCAAGACCTTCTGAGTTTTGATCTTCAGTTGGGGGGGGGGGGGGATGTTGCGAAGTGTGCCCACAGGGATTAATCAAGATTGGATCAAGCTTAGATGGGGGGCTATAGCTCTTCTGTTTTATTTCCCCAACTCCTATAGAGGTGTTATTATTATGGCCATAGAGTATTGAATAGACCATTTCTATTCTGAGATTAAGAATCACATTTTACCTGCAGTATAGTTTAGTTAACCCTTTACCTAACATGAAAAGCAGACGACACTTGCAAAAAAATTCTTGAATAACTAATTTATTTCATTTTTTGTCTCAAAAACATAGGTTATGACCCCTCGATGGAACGAACTCGACGAGCTCGTTCCAACGAGGGGTCATAACCTATGTTTTTGAGACAAAAAATGAAAAAAATAATGAAAATTAATTGGCGATTTTTGAGAATAGCGCTGGCCGGTTTTGGCCGTTACGTTGGGTAAAGGGTTAAAATTAGAAATTATATGAAATTAACAAACTGGCGATCAGAGTACAAGAGAACTATGATACACACGTTCCAGTGGAAGCCAGATGTTGTGCTGACAATACCAGGCTAGGGCTGTCACGATTTTTTAATTTAGGAATCGATTAATCGTCGCAAATAATCGATGATAATCGATTGAACGTACCTAGATGACCCCCATCTCCTTCTCTTTGAAGTCGATAAAAATGAAGTTGAAGTGAGTTGACCTACCTCAAGTAAACAACGAAGACGATCCTCTTTTAGTTACATTCAAAGCTTTGATGTTCTGAACTTTTGAACCGTCAGTGTAATAATCAAGACCGGTCGGCAGTTGCGAACTTCGCAACTGCTGACCGCTCTTGATTATTACACTGACGGTTCAAAAGTTCAGAACATCAAAGCTTTGATGAATGTACCTGAAAGACAAATGCTTCCAATAGCTTCTTGGGGTTTAACATCGATGTTCTTAACTCTTTACCTTTAGAAACAATAGTTTTTTAACATATTTTCTTTTAATTATTACACGTCTAAAACGGGATATAATTTACCGATTATTCGACAACGAAAAATACTAATCGATTTCGCCGTGACCGATCAACAATCGATTAATCGATTAATCGCGACAGCCCTATACCAGGCATTCTCTTGCAGAACATTATGGTCAGCCAACAATGATATTGAAAGATTTGTTGATAGACATTATATAACATGGAAGGTGTTTCCAAATTGGTGCTGTTTTAGCTGTCAAACTGTCATCAACCTATATTACAACACTGAGAAAATCCCACAAGGCATCACCTGATGCTGAGTTGCAGAACTGTGAATTCCGCTACGCAATTCTGCCAGGTAACAGACACCCGGCTTGGCGCCTTCATAGACTGCAGAAAACTTAATACAAGTGTCCGTTACGTTACTGTCTCAATTGGTGCATAACAAGATTTGTGAAGTTACTGGAAGCTGAGAACTGTCTGGAACCTGCATTCAATATCGTCTGTAAGGGGAACCCCAAAAGACATGGGCTGGTGGAACTTCGCGGTTATATCAGTTAACACAGTGAACTCAGTCCTCTTTTACAACAACTGTAGATCAGCTAGGGAGATTAACCCTAACTTCGCAACAATACTTACATTTATGAGTAAAAGTTTAGGCACCGCCGGCAGTCTCTCATATCACACTGGTGCTGCCGTCTGCAAATCCCCTAAACCTGAAAATATTTGCTGGGTGGAAAACACCCTTCTGTGGTGGTTTAGTGGTAATCTATGCCTCCAGTAATATGAACTCCAGTAGGTAAATTCCCTTAACACGTATCGGCATGGACCAAGGATATGAATGTTTTCCCTTTAGCGCAGCGATTGTCTGGTCCAAACTTAATAGGGACGATTTGTTGTCCAATTTATTTATTAATTTATTCATTTATTCATTTCTTGGAGTTTAACGTCACTGTCAACAACCAGGGTCACCCTGTGTCGGCAGTTTGATGTGTGGGTGAAGCCGGAGTACCCAAAGAGAAACACCGAGCCGCGGCGAGCAAATGTCAGACTCTCCAACGTACTCACCCCACTCAAGCAGGGTTAGCATTGGTTAAAGACGGGTGCACCATCGATGTGCTGTACCCCATAGTTCACAGCGTCACCTTGTGGGCTATCTGGATTAAGTGTCTTGCCCAAGGACACAACGCGTTTCATTTGTTGAAAGTGTATGTTACTGATGGCTGTCTGCCGTCCACATAGCACCCAACAAAGAACCAGAGGTCGGGTGTCATAATCAAAAGTGAGCAATATATTCTTTCAATACGAATATTGCAGGCCCGACACGCCCAGGCCTGCTAAATCACTGATATTGCCGCCCCTATAGGTTAAGACTCCATTTAAGTTTCAGGCCGCATGGGTCCGAGAAACACGGTTGCAGTAGGCCTCACTGCCACCCCGTCCCCGAACCTCGCGATTGGGACTTCGTTGGGACAACCATGGCCCTAGCGCACCACAGTGGATCCCTGAGGTCGCCTTCTGGCTTCCTTCCTCTTCCTCTCCTTCCCCACTTTATCTCCTGGGCGGGTGGGCTTCTCTGCTTCCGACGGATTGGTGGCGTCTCTCCCTTGGCTTGTTCTACTTGGACCATGGCCTACCAATTCAATAAATACCACGTAAAGGACGGGTGTGATGGGTTTCATGCCCCAATGTACATGTGCTAGAAAGTGCGCCAGCGGCATGCTAAAACCTTTTGCTCCTCAGTGCAGCCCTCCGCCTCTCTCCAAACGGTCCATCTGGAAAATAGTTCGAACGAGATTTGCTCGACTTTGGCGGCCTCGTTTAACCTGTGATTTGAAAATATGGTCTTTTGCAACTCCAAACTCAGCAATCAGTCTGATGAGATGCAGTTTAATAGCGGAGCTCGGCAATTTCTGTTTCCTTTTTAAAAATAAATTGTAATATAGGCTCATTTTGAACGTTTAAGCAGGCCGTTTCGTTGCTTTCACGAATATTTTTATTTCATTTTACATGACCCAAATTCGTGTTTTATATCACCGTTATCAAGCGCGAAAGGAGGACACACCCACCCTCTCTCCCTTTCACTTTAAAGATTGAGAGCTTTATACTTATAAAAGTTTAAATTTCTGTTATGCAAACATTCTCTCCAGAACTCTCGTGAAGCCGGATAGGCCAAGGGAAATCCAAGCTTTAATTTACATCAACGAATACATCGACTACGTCAGTTGGTTTAACATAAAAAGTTTTGCATGGCTTAGTACACAGCGCCACCGTGCACCCATCTGGGCAATGGGGTGAAGTGTCTGGCCCAAAGACACAACGCGGTTACCACAGGTGGGATTCGAACCGAGGACCTCTCAGCTTGCAGCCGGCACCTCTACCTACTGATCACCCAAATCAAGGGTTGACGTTGGGCAATATCAGCAAACGGCAACGACGACTGGTCGATTAATTGTTTCAACACTAAAACTGAACCTCACCCTAACTGGAGCAAAAGGATTATAAAGCGCATGAGGAATTTTCATTTTTGCATAAAATCACTCGAAATCCTTCAATAGTCATTTTAAAGCAGAAAAACCTCATCTAAATAGACCTTGCCCAATCTGGTGTCAAGGGTCATAAGGTATTCCCAGTGCCGAGATTGTATGCCAAAATGTCCGATTTTCAGGCCTATTTTTGATGTTTTGGCAGAAAAAAAATGAATTTGGTAAACTTTTGTTGCCCGTAAGTTATGGAAAGTGTATTTAAGACAAGTATTTGAAAAGTTCGGGTCATTAGCTCATTTGGACCAGGAGATTATTGGTCGATAAAAATTGGGGAGTTTTGGGGCGTTTCGGGGCATAGATAGCCCTTAGTTGGAGGTGCCAATGCGAACAGACCTACAACTCATATCTGTCTATGATATGAGTTGTAGACAAATATGTAGCCAAAGTGTTGAGGGGCGGGGGGGGGGGGGGACTAGGTGAGTGATTCTATAGAATCACAGGCTTTTCCCGGCGTACAAAAACATTTAGCCCTTTGAAGGAATTGTTCAAAATTTCAGAACCCATATCACTGAACATATAGGTGTGCATACCACTATTGTCCTGGATGGAGGGTTAAAACAACGTTAAATGAAAAATCTATCCAACGCATGCATAAAATCACATGAAATCTTTCAAAACTCATTTTAATGCAGAAGCCGACCCTGAAAATTTTATTAGTAAAAGTCGCTCATTTATTTCATTGTAACCCTAAATTTCCATCGGACTTCAACTGCAAATTTGAAACCGATTTTGGAGTTCAAGCTTTCGAAATTACTCGTGGAAATGAATATATCGGACAATATAAATGTGGAACAAGTGGCAAGTTCCAGCTCAGCAAGGGAATGTGACGGGAGGGTATATTGAGAAGACTCTGAGTTTTATGTTGTGCCATGCAGAAATCATTCTTGAGTGCTTCTCAATAATCCTGGTTAATTTAGATTAATTTGCTTCTAACGTAAATATTGTTTAAAGTGATTTATGTTCATTAAAATAGTTCGAAATGCAGAATAGTCAATAAGTCTGCATGTTGTAATTAAGGAAGCCCTGTTCACACAATAACTCAAACGGTGATTGTGTCGATTGC
This sequence comes from Pictodentalium vernedei, assembly GCA_031216915.1. NCBI lineage: Eukaryota > Metazoa > Mollusca > Scaphopoda > Dentaliida > Dentaliidae > Pictodentalium > Pictodentalium vernedei. The sequence goes on from CM062288.1 coordinate 93,825,155, forward strand.
GCTCCCCTTATTAAAGCGTGTTTGGCATTTGTCTCAACAAGTCTTGATGACCCATTGCCAAACAGTGTGGCAGGATAGTTTAGTTAGCACCTATCACAGTAAATTTTAGATAAGCCACTAGTCGCTTTCCATTACCAATAGAAACAGAGAATTTGGTTTAGTATATAAGGCCCTACACAGATATTTGAAGCAGACACACGACCAAACTGAATGACAAACTATGAGGGATGGAAACAATCCTCATGCAAAGATGTGCAGAAAACCTAACAAGACCAAGGCGAGGACTGAAACAATCTTGCCAGCAAACAGCCCTTTTAAGGTTTTTTTTTTTTTTGTTTTGTTTTTTTTTTGTGTGGGGGGTTGGGGGGGGGGGGGGGGTGGAGGTCATTTGGAATTCCCGAAGGATAACCAGATACCTCAAAATCACATACGGCATCCTATCTCACAGAAGGCTTGATGGATGACTCCCGTTTTTTTTTCAAACTAAACTGTTGGAGCTTTCTCCACTCCTTTTTGTAACCGCTATGGTCACATACCGGGGCCGCTACCAAACTGGCGTTGCTGTTTGGTTTTCTTTTTTTCTTTTTCCCTAAAATTGCCATCGCACAACACTATATTCTGGCTCGCCACCATGGTGGGACTCAAACCTCTACAATCGCCAAGCTGGAACCGAATAGAGCCCACTCTCTAATAGTCTTAATGGCGTTGGGGGATTGATCTTTGACAATCTATCACTCCAATGCAAACTGCCGGGAATTCTAACCGCGTGCATACCCCTTCGGACCCCATTTGAGGCAATAGGGAAGCTAGGCCTGTGTGATGCAAGATCCAAGTGAAATAAAATAAGGCTAACCGGGTCGCAAGGGATTTGTAAATCCCGCATCGTCCCTGCGCGCCTTCGGCGCGCTAAAACCTTTCATTCATTTCATTTCATTCATTGAAGTAGAAACAAAAATCGTTCACTCGGTCATTCACACTAAGTCTTGGTAACCCAGGTGTACAGACGCATACTGGAAAGCTCTTAATTAGCAACCACACTAATTAGTGAAGCTGGACTTCCTGCCTTCGCAAATCAAAGAAAAATTGATGGGATTGAACGCCAGCTCTCAGATTAACTGGTCTGTCCAAGTTAATGGGGGCCAAGTTCAAATCTCCATCAAATTTAACCAAGAATCCTCCCCAGGTAGTACCTTTCGAGGGGCTTCTCGCACTGGTCCACATCCGGGGAAGGAACTGAGACACACCACCACGTCCAACAAGGAAAGTGGAACTGAAAAAGGCCAGAAAAAGAAGAGGAAGAAGAGTCCATCAACCAGACGCCGGGACGCCAGGCGTGTGGAAGCTTGGCTGGAACGGCGAAGAACGGGGGCCGGAGAACCAGGAGAAGGGACATGTGGCAACTGTCAAACCACCATCACCGCCACCACCACCACCACATTCGTCTCACTTGAACCTGTACCTCTTCACCTAATAGGTCGGAAGGCAGGAAGGTGGACATGGAGGTGGAAGGGGAGAAGAAAGTCACTCAATCCGAACCTGGATCTCCTATCCGCTCGGATCTATCCAGCCTCAGCTCCTCTCTCAACACCACGGATAATGACTCGGACTCTGATAGCGACTCGGATTGGGATGACTTCATCGACGACATGGATCAAAGATGCATCGCAGCCCACGGCAGCCTCAAACTTGATTTCACCGGAACCATGGACCAGTACGTCCAATTCGTCCTAACAAAATTGGACAAGGAAAGACAGCTCTGGAGCAACGCACATACCGACAACATGAGGCCATGAAAATTCGCCCCCGGAATTCCGGGAATTCCTGAAAGGTCTCAATTAGATCCCAAAACGCTTTCCTCCTTTGCCACTGCCAGACAAGGCAAATTCTCACACAGTTACTGAGGGTCGAAAGGGGCTTACCCCACACCGTCCCTGCGCGTCTTCGGTGCGTGAGACCATTTCATCCGAGTGAAGTAGAATCGCAGGGAGCTCAAGAGATACAAGATGAATCTAAAGTAGTATTAATATTTGTTTTGTCTGATTAGCGGTCGGTTCCAGTGCTATCATTTGGATAATAGGATATCAAAGTCACATGGACTCTGAGGAACCCGGACAATTGACTCTAAGTAGTATTAGTATATTATAATGATATCTGTAACGACTATGCGAGATAGTAAAGATAGTTAACTATTCGTTATTGTGGTTTAAGGGCACTTTCAGCATCTGAGGGTCAAATACCCTAGATAGCGACATATGCATTGTTAAGCGAGTGAAGCGCATATTACGGTCCACGAAGGACTCAATAGTTTGAATAGTTTTATTTAATAACTAATTGGTAGGCGCCTATAGGAATAACTGAGGCACTCAGTCCCGATCGCCTATGTGGGGGCAAGGTGGCGCTAAGTTTTAAGGTGTATCGCACGTTGATGGTGCACCTGTCTTCAACCATTGCCCATCCTGCTTGTATGAAGTTAGTTCGTTCGGGAGTGTGACAGTTGATCGCCGCTGCTAGGTGGTTCTCTCCGGGTACTCCGGTTTCCTCCACACTTCAAACTGCCGACACGAGGTGACACTGGCCTCTTCTTGTAATACTGGCACCAACTTGAAAAAGGACAAACGGTAAGTGTCGCCACTTTCGTCGGGATGACATCAGGCCCAAAGAATTGGAGGCAAATCTTCTTCGTGGCATCAACGTTGTTGTTTTTTTTTTATTCCAGTGTGGCAAAGTCGATTTTTCCATCTGTCACAAATATCTCAGTCAGTCCCCTGATGTTGTCTTGTGATATAATTGGCTTCAACAATCTTAAGCAATACAAACAATATCAGCATAAAAATCTTTTTCAACATGAAAATTGCAAATGAAATATTTAGCATTACCAACAATACATAATAGAAATAAAAAAAACAATATATATTTCCAAATAAAAAGTATAAAAAAACATAAAATTTTAACAGAAAAAAAAAATTGTCGGAGGTGAGAAGATTCGGCTCCCTAAATATGCCGAAGTGAGAAGTGAATCTTCCCGTACCCGAAACAGCTATAGTGCTTCACCATGCCTCCAACTGCTGAGGATCCCGGACGAGCCCCCAAATGTAACAGATGGGAGATAAGTGCGGAAGCCGGGGTTCGAACCGTCGACCTCTAGCACACAAAGCGACCGATTTACCACGAGACTAAGAGATCAGGGCCATTAAGGCTGGTTGGTAAATGACCTTTATACCCCGACCGCTACATCTTGAACAAGAAGCAGAATTAGTTCATCTTTATGTCAAACTACTAACTGATGGATAGATAGACAGACGGATGACGAAAAAACAGTAACCCCAAACTAATTTGTTTTATTTATTTTTATTTCAGGATAGCAGAAATTGCCAGAATCTAATTCTTCCATTTGAGGTAGAATGACTATTAATACCATGAATATTGCCACTCTTTTTAATTACTTTTGTTTGATGGGTACGGTATTACTATTTTGATTGGGTACGAAATTACTCGGTACGAAATGATTTTATGGACGAAATTACATACACCCGTGTGGAGCAACGTCACTTTTTCAATCAACTCTGAAGACAAAGCATGCACTTTTAAGTTGTTTGGCAACAGGTGAAGATACTTTGCAAGTTCGACGTGGGTCGCCCTAAGTATAGACCTTCGGGTAAGTGTCCACAAATTCCGAAACTATTTGAAGACCAGTCTGACCATAAAATATTTAAATAGCCTATACCAAAGCCATGCCCATGGGAAAATGAGGACGCTATATAAGGTGAACTGGAAGATTCTGCCTCTAGAAGATACGGCCTGGTCTTTTTCGGCCTCGGGAAGAATTGGCAGGGAAAATTCGGCCCCAGTATTTGATGTCTTAAGGGCCTATATGAGTAATGGAATTTTGTTTATTTTGAAATTCTCACCACTGATATTCCTTCAATTCAAATTAAATACACACAAAATGTACATCAAAATGAAGGTTGGGGTGCATAGAACACGAAACACGTGTAAACAACTCATAGAGTCCACTGTAGGCACCACTGGTTCCTGGAAGTCTGCTGCCGTATTCGAACCAGAACTGATAATTTAATATTTCACGAGAACAACTTGTGGCCAAATGTGCTTCACCTATCCTATTACACATCATTATTATACACAGACATGTTAATCTCCAGAATAATTTTTCAGGGAACCTGAGGGTGATTTTCAGGGAAATGGGATGGATTTCAGGGAAAAGGTTGCACGGGGGCAAAACACAAGAAAAAACTAGTGAATTTTCACTCATGGACCATCATTAACACTAGGTTATATCCAGATCTAGTTGTCAACTGTGCTGATGCATTTATACCATGTTAAATGAAAGTGTCAATGACACTGTAGCTCAACTTGACAAACTTGAACTTGGTAAGTTATAAATGAAATGGCAAAATTGAAGATCATTGGTACCAATGTTATTTGATGAAATTTCAACATAACAGCATTGTGTGTGCACAACGTCAGAGTAATCCATGCATTTTTAAATGTAAACTGTAAGACTGGCTAAAGGAAGAATGTTGATACACAAATGCAGTATGTTCAGAGGTTATTGTAAATGACAACTTTTTTCACAGAAATGAATGCAAATCAACAGCTCTTATCTAGAGTTCTTGCCTAATGAGCACGCCAAGTTCAAAAACAATCCTATGATAAATGTGGCCAGTAGGCCATGTCAAAGAATGCTGATGCACAAACGCAATAAATTCAAAGATTGTTGCTAACAGCAACAGTTTTTGATGGAAAAGAAAAGAAAATCAATAGCTCCTATCTTTGTCACCCTGCATAAGCATACAAAGTTTCAAAACAACCTGATAATGAATGTGCCCTCTGAGGCATGTCAAAGGAAGATGTTAATGCACTAAGTAGAAGGTCGTTGTTTTGTGGCAATGTTTGTTTTGTTTTGTTTTTTTTTGTTTTTGTTTTTTTTTTGGGGGGGGGGGGTATGGAAATTCATAAATATACCCTGCAGATAGTGCAAAAGGGATAAGTTGATGCACAAATGCAGTAAATTCAAAGGCTGGTGTTAACGACAGTAACTTTTTATGGACATGAAAAAATAGCTCACATCTAGAGGTCACCCGAAACACACATACCAAGTTTCAAAATGATCTGATCATAAATGTGCCTTGTAGGGTGTGCCAAAGGAAAATATTGAGGTCTGACTAAACTAAGTTCTAAGAATGTTGGCTGTCGCAACATTTTTTGACAGAAATGGAAGAAAATCGATAGCTTCCATCTAGAGGTCACTCCAAACAAGTATGCCAGGTTTCAAACCAATCCTATCATAAATGTGCCCTGTAGGGTGTGCCAAAGGGAAATACTGAGGTCTTCTGATTAAACTAAGTTCTAAGAACGTTGGCCGCGGCAACATTTTTTGACGGAAATGGAAAAAAATCGATAGCTGAGAACAAAGGTTATGAAAGTGCACTTATGGGAACTTGCAGCATAAGCATAGCACTATAGAATCAATGTTTGATGGTTTTAGGCATCTTACCAGTGTTATGAGATATCACAGTAGCAGGTACTGGTCATTCTTTTGGAAAAAAAAACTGTTTTATGTTTTGTCAGTGCCATACCAATGACTCTATGTGCCTTTACTGAGAAAACTGAGGCTTTTCCTTTACAAAAATTGCAAAATATTCATCAAATACAATGTGAAATGTCTTCAGAAGCCAGACTGTGATTTAAAAACTATTACAGATGGGAAAGTTCATATCACAGTAGGTTTGTTTTGGGTCAATATCAATTAAATTATGAATTATATCACATATTTTGTTGAAAAGGGGCATACCGGGGGGTCCTATTCAGGGCAAAATTTTACATCAGATGGTGGAATAAAATTTGACATCAGTTGTTAGGATAAACTGGAAGAGTCCTTTCATATTGGTGAAATATATAGCTGCATCCCCAATTTTGGAAACAAAATTGACATCCATATTGTTCCATGGGGGTTGGGACACTGTTTTACTTGCAGTATGGTTAAATGAGACAGATTTTTTCCAAAAATATTTTGTGCTGATGCAAATTTTAGTTTTATTTTGGGATCAGGGTAGTTTTTTAAAGAAAGCTGTAAATTCTCATCCTTCTCAGTTCTGTTATAAAGTAACAGGATAGAAAAATCTTTTGGAGGCAATGCCAGTTTTCAAGCCCACTTGACAAAGTTTGGACACTTTTCCTTTAAAAGAGCAAATTTTCCATGTTTTTGACTCAGCCAAAGCCAAAAGTTGGATTCTAATGCAGAAATGACTCTTTTATCTCATGACATGGAAGTGGTAAAATGTCTCTTTGGTGGGGTTGGGGATGATTATAGGTATCGCGGAGCTAAATATTGAAATTAGAGTGAACCGCCTTAAAATGTTGCACTCGGAAATGATGCAATCTCTAAAAATAAACAGCCTTGGGAAAATCCATTGTTTCAATAAAAGTTTGAAACATTCTATTGACATCTTGCATTATTGTTGAATATTCCTGATAAAAAAGAGGGTGATTTGATGACTTTTGGACCTAAAAAATACAATTTACTTTTTGTGTGTTTTTGTAGGGAATTCCCTGAAAAATATGTGCAAGTGACCAGTACTTCCCTTAGTGTCAGTTTTTCTCTCTTATTTGTTGCAATTGACCCCCTGTTTTCAGATCAGAGAAAGTATTCTGAAGGGCTATACTTGACAGAGATATTTGAATGCCAAAATTAAAGTGATGCGATCATATTTTTTTCCACCTGAACGTTATGGGTTATGGACTATTCGACGAAAGACAAATTCGACGAATTTTTTTTAGGACGATTCGACGAGATTTTGGACGATTCGACGAAATTTCTGAACAAATTCGACGAAACTTTAGACGATTCGACGAAACTTTGGACGATTCGACGAAACTTTGGACAGTTCGACGATAAAAAAGTACAAGTTCGACGAAAACTTTTTATTTCCCCCAGCGGATTAAAAGAAGTTATTTTTACAACAAACCCCACCCAATATAACTTTGAGTAGAGTATGTTGTAAGATAGCGTCTTTTATCTCGGAACTTATTAGGTGGGGGCAAGAGTGTGTGTGCATGAATAGCTGAGAATTTTTCTCGTAAATTACACTTAATTAAGGTGGCCTGGCCTATATTTATAAGACACTCACACTTGAGGCGCCAACTATAGGATTATCGGGGTGTCAAAAATAAAACCAATTAATGAATGAATGGATCATCCCAATGAAGTTGACTGAAAAATAACAGACAATGAATTGGTACCAATGTTTTTATTTTAATTATAATATAAAACTTATCTTATGTTAACAATAGCGCACAGAATAAAGACCATGATGGAGAAGAAACGTAAATGAACAAACGTTTAAACAACTTCCCCAACAGAATTATGGCTGCAATTTTCAATTAACTCTTTACCTTACAAAACCGCCAAAAATTTTAGTGGAAATGGCTAAACAAGCCGGTTTTAATGATAAACATTTTAGCATGGATTCATTGATACATGTACCCCCCCCCCCCCCCCCCCCCCCCACACACACACACACACACACACACACAAACACTCACAATTCTGTTGGGAGAAGTTTTTAGCACAATTACAATTTACTACAGCTGCAACATAAAAAAGAACACAATTTATTTTTCTTTTGGACCATGTATCAATGACATGGATGCCATAAATTCCTTCGTTGTTATCTCAGAGTGTTTGAGCTTTTCAAATAATGTTTGTATGCTGTTTTCGCGTTTACGCGAACTTAATTTTTGATATCTTTGAAGCAACTCTTCAGAAACCAGCTGTGCTTGTGTCGGAATTAACCCACCCTCCTCCCAAAGTAAATTTACCAGAAGATAAAAGTTCATGCCAGGCCTGGAAATCTTTGTAGTGAGGTGACGATTCCAGCCTTCTGTGTCATTATTAGATCTCACATGCTGGTCAAAGACAGACCAAGTTGACACAGGAAACATAGGATTATCGATCCACGTGTTCTGAGTATATTCCAGCAGTTTGACTAGGGGACTGTTTGATGTGTTATTACAAAGCCCTTTCATTGAATTAAAGTAACTAACAATGCGAGTTGATGGTAGAAATGCAAGACATAACAAACATCGAATAAACTTGTTTGTGTTGGTGCGTTTTCTTTTTGTCTCTGAAAGACCACATTGTTGCATTTTTCGCCAGACTGCCTGCGTCCAATGAAAGACGCAACCCTGTATAATGACATTGGGAAACTGTTCTTCAAAGAGCGGTTTAACAAAAGGCAAGAAACAGATTGCTTGGTCAATTGTGTCTTTAATATCATTTTTAAAAATATATTTGTCGAATTGATCCTTTTAAAAAAATTCGTCGAAATTGTCTTCCGTCGAATTGTCTTCTCGTCGAATAGTCCATTTCGTCGAGTTTGTCTTTCGTCGAATAGTCCAGATCCCAACGTTATAATGGTCGCTTATGGGAAAATATTTAGTTCTGTGATACCTAATATTTATATACCATTAATGGCATTATGGGACACGTCAGCACAGATTCAAAAATGCTATCAAATATCATTTTTCTTTCCATTTCACAGCCTGTGCCGAGTAGCTGCACTATCAACACGTGGCTTCAACTCGTCGGAACTGCCAACAGTGAAACAGTATAAAAAATTTTTTTAAAAACGCGCGAAAATTTCCAAGGAACCACTTCCACTTTTGTAAAATGAAAAATATAACGGGACAGAAATTTTATTTTAAACATGAACTTAGTCGCGTTTAGTTACCTATAAATATGTGTATGTGTCCACAGTACGCCACCATTGGGAATAAAGCAGAGTGTTGATTTCGAAGTCATCTTTGGCTGTTCTTGAAAACGCCATTCTTGTTTATAAATTTTCAATGCGAGTTATCAGTCTTGGTGGTTACGGGACAAATCTTACCCAACTCAAAACCTGGAGGATTCGTCCTTCCATTTTCATAAATAAATTCAAATAATTCGTGTTTGCACAGCTCTTCAAAACCACAATCTTAATGTTTGAATGAAAAGCAAAACCCCAGTCTTTATGTTTTAATGAAAAGGTGGGTGGGGATTATTATTACTAAATCAAAGTGGGATTTTAGATTTCCCCGAAAAGTGCTAACTTTTAAAGAACAAAGTGCAAGAAGCGCTAAAACTAAAAAAATCCGCCCATGGATATTTTGGGGTTGTGCTCAATGGTCCATGAGCAGGACATTTGGTAGTCTTTTTTTTATTATTGAAAGAATAGATAATTTTTATAAAACAAATGCGTTAACCAGCGGCGAAAACAGAAGGACTGCTGGGTGTGATGAGGGTGCTGGTCACAACGTCACACGTTCAAAACGTCACATTTCAAAATGGTTAAAACATCACATACGTTTTGGTCAAAACGTCACATACTTTTGGTCAAAGTGTCACACACTCAGAGGGCAATATAACGAGGCATTTACCATTGCGAACTATTCCCTGTACAGTGTCCAAACAATAAATGGAATGAATGATGAGCACAAATGAATTCGTCCCACCCATTTCTGATTTCTATGTTAAGGTTGATTGACCTGGCCAACTGTGTTTTTCACAGATCTCGGAGCGCCCCTTTGAAAAAGGGACACACTAAAAAGTGTAGCCCGAGCTGAGGAAAAACTGTAGCTGAGAAATAAACATTCGTTTTCCCTGTTGTTTGTCGCTCAGGTAGCGTAATAAAACAAAGATGACCACATGAGTCAGGTTAAGTTGAAATGGACTTTGTATGTCTCACCTTTTGTGAAATATACGATAAATTTTCTCTGAGTGACATTACAGAACGAACGAACGAACCAACTAATTAATTCACAGGTTGACTGTGTTTTCACAGCAAATCCGATTATTCTTAACAATTGTAAGGAAACTTCGTTCCAGAAAGTTTGCACATCGCAAAGAGTGCTGCAATTCGTTCACAACCGTATTAAGATCAGTGCAGTGTGAATCATTATACCCTCACTAACCAAGTAAAGGGACAGCGACAGAGGTTTGCGCACGTGCCTGTGGACACCTGCTCACCCCCTCCCCCCCCCCCCCCTTCAGACTCAGTATACTCATTCCCAACAGGACACTACTACTACAGACGCTTCTATTTTTCATGGACTGTCAGCATCGCAACGCCGGCCGTCCACACCTTTGCTGGACGAGGAGCCCACCAGACCACCCATCACAGACTCGCAGAGACTGGCTCTTGCCACAAACTCTTATGCTTTTAGTGATGGGGTGGGTATTTTTCTCAGCCTAATCATAATTCTCGCTTGTTTTCATCTACCATGGAGCAGTTGCAGGCAAACAAAATCAAATTTCTGCTTTCCATAAATCATTGGCAATACTTAACGCACGACTGCTAGATAGACAATCTAATATGCAAGGCTTTAACCCTCCACTTGACACACCGGTTCTGTCACATGCCATTCCTGCTTCAGACTTTCCAGGTACGGACACATTCTCACAATTACTTAGGTCTCCCGGCACAGCCCTTTCTGATTTAACGGACATAGACACCAACAGTGGGGCAGTCCTCAGGGCCGACATTATGGCCGACAGGGATGTAAACTTAGCAAAGTTACTCATGCCTTTCATCGACAATGCTGCCAGACACCCAGACAAGCACGATCTCCGGTTATCCAAGGCTTTATCTTTACCAGAATTCGTTAGCGCCTTTAGCAAATTTAAAAATAGTATAAGCGAGGCGTATCCCCCTCATCGTCGAGTTGGACACTTACCAGGCAGACATTATTACTATTGCTTCGCAGTATGGGGACACCTTTTTTCCAGTACTACCTTGCCTTTTCGGCTAAAGCAGCTGCCTGGCTCCACCGTGGGGTTAAATTCGACTGGTCAATTAGGGACAACAAATTGTTTTGTTCAATCTTTGCCGGTCACAAGGCCCAGTCATGTTTTCTATGCATGGTCAGGACCATTTGTCAAAATTCTGTCCCCTCAGCTCAGATAAGCGAACAATGTGCGCCCCTTTTCGGCCTCTTCTGACAGAAAACAGACCGTTATCCCCTTCTCACCGGAACCTTGTTTAAAGTTTAATTCTGTGAAAGGATACATGCCACTTTGGACCATCTTGTAAATTCCGTCACGTCTGCACCACCTGCTGGAGTCCTCACCCGCAGACCCTGTGCCCCAAGTCGCCTCAACGTCCACCTGCTAATGCCTCATCTTTAAAGTGACTATCATGTTCTCCACCATTACAAAACACGCCACCCACAGCATCAACTCCCATTTACATTGACAATCTACATCAGGCGCTCTTACAACACCCGGACCGCAATTTTGTTAACCGCCTTATTGAGGGCTTGCGACAGGGGTTCCACCCTGGCGTATGCACACCCCAACTGACACATTGGAGCTAAAAAATCTTCGCTCCGCCTTAGCCGAACCCGAAACCGCCCCTACACTGCTTATGTCCGAGGTGTCTAATGGTTTTCTACTTTATCCCTTCACAGCGCCACTTTTTCCATCCTTTCGCGTCAGTCCATTGGGTTTAGTCACAAAGAAATTTTCCGGTAAATCCCGCCTTACAGTAGATCTTTCGGCTCCGCACTGTTCCACCACTTCTTTTTCCATTAATTCCTTAATTGATAAAACCGAGTTTTCTCTATCGTACTTAACCGTCGATTACGCATTTCAAATTATCCAACGACTCGGAAAAAATTCATGGCTTCACAAAACTGACGTAAGAAATGCCTTCAAATTACTCCCAATTTCCCCGAGTCTGTGGCATCTATACAGAATCAAATGGGAAAATTCATACTACTTTCACAGTCGGCTTGCTTTTGGGTGCCGTTCGAGCCCAAAAATCTTTGAATTATTGTCCACAGCCATCTGCTGGATTGCCCAAAACATTTACGGCATACAAAATATTCTACACTTATTGGATGACTTTCTTGCCATCAGCCCTGCTGACTCGGATCCCACGCACACGCAACACTCCTTTCTTTCCCGTTTTCAAACCTTCGGTGTGCCTTTGTCCCTAGAAAAAAACGGAAGGGCCTTCAATACCTTGGAATTATTCCTCGATACAGAAAAGATGGAAATGCGCTTACCTGATGAAAAGCGAGTAGTCATTTTGCGACAAATCAAAAAATTCTTACATAAAACATCATCTACAAAACGCTAACTCCTCAGTCTCCTGGGCGATTTAGTTTCTCATGTCGCGTTGGTGTGCCAGGGCGTTCTTTCGTACCCATCTTATTATCCTTTCCTGTTCAGTCACGGAACTTTGGCATCATGTCTCAATCTCCGCTGCTTGTCGTAGGGATCTGGGAATGTGGCACCAGTTCCTATCCTCTTGGAATGGTGTGTCTGTTTTAGAGCCCTTTTCCACTCTGGCGTCTGACTTGGAGCTATTCACATATGCCCGCTCAACCAAGGGTTTTGGGTGTTATTTTCGGGGGAGATGGTTTCAAGATACATGGCCTCTTGTTTAACAGCCTAGCCGCCATCCTCGTTGGTCCATGGCTCTCCTCGAACTTTATCCCATCACCGTCGCATCTGTGCTTTGGGGTCACCTTTGGGCTAAAAAACGCATTGTCCTTTCTTGCGATAATGATGCTACAGTCCATATTATCCGGAAGGGGCGTTCTCCAATTCAGCCTATCATGAAACTCATGCGACGCCTCACTTATGTCCTTACTTTTTCTACCCGCCACATTCCAGGAAAAACAAATATAATTGCCGATTCTATCTCTCGATTCCAGGATTTCCGTCACCTAGTTCTAGAAGCAGGGCTACAGCAATACCTTTGTCCCGCTGCATCACAAGTTCTCCCGGACTAGATCAGGTTGTGCAATCCCTTTGGTGCAACCCCATCAGTGCGGCCACGCGATGGTCCTACAATACCGGTTTTTCATGCTTCCGGAGGTTCCTTTTGTTTCATTGTTCAGACGATCTCCAATCTGCTTCCCATCGCTTACCAGTTGTAACCGAAGACTTACTGCTACAGTTCATTGCTTGCAGCTTCAGCATGTTGCACCTGTCTCACTCAACCATTAACTTGTATCTGGCAGGCGTTCGTTTCCACTACCTTGCTTCTGGTTTGCCTGGCCCTTTGCAGTCTCATTCCGGCATCACCTGGCCGCGCCTGCAGCCTATCCTAAAAGCGCTAAAAAAAAACAAACACCGTCTTCTCATATAGTCCGGCTCCCTATCACAAGTGACATCTTGACTAGTCTGGTGCACCTCCTCGCATCTGGCCCTTTTTCTCCATAAACCAACCTTCTTATGCAAACAGTTTTAACCACAGCTTTCTTTGGCTTTCTACGATGTGGCGAATTTACCAATGCTACTCATGCATTCGATAGCTCCTATCATTTTTGTCTAGAGGACCGTTCCTTTTCCCCAGATAACTCTAAAGCACTCCTCCGTCTCAAATCTTCCAAGACCGACCCTTTTTGTCCACGGGTAATAATCCGCCTTTTTCGATCAACCACCCACTGTGTCCAGTCTCATTTCTCCTCCGCTTTGCCAAATCCCGCCGTCGTGCTGGGGCACTCCCGTCAGATCCCCTCTTCCTAACGGAAAATCGGCACCCTTTAACGCGTGCTTGTTTCATCGCCCTGCTTCGTACCTTGCTTGGTATGCTAGGCTTATCGCCTCTGCAATTTTCCGGTCACAGCTTTCGTATCGGCGCTGCGATAGCTACGTGCACTGCCCGCCTCGAAGATCATTTAATACGCACCCTGGGACGGTGGTCCTCGGACTGTTATCAACGGTATATACGCACTCCTGATCGCGTTATTCAACAGGCCCAAATTTCTTTGTGTCAACCCAACCTCCCCTCTGGTGACCCACCACCCACACATGTCACACCATTTAACCCTTTACCTAACATGAAAAGCAGACGACACATGCAAAAAAAATTCTTGAATGACTAATTTTTTTCATTTTTTGTCTCAAAAACATAGGTTATGACCCCTCATTGGAACGAGCTCGACGAGCTCGTTCCAATGAGGGGTCATAACCTATGTTTTTGAGACAAAAAATGAAAAAAATAATGAAAATTAATTGGCGATTTTTGAGAATAGCGCTGGCCGGTTTTGGCCGTTACGTTGGGTAAAGGGTTAACGCCTTTTGTAACAGTTGACAGGTCAGGTGCAATATGCTTTATCTATACATTTGCTGCCTTCAGCAACTTTCATGATGCGTGTGCCCTCGCATTCTGGCACATTATATTGTATATATATGTATATAGTCTTCATTGCACGTTCACTCAAAAAACCTCCGACCGGCGTCAGAAATTGCATATGTTCCAACCTGCCGCACCTCTTTGACCTTGCGGCTTTGCTAGCCAGCGCTATCATCTCAACCACTTATGTTGGTGCAGTTCACCTCCTGTTATGTCGCCTTGTACTCATGTCCCACTGCCTGTTGGTGCGGCCAGCAGACTGATGGGCGTGGTGCTTTGCCTTAATTTCTATCGTCTCGTGACTCCCAGCAGCGAGTAGCAGCATTCATCATCTTTTTCATCCTTCTTCGCGGCTTCGCTAGCCAGCGCTAGCAGTTCACACAACATTGTAGGCATGACTCAGAAGTCTTCTGACGCTACCCAAACAAGTCTCACAGTCCCCAGGCTTTGCCAGCGGAATGTCGGACGTGCTGCAGTGCTGCGCCTTAGTCTTCCAATAGTCTTGTATATTTCATCAGTGCCTTGTATCGCACTCCATGTTTCGTACAGACAGCGACATACTGCCTCCAGCGCCCATCGCTTTTCAACTTGTGTACCATGAATTGGTACACAATCTTTGCTACACCCAACCATTGCTTACGTTATGCCCTGTCAAGCTTCCTTCACCCCCCGGGTTCACTAGCTGGCGCTAGCCTGTTCACCCTTGTTCTGACTCACATTCTGTTATGTCACCTAAAAGCGCGTTCCACAGCCTCTCGGTGCAGCCGGGGTCTGTGAAACGTGATGCTAAGTTTTGCCATAGTATCCTTTTAACTATGTAACATTATTTTTCGCAACCACATCCTCGCAGCTTCGCTAGCTGGCGCTAGCAATCCATACACCGATGGTCTTACTTGCCTAATAGTAGTGTTGGCTGAATAATGGTGATCGTCAGGATTTTCGGTTGAAATTAAAATTATTCAAAATTATTAACATGACTTCACTGTTATTCGCGGGTCAGCCTCCATGATAATACTGGTTAGCTGGGTGTACGTTGTGGCGTTTCCCAACTACTAAGCATAATCTTCAATTGCGATGGCAGCTTTTGACCGGTGTCAAGGACATTTCATTTCTTTAACGTTCAGCTTATGCACACATATCATTATCTCTTTAATAATTAGTTACATATACATTTATTACGTCTACAACTCGTGCCTTTTCCGGTGGTGCTCGTGCCTTCATGGGGGCTCTCAGCTGATGTGGCTACCAGCTTCGTTTGCCCCTATGTTATCACATATTTCCCCCATTCAGTCTCGACTCAGCCATATACAGGCCTGCACACACGCCAAGCTGACGTGTACAGCCATCCCACAACCAATGGTCTTGGGATGACTATTACATTTCCAGGCTGGTACCGGTATTCTGTTTTCTGACTGAAAATATATCAGAATGTTTAGTAGAATATCTGAATATTTATCGTTTACAATGCATGCATGTTTTCAACAATTGCGAGCAGGATGTTCTAACGAAAGATGAGTTTATTTCCGACGATCATACAACTTGAAGGAGATATAATTACTTATTTTTTTCAACGTAAATTTGGAAAATTTATAAAAGAATAAGTCAATTTGGACACGAGTACATTTTAAATTAACCCTTTACCTAACGTAACGGCCAAAACCGGCCAAGGCTATTCTCAAAAATCGCCAATTAATTTTCATTATTTTTTTCATTTTTTGTCTCAAAAACATAGGTTATGACCCCTCGTTGGAACGAGCTCGTCGAGCTCGTTCCAACGAGGAGTCATAACCTATGTTTTTGAGACAAAAAATGAAAAAAGTTAGTTATTCAAGAATTATTTTGCAAGTGTCGTCTGCTTTTCAGGTTAGGTAAAGGGTTAAAATTTCATAAAGGGTTATATGTGACATTATTATTATTATATTGTTATATTATTATTATTATTATTATTATTATGTGACAAAACTGATTGGAAAATGTTCCTCATATGATGAGGTTATGTTTCTAGTTAAACCCATTGGAATTTTCAAAAAATGTCCAAAATTTAGTCATTGGGACATAATGCTTTCTATATAAATTTTAGAACCCGAAACGCCCCATGAGAAAAAACTCACCCGGCCTGGGAACAGGTTTCTGTAGTAAATATTTTTTCCCACTCTAATTTAACCTTTTACCTAACCTGAAAAGCAGACGACACTTGCAAAAATAATTCTTGAATAACTAATTTTTTTCATTTTTTGTCCCAAAACCATAGGTTATGACCCCTCGTTGGAACGAGCTCGACGAGGGGTCATAACCTATGTTTTTGAGACAAAAAATGAAAAAAATTAGTTATTCAAGAATTATTTTTGCAAGTGTCATCTGCTTTTCAGGGTAGGTAAAGGGTTAAATATATTTTTCTCGTACAAGAGATTCTGAGAGGTATGAATCACCTCACAATATCCAAATTGTCCCTAACCTGGTGAATAGATATATTTACAACATACCGCTCATCCCCCCCACCCCCCCCCCCACCCCCCCCCCCCCCCCCCCCCATACACACACACACACACACTGGATCAAGGAAACAGTGTAACATTTTTCAAACATTTTCTACGAGATGGTGTTTCCGTGAAAATATTAGCAAGATAGGCCAACATGTATAAATACGATTGTTGCGCTCACCTTTTAAAATATTATCAATCGAAGTGAATGGCTTGAGTCTCTTATATTCCGTAAGTTGTCCACTATATATATATAACTATCGAGGGATCTCTGTCAGTAGCAACATTGGAAAGGTTTTCTGTAAAGTCCTTTATGGGAGACTAGAGGAGGTGATTGAAGAGAAGGGTTTTTTGGGAGAAATCCAGAATGGCTTCAGGAAGGGAAGGAGAGTAACCGACCATCTTTTCACGCTATCCCAAATGATAGAATCCGCGAAAGCAAAAAAGAAAAAGATGTTTATGGCCTTTTTGGATGTCAAAAAGGCATACGAGGGAGGGTATGTGGCGCAAGCTGGAGGCTCTGGGCTTAGGAGGCGAGTTTGTTGGAATTATGAAAGCATTATATAAAGATGTACAGAGTGAACTTAGCCTGGGAAACATTACAACAAAACGTGTGCCTATGGAGACAGGCCTAAAACAGGGGTGCATCCTTTCGCCAATCCTGTTTGCATTGTACATCAAAGGTTTAGGAGATGAACTCCTGCGTAGCGACGAGGGGGTAGCAGTTGGAGACTTGAAGACCCCAGGGCTATTTTTTGCAGACGATATAGTTCTAGTGTCAGAAAGCGAAGAGGGGCTAACGAAAATGCTGGGAATTGTTGGGAAATATGGGAGCAAATGGAGACTCGAACTTAATGAAAGCAAGAGCAAAGTTATACCTGTGGGCCGCAAAGTGGACCCCACTCGAAGGTGGAGAGTGGGTGAGTTCTGCATTCCGGAAGGGAGCAGCAAACTTCTCAGTGTAGGAGAGACAGGTGATTATGAGTATTTGGGGGTAGATATAAATATTACAGGAAGAGGCATCTACCGAAACCACACAAATAAATTGATTCTGAAGGAGAAGCGAATCCTTAACCAAATGAAACTTATAGGGAGAAACAGTTTCAATAAGGTTTTCGTGGGGAAAACCATTTGGGAAATGGTGGGGCTGCCAAGTATAACATACGGTACGGAAGTGGTACCCCTAAACCAGACGGCCGTAAAGAGCTTGGCAATATTACAGAACGATGCAGGCCGATGGATAACGGGGTCGAGTAATGCCACAGCGCTAGAAGCAACCAGGGGTGAGCTTGGGTGGATGAGGATCAAGGACAGGATAGACCTGTTGAAACTCGGTTATCTTAATTATTTGGTGAATCTCCCCGACAGCCGATGGTGTAAAGTAATGTTCCTGAGAATTTTCAACTCAAATATCAAAACGGGGTGGATGGTCCAAGTGAGGGAGCTAGTAGAGAACTACTCATTGGAGATCTCGGACCTGGACGCTGGGGCAAACCAGGGTAAAAAAATCATCAGAGAAAGGGTCATGGAGGATTGTAACCGTAATTGGCGAGAGGGGGTCAAATCAAAGAGGTCTTTGGGTGGCCTGCGTGATAAAGAGAGGCCAGGTTTTGAAGAGTACCTTGATGGCACCTCTGGGGGGTCACTGCAGTTCAAGCTGAGGACGCGATCCCTGGAGCTGAGGGGAAAAA
Organism: Pictodentalium vernedei; assembly: GCA_031216915.1. Classification (NCBI taxonomy): domain Eukaryota; kingdom Metazoa; phylum Mollusca; class Scaphopoda; order Dentaliida; family Dentaliidae; genus Pictodentalium; species Pictodentalium vernedei. The sequence continues at coordinate 93,843,470 of CM062288.1, forward strand.
TTGGGAAAGACTGTGAAAGGGAGTGCCAGATGTGTAACTTGGGCATGGTGGAGACCCTGGAACACTTTCTTCTAGAATGCCCAAAGTATCAGTCTAAAAGAATGAGATTCACTGGGAGTATAATGGGGAAGTGGGATGGGAGAATGAAGGACATGTGGTTAGGGGGAGACTCAAAGGAGAGGGTTAATGTGCTAATCGGAGAGATTGGGAAGAATGGGGTAAGGGATGTCATCAAGCAGTTCGTCTCCGAATGTTGGGAGGAGAGGAGAAGCGTGGGAACAGGGAGGCAGTTGGGAGTTCAGGGGTAACCAAGGCCTTCTCGTCCGAGAACCGCGACAAATCAGCGGCTGGCCAAAGTGTTATTATTATTATTATTATATGAAATAATTAATATGTGACGTTTTGACCAAAATTATGTGACGTTTTGACTAAAAAGTGTGTGACGTTTTGACCAAAAGTATGTGACGTTTTGACTATAAAATGTGACGTTTTGACCATTTTGAAATGTGACGTTTTGGTTATGTGACATTTTGACCTGTTCTCGTGTGGCTCGGGGGCCGAGCGGTCTTCACGTTTTCAGATCATTTTTTTCGCCTCAAATGCAAAGCGTCATTATGACCCGGACATTGGAATTGCAACGAGCAGGATCTGGCAAGGCCTAAAAGGGTTATGTTTTTGGGCAAAAAAAGAAAACACGTAAATCGTGCCCCCCCCCCCCCCCACCCCCAGCAAACAGCAGGCACCCTTGTTTGGCTGAGTGTCACAATGGGGACATATACCGAACTAGTAGGTCCTAATTTGTTTGCAGAAAGTTCTAAATGTGTCTCAATAGCTGTTGTCAGGTATTCCACCCCATTTGAACACCGTGACACAATCACACACACACTCACAGGTACACTTTAGTCTAGCTTCTCTTTTTTCAACCCTCAAATTAACCTGCTTACTCTTTCCCTTTTTTCCAGCTTCGACAAAAGTTCGTGACTCTTTCCCGGACGACTTTCTTTCCATGGTTCATCCTTCTCCACAGGCCCGTGACCAAAAGGCAATCAAATTGGTCTCCATTAATTTCCCCACGACTTGTAAATCCTGTCCTGTTTTGTCTCTGGAACTGTTTGCCTCGTTACATGAAGTGATCTCCCAAATTTCGTACATATTTAATGCAAATAGAATTGGATAAATGATTCTATCCTGCTCGGTGTCTATCGCCTTAGGAACCTTTTTTATTACAAAGCATAGGCGGATTTCGCTTTTAACAAAAATGTGTACCCAGTGCTTAAAATAATAATACCAAAAAAATGCAAAAACAAACGCACGTACACGCAAACCCAGGATCTCAAACTTCATCAGCATGCCCCATCAATACATGGTCATATATACATATGTTGGCTATGTGCTTTTAAAAATCTAGAAATTCCACCAACGCTGAAGGGCGTCGCTAAGGGTAATGTATTGAGAGATGTGACACCCCAGTAACAGTCTGTATGCAGCTATATGGTATCTGTGTGCTATGTGCTATCTATGTAGTTCTATGAATCTGGTAATTCTTCGCACCCCACGCCTACTGAGTATTATTTATGTTGTGAGTGTGCTACATTTTATGAAGTTTATTTCATATGTTGAGCATGTTTTAAAGAGAATAAAAGACTTGAAATTGTATTTTTTTCACTTTTGAATGATCACCCACTTGAGGGGGGAAAATGACTACTTTGGGGGGTGGAATGACTACTTTGGGGGGAAATGACTACTTTGGGGGGAATGTCTGGGGGAAATGACCAGTTGGGTGGGGGGGGGGGGGGGGGGTGACGGGGGGGGGGGAGATTGTTAGGGGGAAGTGTCTTACACCCATTTTTCCAGTCGGAACATTTCGTCAGGATTGGAGTGTATGTTCTGATTCTCACTTGCTAGTATGTTTCTTCTTTACTTGAATCTATGTCTCGCACACAACTAGTCAGTTATGTAAATGGAGGTCCGATCGAAGTATCCACCAATTCGGGTTGTTGGGGATACAGCACATGACCAATTTAGAGTAACTGTCATTACATGTTAATAAAATAGCAGATTCGGTCACGACTTCTACATGCATATTTTATATATCCAAAATACCCCCCCCCCCCCCCCAAGAAGTCTCGACCTGTTAACCCTTTACCTAACATGAAAAGCAGACGACACTTGCAAAAAGAATTCTTGAATAACTATTTTTTTAAATTTTTTGTCTCAAAAACAACATAGGTTATGACTCCTCATTGGACGAGCTCGTTCCAACGAGGGGTCATAACCTATGTTTTTGAGACACAAAAATAAAAAATAATGAAAATTAATTGGAGATTTTGAGAATAGCGCTGGCCGGTTTTGGTCGTTACGTTGGGTAAAGGGTTAACCATAATACCGACTGACTTATATTCAAACACTACATCAGGCGTCATCGAGGCATGCCTTGGACGAAGTGACAAGTCAGGTTTACACCCCACCAATAGGTCCTCTTCGCGACGGCCTTGCAAATGCCATTTCCTCTTGTGCGAAGGGATGAGCAGATTATTAGCAGCTCATGTGGTGCCATTTGCGTGACGTCACGGCCATCGATTCATTTTCCAAGATGACAATGCAATAGCACACAGGGCCCGTGTCGCCAGGAGCAGAACATCACTAAGTCCAGACCTTTCCCCATTCGAGCATGAGTGGGGTATGCTTGGCAGGTGCCTACGACAACGCCAACAACCCCCCCTACCAATTTCCAGGAACTCGCCGCTGCACTGCAGGAAGAATGGAATAACATCACGTCGCCTGAGTGCTAGAATGTCCTGTGTCCCATAGGGTACATAGGACATTCTAGCACTCAGGCGACGATCAGTGAAGCTGATATTAGACGTTTGGTGAGGAGTACGTCACGTCGGATCCGCGCTAGTCTCGCGAACCATAGATATCGGTGGTTTCGTATATACGAAAAAGTTTTCGTGTTTTCGTTTAAACGAAAAACTTTTCGTATATACGAAAGTGGTTTCGTATATACGAAAGTGGTTTCGTATATACGAAAAAGTTTTCGTTTAGCCTAAACAAAAAAGTTTTCGTATATACAAAGAGGTTTCGTTTAAACGAAACAATTTGATTTTTTTTTCCACGTGGCAGCAATACGCTTCCGTAGGTGGAACTGTATGCGAATGAGCTGAAAGATATTCACTATGTTTGGATCTCATATTGATGTTTTTTTTTTTTAAAGACTTGTGTGTGTCATATATTATCTGTCTGTTGTCCATCCCTTGTGCTGCTTTCATAATGCACTGGAAAGTGATATTATGCATATACCTGATTTCTACTTCTATTGTCAGGCTGAAAAAATTGAATTCGCAGTATGAACCGGTGCGCCTTTATACCGCAGGTCCCCGATTTTACCGCAGGCTACCGCAGGTCCCTCAAAATTACCGCAGGTCCCTTGTTTTTCTGGGTATTATCTTTGTTTTAACTAACAGTTCGAGGCAACTGTCGTCTCGTTGATATTTGGGGGTATTTTACACCAAAAATCAATAATAACGGAGCGTATTTTTCTATTTACGCCATATAAACAACATAAACTTATCACACTCTGCTCGTCTAAACAACCGCAGCCCCGCAAAATTACCGCAGGTCCCTTGTTTTGCGGGGTATTATCTTTGTTTTAACTAACATTTTGACGCAAATGTGGTCTCGATGATATTTGGGGGTACTTTACACCAAAAATTAATAATAACGGAGCGTATTTTTATATTCACGCTCTTCGTGTCTAAACAGCACACACGCACACAATCGGAAACATGATTCAAAATATTCCAGCGATGCAGGTTAGCCCAACTTTGCGACATTACTATATCGTATTTCTCGGGGCATGGCTTTTGGTAATTCATTGCATTTATTGGGCATAAAAGGCCTGCTGTCGAGCCTGACCACAGGTCCCAAAATCGATCGTAAACTACCGCAAGTCCCTTAAAATAGATTTCTTTCGCTAAACAAGATGGCTGTTTCTTCCACAAGTCGAGGGACCTGCGGTATATTAAAACTATCACAAGCTACCAGAGGGCCATATGAATTATTTCCCTGCCCCCCCCCCCCCCCCCCCCAAAAAAAAAAAAAAAAAATTCTAGCAATGTACCACACCATTCTCGAAACAAGGAACCTGCCAGTGCTGTAGAACAAAAACTATCAGAAGCTATTGCATGGAATTGGGATGTATTACCAAGACAAAAAAAAAAAAAAAAATTAAACTATTTTTTAGTAATAATAATAACTCTTTGGCCAGCCGCTGATTTGTCGCGGTCCTCATAAGAGAAGGCCATCATTCCCCCTGCACCCCACCCCCTCTTCCCCTCCTCTCCTCCCAGCATTCAGATATAAACTGCTTAATAGTGTCCCTCACTTCCTCTTTTTCAATTTCTTCAATAAGCATTCCTACCCTCTCCCTCGTGTCCCCCTTCAGCCATCTATCCTTTGTTTCTTCACCCCACTTCTGCATTATTCTTCCAGTAAATTTTATTCTATGAGGTATATACTGTGGGCATTCCAAGAGAAAATGTTCCAGGGTCTCCACTACTCCGGAGTGGCACATTTGGCATCCCTTTTCTCCATCTCTCCCAATTTTCCCCCGAAGCTCCAGTGATCTTGAACTCAGTTTGAACAGCAGTGACCCTCCAAAGGTGCCATCTAGGTACTTCTCAAAAGCTGGCTTTTCTTTATATTGTAACCCCTGCAGTGATCTTTTCACGCTAACCCCTGCTCGCCAGTTTCGATTGCAATCTTCCATGACTCTCTTTGACAAACCTTTTGCCTTCTTTAATTCCTACTTCTATGTTTGTGACCTCTATAGAGTAATTGTCCATTAGTTCCCTCACATGTTTTGACCACCCCGTATCTATATTAGAATTCCAAATGGTATCGAGCATCAATTTGCACCACCGGTTGTCAGGCAGGTTTCTCAAGTAATTAAAGTAACACAGTTTTCCCAAATCTACCCTGTCCTTGATTTTCATCCACCCAAGCTCCCCCCTTACTGCTTCCAAAGCTGCAGCATTACTCGACCCTGTTATCCATCTGCCGGCATCATTCTGAGTACTTTCCAACTTCTTAATAGCGGTTTGGTTTAATGGAATCACGTCCGTGCCATACGTTATACTTGGTAAACCCACCCTCTCCCACAGTGTTTTCCCCACAAAGACCTTGTTGAAACTATTTTTCCCTAAAAGTTTTAGTTGGTTCAGAATTCTTTTCCCCTTCAGAATCAGTTTGGCTGAGTAATTTCTGTACACCCCTCTTCCCGTTACATTTATGCTTACCCCTAGATACTCATACTCTCCCGTTTCTCCTACAGTGATTTGTTTGCTTTCCCCTTCGGGGATTGAGAACTCCCCCACTCTCCATCTCTTCGTCATATCTACCTTGCGTCCAACGGGTATTACCTTGCTTTTATTTTCATTTAGTTCGAGCCGCCAAGTGTTCCCATATCTACCAACAATTTCCAGCAATTTCTCTAGCCCCTGTTCAGTTCTAGACATTAACACCATGTCGTCCGCAAAGAATAAGCCTGGTACCTTTATGTCTCCAACATTTACCCCCTCCGCACTCTGAATTAGTTCGTCCCCTAAATCTTTAACATACAATGCAAACAAAATCGGTGAAAAGATACACCCCTGCTTGAGGCCTATATCCATAGGGACTCGTTTTGTAGTGATACTCCCTAGACTGAGTTGGCTTTGCACATCTGTATACAGTGCTTTCATGTTGGGACCCTCACCCTTCCTATACAATCCTTCCCTGCCTCTGTTAGGCTATTTACTATGCCATCTGAAATACTCTGGACATTTGCATCCCTAGGTATACATTCAAGACTTGGTTTTAGTTTTTCCCGAAACTGCTTCCAGTCGGCTCCTTGTTTTAGTCCCCAAACTTCCTTGAAGGTATTTCTGTCTCTATTCGTCTTTTTGCCCATAATCTTAACTGTTATCAGGTTGTGATCACTACCCAAGTTATTTTTTCCCTCGTCATCTATTTCTACATCTATAACCTCCCTCCATACGCTAACGTCAGTGAGTATATAATCAATTATTGTTTTCTTATCGTTCCTCTCCCAGGTCCATTTACCCTTACATTTCGCATCCCTGTTCAGGATCTTTAAACCAAGCTCTTTTGATAGGTCCAACATCTTCCTCCCATTCGTGTTAATTTTCCTATCACCTCCCTGTATGCCCTCCTCCTTATCCTCGATGTGCCCATTGAAGTCCCCCATTAGGACAATACTGAACCCTCTGCTTTCAAGCTCTGTGATATTCGATCTAAGAGTTGTATATATTGAATCATTCCACTCGGGCTTACTTCCCTCCACTGCTAAGTATACAACACCAACGGCAACACTCCTGCTTCCTAACTTGATTTTTGCCCAGACTATTTCGTTGGATACTGGAATCTGAGTCCTTGCTTCTGTGAGATCTGTAATCAATGAGGGCTGTAATTCCTCTTTAGCGCAGATGCCAACACCCCCACCCCGTTTCTGACCCTCAGTTCGCCCAGCTCCTATCCACACGCAACCCTTCATCTGATCAACCCGCTCATCCCGTCGTATCCACGTCTCACTTAGACCCATTATATCGAAGTCTCCTTCGTCCATCATTGTTGATATTTCGCTTACTTTCTTGTGCAGACCCTGGATGTTGCAGTACCCAAACTTAATGAATCTTTGTTTTTTTGTCATCACTGGCACATTATTATACCCCTGGTATGTCCCTGTGTTGTGCATGTTTGTTGTTCTTCCTATGTTCCCAGCATTTGTGCCCCTCTGGGTTATCGGCTGTGGTCCCCTACCCCCCTTTTCTCCAAAAAAGGCCCAGCCACCTGTAAAATTTTTTGGCCCAACAGGTCTGTACCCATCCTACTTAAATGCAATCCGTCTCGCCCATACAACTCTCCTTGTCCCCAGAATGAATCCCAGTGGTCAATGAAATGTATTCCCAAGTCTTTGCAGTGCTCTTCCAGCTCCTCGTTTAGTGCCATAATCCGCGAGTTCCTCTCATTCCCACCACCCATAACGGGAAGCACCCCTGAAACGATGATCCGAGCATTCCTGGTAAGTAGCTTACTAATTAGGTCCTTGTATGTGTCCACCAAACGAACTGATTTCCTCTCCCTGATGTTATTGGACCCCACATGTAATACCACTACCGGATCAGGCCCCGACCCAGCCACAATACCGTCCACTCTATCCCTCAGGTCCTCCATTTTAGCCCCCGGAAAGCACAGAACTGTTCTATTTTTACTGTCCGGACCACAGACAACCTTGTCGATCCCCCGAACTATGCTACTTCCCGCAACCACCAACTTACTTTTGGCCCTCGCCCTATTTATCTCCTCTAGTCTCCTATTGTTTACAGCGTCCTCTTCCTCTCCAACAGCCCCACTCGGAATCACTATCGGTATCGGTATCTTAACCTAGGATTACTCCTATCCTTGTCCCTCCGTCTCTTTCCAGGCCCTGAACTACCTGGACTACTCCCCTGGTCTTCTCCCGGATCCCTCCTCCTTTTTCCTGGCCTAGACCCCAAGCTACTATCTGTTGCAACTACCTCCATCCCCTCCTCTGACTCTTCCGAATCGAGCACATCAAATCTGTTTCTGGTGCTGCACTCCCCACTGCCTTTGGGCTTTACACCCCTATCTACCTGCTTCTCTGGCCCCCTTTCCTACCACTTTTGATAGTCCACGCCAAACGCTTTACAGCATTGCTCCGGCCTGGACCCCCCTCATCTGTCCTACGTACTTTTCTAGCAGCCCCCACCTCATCACCTACCTCATTCACATCAAAGGTTCTACCCCCATGTTTCCTCTTGGAACCACCGACAACCATCCATCCTTCTCGGAAAGCTACTTTCACAGGCGTAACTCCAGACAGCCCCGCCCTACCAAGTTTTCCCTTCAGCTCAGCAATCTCCCCCTCAAACTTAACAATTGTCTCAAGTAGGCGGAGGATTTCCTGACAGTTTGCACATACCTCTCCATATCCCATCGAACGACAGTCCCCATACATCATAGAACACTGTTTACAAACTTCAAGCCCAATAATATCGCCATCGGTAGCCCCACCAACCCGGCTCTGACAGACACCCCCAGTGACCTCTGTCTGCACACCAATACTTACCCCGTTGGCACCGTTGACCTGGACCGCGATATTACACGTATTAGTGATGACCAAAACTGGTTATTATAATATATTTTTAATAATACCACAGGTCGCTTGTTTTGCTGTGATCTTCACAAAACAATGTACCTGCGGTATAATAAAACTATCACAAGCTACCGCAGGTCCCTTTTAGTTTTTCCCCTCATCTTCACTCTCTCCGTCATTTACTGCAGGTTAATACTGATAAATGCGACATTCTTCCTCAGATAGACAACTAAATGATTTCACACCTTTGTCGCATCTTGTCGACAGCTTCAAGCAGGCTACTGCTTAACGAACACAAATTTCGCGCCGTCGTACATTTTATAAACCTTATTAATCATCAAAATACTCATCAGAAGTGAATAAAATTTTACAAACGAATAATATATACCCACATATACCTGCAAATGCACCCTCAACCATTTTTAACTTGTATTTCCTATTATTTTCTCTTCTGTTCGTTTATGTTCGTTTATGTTCGTTTGTGTTCGTTAAATAGTAGGACCGCACTAGTGGGGCAAACCGGACCGGTGTGTCCCATTTTGCCCCAACGGAACTAGAAACTGTAATTGATAACACTGACCCGTTTTGCCCCGTGGGACTGTTATAAAACTCCACGTTTTATGTACCCCTGTGAACGGTAAAATCGCCTAGTGAATGTGTGAGGAGGAGGGTGGGGGGGGGGGGGGGTGCAGGTGAGTGTTAGACCTGCATTATTTGACTGACGGTGTAATTGAATGCGAACGTGTGTGCGGATGTACGTGCATAAATCTTTTTTATTTACTTTAGGAGGAAAGGAACAGACATCTCTCTTATAAATAAGTACCATGGTACACCGCAGTTATGTTACCAAAACACCCTGGTAGCCTATACAAGAGTAACGCCTGATATTACCGGGATATTTGGGGACAATACAAAGGCTTATAGTTACTATTGGGTACCATCAAACTTTTCTGTTGGCAATAATTTGTTCCGTGGGCAGGGCCGGTGCTACCATTAGGCCAGCTAGACAACAATTTAGGGTGCAGACCTCAAAGGGGCACAGTACTGGCCTTTAAGTGTCACAATTTTATAAAAATGACATGTAGTTGTTTCAAGAAGAAAAAAATAGGTCAAAGATTTGGGATGGGGCTGGAAGATTTTGCCCGAAAAGTGATGCTGCAGGCATTATTGAGACAAGTGGAGCTTGGGTGAGTGTGAATGTATAGGAGGAGGTGGAGGCTAGCGGACAGTTTTTGTCTGGAATCAGCTAGAATAAACTCTGTTACACCTGTATGTCGATAGCCATTAGACGGCTTTTCAATCTTATGAAGCGGTAGTCCAAACTTGGGCACAGTGTGAAGTCAGTAATATACTTTTTTGGTGCGATGCATCCTGTGGGCCGTACCACATCAGTTATTATATTACGGGTCCTTTTGGGTCCAGGTTCGGACAACAGTAACTGGCAAAACATTTCCTAATGGAGACAAGACTGCACAAGGACTCCAGTCAAGCTTGCCCGACAAAAATATGAAAATTGCCAGTGGGGGGTGGGGGGGGGGGGGTGCAAGAACATGGCCTTGCCTAGTGCACAAAACATACTGGCGCCGACCCTGTCCGTGGATCTGTGTTCAATTCACTACGGGATCAGCTATAGCAACCAGTTGTTCTTCACACGCGCACTCGTTGCTTCGGTCGTATTTCTAACAAGTCCATGCACTGATGGAGTTCCCCCACTACACTATTATCGCTAATATCAGATGTTTCCGATAGATTCTTAAATAGACTATAATGGTGCGCAAGGATCTATCGAAAACATCCAAATACACGATGTACAGGGTGGGGGTACATGTGGCCACAACTGCGAACTTTTTTCCCACACATTTTTTAAGAAATGTCATCCATTGAGTTTATTTTTTTGAGATAATGCAAATATTTCAAATTAACGAAACGTCGGTAAAATATCCATGTATGTAACAACAAAAACTAGCGGTACTTATATACTAGGTGTGAGTTTTATAAACACTGAAGACCGAACTCAGATTTCATTTGAACCTACTAACTGGGCTCGCTCTTCTCAAGTGAAGTGAGCCCTTTCGTAATGTCAAACAGAGCACATGCACGAAGTCCTGACAAAACGTCGAACAGGAAGGGGCGTAGGAACCGTAGGGGTGGTGGGGCCACAGGGGGTACGTGCCCCCCGAGTTTTTTCCGTGTTTGGGTGAAAATAATAGGCCTCGTGGTGAACTCTCCTACTGCCCTACATGTCTGTGGTTTTGCACCAGTGTTGGCTGCCTGTAGAACCAGCCAACACTGTCGAATTTGTCTTGGTACTGCATGCACTCCAGTGTAACTTACACTGGTGTGTATGCAGTACCAAGACAAATTCAGTTTATTGGTTGTGGTTTCCATGACGTACTCATGACCTATAGAGGCATGATCAGGCATCTGTTCCAGCGGATACGACATTTCCTTTGCGTAAATTTCGCAAATCCCGTAACACTAGTATGCAGCATTTGCATAATTCACGGGAAAGAAGTGCCAGCATCTTTAAAAAATTCCAACATCACCCTGTTAAAAAATCGACTTTTTCTACTGAAGAAAACAATAAGATTTTCATCCCAAAAGCCACCAGAATGCACCATTTGATACCTCTGTTTAAACAATTTCTGGATATGCCCCCCCCCCCCCCCCCCCATTCACTTCTCACCTTCAGCGCTCGTGTCAGATGCCTTCGACATCTCCAGCCCAGCCATATCATTCAATAATCAGAAATGTGCCCCCCCCACCCCCCAACATTCAGAAATGTGTGCACCCCCCCAAACATTCAAATGCTTTCTATGCCACTAGGTTCAATGTCTGAAATATGAGCCAGGCCATCGGAGTCCCACCCCCACACTCATCGTCAGACGCGCAGGCTCAACACCCCACCCCATCCACCCCAGCCTTACCACCACCATACACATACTAATTTGGGGAAAATGACAACCCTGCCAACACAACCAGAACCCAATTAACACTGAACGATATTTAATTTGGGTAAAAGAAAGAAAACATTTTGCAATACTTTAGGAGTTCCAAAATCAGTAGATCCTTTCCAAGAGTGCATGTAACTTAGTAAGCAGCTGTGTTTATTTTCGGCATAACACATTTTTTTCACACACAAAATCCCCAGAGCTATAATCAGAACATTTCTCGTGACACCACTCTTTGCAAGTACAACATTCAATCTAGTCCTCTGTGGGTGGATCTGTGTACATCTCCTGGCAGTAAATGCACAAATACGTTTTTTCAGGTGTTGATGATGAAGCTGCCTTTGCTAGTGAATTCTTTCCTCCAACGTTGTTTGCAGTGGCCCTTTTTACAGTTCTTGAAGGTCTCTTTTGTATGTTTTTTTGCTTCGACTTTTTCCCTCCCGGTACAGTTTTTTTGGCCAGTTTTTCAGAAATTAACTTTTGAAATGGTGAACTGGTGATCAATTCTGACTTTTGGGCACGTCGTTTCCTTGAAGAAGCTTCACGAGCCTCAGGAAGAGGTGAAATGTCATATACCGAGTATTTTGTAGAAGATGCCACAGAAAGTGGCAGTTTAAAAACAGACCTGTCCCTTCTCCATTCAAACTGTTGTCTACAGTTGTGACTTCGTCCAGTCCAGTTTTCGAATTCGCTGTTGTCAGTTCGCATTCTGGAAGTAAAGGCCCCTGTTCGACTTCTTCAACTGACTCAACACAATGAACATTTTCTGGTGAAACTGAGGGTACATTGGTTAATGGCTCAGAAATCTGTTTTTCAGTCTCATCATTTGGCTTTGCAGCAGGGCAGTGCACATCTGCTGGATCGAAATCATCGTCCCCGAAGACATCCGGATTGAAGGGAAAAATTCCGGTTGCACGAAACCCACTTACCGCCTTCTCTACAGAAGCTGCACGCATATATGCCATGCTGAACAAACGGGGAACATCGTATTCTGTGACACGTTTCCCTGGATTGGATGTCATGAATTTGTCGACCTCTTGGTTGTAAAAAATTTTGAGTGGACCGTAAAAGGTTCTATCAAAGGGCTGGGTTCGGTGTGATGTGTGTGGAGGAATAGACAACATTTCAATCCCATTTGCCCGAGCAAATTCTATTGCCTACAGTGTTATATGACTCTTGTGGTTGTCGAGTATTAGGATAATTCTTTTCTCAGGGGTAGCTTTCACAAAAGATTGGAAGTGCTCCAACCATTTCAGGAAAACTTCTTGGTCAATCCAGCCAGATTTAGTTGCGAACCCTATAGAACCGACGGGTGCACCTCGCATGAGTATTTCTGTCATTCTCTTTCTAGCGAAGATTAGTACAGGTGGTACAAAGACCCCACATGCACTCATGGCACAAACTGCGGTTGTTGTCCTGCCTCTTTCAGCACTGGTAATACGACCAACCTGCTTCATGCCTTTGAGGGTAATAATATTGCTGGGCTTTTGTACAGTTGTTAGCCTTGTTTCATCTACATTATATATTCTATCAGGAGTTATATTGTCTTTTTCTAGCACTGCTTTTAGTAAGTCAAAAAATCGGGTTACTTCTGTTCGATTGAACCCTGCAGCCGGTGCTATGCTTGTTTGTTCAGGTTTTCGAATAGAAAGTTTCACGTGACGTTTCAAAAAACCGCAAACCCAATCCTTTCCAGCTGATCTTTTTTCTATATTAAAACGGCTGTGAACATTGTTTTTGATGGCAAGTTCATATGCTAAGGAACGCAAGGTTTCTATGGTCAAACCAAAAAACATCTTCTGCATTGTTATGCAGTATTCGACAAGTTCCCCCTCATAATCGTCAAGTACAGGTCTGAACCGACCAAGCTGATTTTTTCCTGGATTTTTAACTTCCCCTTTTATATGGCGCATCAATGTTGATTTAGGAATTTCAAATTCAGCAGCGGCCTTTCTAATACCGGTATTTTTATTTTTCACAGCATCCATAGCTTTGACCAAAGCTTCTTCTGACCAGGTAGCTCGGTTTGTTTTTCTTTTGTATTCTCTAACCATCTCGTTGGCCTGCAGACTTTTTCCTGAAGGTAAAAAGAAAAGTAGCCAACATGTAATATACATCTGTTATGTAGGCATAGTACAGATAATTGAACTAACTATTCGAAATTGAGAGGTGGGAAGCGTCAACGATTCAAAACCACGAAGTAGCCGACAGAAATTTGGCACAGCAGCAGAGGAGGGTTCGGGGAAAATTTTGCAGGCCCCAGGAGGTGGGGCGCACCGAGGCCGAACCATTTTTTCAAATCCACTTTTTTTCACATTATTTCACTGATAAAAGACTTTGGGGCATCGTCGTATCTTTAGTGGTCACTTAAGAACATGATGGTTGTAAGATATAGGTTTTATTTGCTTTGAAAGTTATTTTTCTGTTCTCATTTTAGTGGATGTGGCATCGAAATTGGTATTTATATTAATATAGTGAAAATTTTACGGCTGACCCCCCCCCCCCCCCCTCCCCCCACCGACAGCATTGCAAAATACTGTCGATTAAACAGTTTAAGCGACAATAGTGTGATTTATAATTTTTGTGGGACTGATTTTGAGTTACCAAAAATATTGTGTGGCACGTCGGTGCGCTCCGGATCGACCCACGGAGAGGGGCTCGGTGGCTCGTAGAGCTTCGTTATTCAGTGAATCTCATTTTCTTCCCAAGACGCATCTATTTTCTAATTTAAATAAGTTATTAAAGTTGTACATTACAGTTGTTCTGACATTCAATAGCTCAATCATTCACAGATACTGAATCTGAGTTTGCGTCACAAATTTACCCCCCCCCCCCCCCCCCCCACCCACACACACACATACACACCCTCGCGCGGACACACAAATTTAAACATAAGTCTCGGTGTTCTCCATTCGCATCACTAAAATTATGATACCCCCCTCCAAACTATGTACGGGGCATAACGGGACATGGTCCGTTTTGCCCCAAACTGCTTGTCCCGTTTTGCCCCAAGTGCACAATACTTGGTATTTGAGCAGCGCGCCTTTTTGTGAAAGCAGACGACAGTATATGAGTGAACTATATTATTACTTAATACAAACCCTTCAAGTCACAGTAAAATGAATTGTCAGTGGTGGATCACCAGAACAATATACAGAGCTAACTCAACAGGTTTGCAAGAATTAAAGTGTGCCAATTTGTAAAATTTCTCATAAAATACTCACCGAGCGTTGACTGTTGACAGGGAACGTTTCACGTTCCCTGCTGGAAACGTTCCCTGCTGTTGACTTTCTTATGATGTTGGAGTTACTTCCCTTGGACTGCAGTCTTGACAAAATAATCGAGGAATTGCGCCCCTTTGTATTCAGTGAAACAGTCGCGATCCGTTTTACCCCGCGTCCCGTTTTGCCCCACCTTCCCTATATGCACGTGTATACCGGGCTGCACATTTTTCAAGGGTGACACCGGCGGGCTGTGCGAGGGTGGCGGAGAGGGGTTGGAATATGATTTTGTTTGTTTCCGGTATCCACAACTACATGGAGGCTAAGTTAAAATTCCAATGTTTGCCTCTAATGAATTGTTGAAATTTCGACAGAGGATGAGTGTGTTCGTTTCGTGTTGGTTTTTTCCGCTTTTTTTGGGGGGGGGGGGGGGGGGTGTCGTTGCGGCTTAATTCACTTTCGGCCTGGTATAATTTCGGCGATGAGAGTGGGATCGACCGGGGTGTTTCGACCAAAGCATTCTGGTCTCTATTTGCGTTAGATGAGAGGTGGTTGGGTGGGGTATGGAGCGTGTCTTAACTAGATATGGGCAAAGGCCCAAATTGAACATTTTTGCCCAAAACATGTCTGGGGAGACGAGGAAGAAATGGGAGTTTCTGAATTTCTTTGAAAAACATGGCCGCCAGTGGCCATCTAGGATTTGGCATATAAATTGTCAATAATTCCACTAGTTCAGCCTACTGGCCACACCCCTCCCCAATCTTTTTCACTGAGTAAATGAATTGGCATTGCCATTACTGGATCTTTCTATTTAGTCCAATCCCTTCTTGAACAATTTGAGCTGCAGTGTCATTGACACTTTCGGTTTTTTTGCCCATGTGTCGATAATTCCAATACCTGACATCATTTCCTGGGAAGCCCTTCCCAAGAAATATGTCAAGTCTTGGAATTATCATCAAAGGTAAATTTTATTTATTTATCGGTGCTTAGTGTCAAATCAACATCTAAGGCTGTATCGTGACAATACAACGGATACAACAAGTAAAAATACAAGACTAACCAATCGTTTATACCCATTGCCAACATCAGAGGACTCCCTCCACAGGCATTGATTACTGGATCCTGTTTTACCAGTAAAGCAGGACTTGTTTACCACTGGGAACAGGTACTACTCCGCTTCCCGTCGTTCCTACGGGGATAACAGAGCTAAACTGTGAGGTAAAGTTTCTTCTGGTTACCCTACAACTTATTTCAACTGGTACTGCATCCATCAACTCAACAACTGAACTCATCACCTGAACTCATCAATTCAACTCATCATCATCATCACCATCACGCCATCAACTCATCATCAATCATCATCATCAACTCATTACCATCATCTCATCATCATCGTCATCATCATAACCTCTCTTTGAGAAGCAGTTTGCTTTGAATGCTTTCTATTTAATACATATCTCATTTCTTGGAGTATGTTGTTTGTTTTATTATTCCCAACAGTACAAATCATATTTTCGCCCTTCCAGATATGCCTGTTGCACGTCAACCTGCGCCCCCCCCCCCCCCCCCATCCCTTTCAGAAATTTCCACCACTGCCTTTCACATGCTTTTCTGCCTTTTAATCAGTCAGTATGCCTGGTATATAAATAACGTTCAGAACATGAGACAACTCGGTCACTCACCCTAAGGCCATTTATTTATTGATTGGTGTTTACGTTCACATACGTATGTGCAATAGCTAATCGTGACAGTTGTACGGGTGGAGGAAGCAAAAGAGACCCCCCCCCCCCCCCGAGGATCGACGAGCAGTCAGCTCAACGTTTCAATTCTGCAGTACGCCTTAATACACGGCGCCATCGTGCCCCCATGTAGGCAACCGGCATAAGGTGCCTTGCCCTAGGACACAGCGCGGGTTGTCCCAGACAGGAATCGAACTCGGGACCTCCAGCACAGAAGTCCAACAGTCAACCGAGAGTGACGGTACGTGCATGATTTTATACAACGGGCACAAAATGACCCCTATCCGCAGAGTCGGAACGGCTTAGCATTCAGCACCATATGGCAACAGTGGCGGATCCTCTACCAATTTACCGGTCCACCCATGCATACTCCCCCCCCCCCCCCCCCCCCCCCCCCCCACCGCAGTAGCGATAAAAAGTTGTGATTTTAGTCCGAAAATTTCGATGTGTATCAGTCATTTATTTGGGAAACCTCCTGATCGCCCGAACGCCCAGTTCGCCTCTGCTTATTCGTAAAGTCGTGAATACCAACGGCTCGGTTCACCGTGAAAGGGAAAAACACGAACATGATAATCATGAATTGATGCCGTATGCTTTGTGAATTTCCTGTCAGCTTTGAGTTTGAGCAAAGGTAAGTTTTTTAACCCGATTGCAAATGGCGGCACCCGTTTACTCTCGGTTCAGGTCTAACTTGACAGATCACTGGGAATGTATAATAATAACTCAGAGATAAATTCTAATTTGTATCTGTTCTCACAGAAATGTGTCTTAGAGAGTTCGACAACTACAAATTACCCAATTTAGTGATACAACACATATTTGAACTGGCGCAAAATGTGTGATTCTTTACTACCTGCATTGACTCTTTACTGCCGCTATTATGCGAACGATAAAATGATTTCGTACACGGACATGTAAGCGTTATTTTTCATCGCGCAGTCGCGGTAAGCAGTACCTGGTTCTACATGATACATTGCCAAGACAAACACATCGATTCTTGGTTTAACGACGGAGATGGCAGAAAATTAAAAAAAAGTGACTCGATACTGCCAAGTAGACTGCATTTATATACTTAAACGAAGCCACGCCAGTTGGCGGTAGTGTGAAAAGAAAAGTACTTTTTCCGAGAGAATTTATTTCCATGGAAAAATAGACAAACAATTTTGTTGTTGCTTTTTTCAAGAATTTCCAAAGGGTGTTGTCCCCTATGGAAAAAATAAAAAAAAAAAAAAAAAAATCCACCCCTCAAAAGAAATTCAGCTGACTGAACCAAAACATTGTACATGCAAAAGCATATGATGTTCATGACTGCGAACGGAGAATATCTCGTTTTCTGAATTTTTGAAGGCCATCAAATGTTACTGTATGTTCTTGACATAGCAAAACTCAACCAGATTTTGAATTTTTGTGGAGAAAGGACTGTTTATGTAACACTTGCTATGACCTTTTTGACAATTCGACAGCACAACGATGTATAGGGCACACCATTTAGGAAAGGGCACATTCAAAGTTGGATAAAAGGCCCATCATTGAGGCTCCCACTAATTGTTTATTGAGATTCAAGGCTATGCCCACTCTTTATGCCTACCTATATGTATCAGGTCAACAACCAACGATAAGAGAAAATTGAGTTCAGCTTACCGTTTAGAATTGAACTGTCTTGGTCATAAAGGTAACGCCCGGGGCTTTGGGCTGTGGGTTTTGTCTTTTACATAATTTGCGAATGGTCCTTCTACAAATGTGCACAATCCGGAGACTAGAAGGTGAGAGATCTCGATCATTACACTGGCGAATTTCGCGGGACTGCGTCAGGCCTGGCATTTTCAGGAGAGCGATTTATTCGTTCGCCTACTGCTCGCCTTAAAAAATTAAGGACGGCGAAAACTAGCCCTCCTGACCTTAGAAAATCATGATTACCACAGCAGCTTGTTCCTAAAACCCACATCTTTTCAGATCTCTGCTTTGTAATTGGTCTCTGTAAGATGGCAGCACTGTCCCTCCCACACCTCCGGGCCTTGTCGAGGCCCGGAGGTGTGGGAGGAACAATGTAGCCGTCTCACAGAGACTACCTTGTTTCGGGCACCAAATAAAATATACAAAGCCCACTAGGCGTAATCTGTTTAGCAAAACTTCATTTTTTCACTTTTAGCTTTCGTAAGCTTGAGTAGTGCTAATCGCTGCTGGCCTAGGCCATGCGAGGAAGCGATTTGTAGCCCCCCTGCATTTTTAAGAATGCCAGGCCTGCAGCGCACAACAAGTGCAATCTGAAATTTAAAGATGCCATGTTCTATCCCGCGATATTTCACAATCTTTCTGGATACGATATTCATTTATTCGTCATGAAACTGGATAGGGAGCAATACGGTGCATTCCCACAAGCAAGGAAAAATATATCTCCTTTTCGAAAAAGGTGCTAATGATCGAAAAGGAAACAACAGACGCAGCGGAAAAGAAACTGATCCATCGTGAAATCAGATTCATAGATAGTTTTAGATTTTTGTCCGCCAGTCTAGAAAAATTGGGTAATTTGGAAGAGACTGAAGTCAAGATCACCAAAAGTGAATTCGAAAACGAATATCAATTAGAGGCTGTATTGAGAAATGGATGGATTGGATAAATTCCATGAGCCTGCGCTACCTCCCAAGGAAGAATTTTATTCCAGATCGATCCAAACAGTAATTGATCGATAGACGTTACTTTTGAACTACTGTATTATACAGGTTAACCCTTTACCCAACGAATCGGCCGCATCCGCCCGCGTAATATGCAAATTCAGACTTTGAAAAAATATTATGTTTAAAAAAATTTTCAAGAAAACCATATCATGTGACCCCTCGTTGGAACGAGCTCATCGAGCTCGTTCCAACGAGGGGTCACATGATATGGTTTTGTTGAAGTTTTTTGAAAAATTTCAAAAAATGATATTTAAAATAATAAATTTTGATATCGTCTGCGTTGGGTAAAGGGTTAACAAAGGAACAAACTTGCTCCGAAACAGGAACCTTATCACACTGACTCACATCAATTATATGATACAGAGTACAGCATGCAAGTTACGTGCTAACATACTTGTTTACTTGCATGATCATCAAACTGTATCAGTGGCTAGAAATGGTCATTCTTAACCCTTTACCCATTGCGGGTAGCAGACGATACTTACAAAATAAATTCATGAATTACCAAAAATTTTCATTTTTGTTTTCAAAAACATAGCTTATGATCCCTCCTTGGACGAACTCAACGAGCTCGTTCTAATGAGGGTTCTTACGCTATGTTTTTGAGACAAAAACTGAAAACATAATAAATTTGAATGGAGATATTTGTTTATAGGCCTAGTCGGACTTTGTTTGTTACGTTGGGTAAAGGGTTCATGCTGTAAATAATCAACGGCATGGCAATTATTCAGATATCTATTTGGGCAAGTGAATAATCGGTTAACCGAGGTTAATCCACTTGATTAATCGATCAAGAAAACCCCTTAACCGTTTCAGCTCTATCTTATTCCCGACTCTACGACTGCGACATTTCCCAAGGTGATTACGAACACGCTCAAAAAGTGTGGGAATTATTTGGCATGCAAACCATGAGAGATTATCACGACCTGCATCTGAAAACCGACGTGTTGTTGTTGGCCGACGTGTTCGAAAATTTCCGAAGAGTATGTTTCAAACATTATGACTAAGATCCGGCTTGGATCTACACGGCTGCGCGTCTGGTATGAGGCGCCCTCTTGAAGACGACTGGCGTTCAGTTGGAACTATTATCCGACGTCGACATGCTGCTCGTGATCGAAAGGGTGTGAGGGGTGGGGTGTCCACCATTTCTCACATGTATTCGAAGGCAAACAATTGCTACATGAAAGATTTCGATTCGAGTAAAGCTAGCAAATTCATAACGTATCTGGACGCTTATAATCTCACAGGGTATAAACCGTATAAACCTTTAGCCGGAAGTGGAGATAAGCGAGGCGAGAGATTTCTATTTTTATCTCAAAGTTTCAGTCGCAGCGTATCCAAGATCACCGAAAACAAGATTTTTTTAATAAAAGGAATGACCGAAGAAAGCAAAATCAGTAAGTATGTTATATAAAACAATATTTAACAATGAAACGACACAACTTAATGGAAAAATCGACTCTTGTAGTATGAAAAAACATCTGCTGATCATCTCGGGAAATGAATTTCTCGGGCAAATTTCTCCTTCAAATATCGTTTTTCACATGTTCGCACAAATGTAACATGTTAAAATCATAGATCGACAGATTCGGCGTTCAATTCCACACCAGAAACTATCAACCATAACAACGAAGGAGGTTCGGTGCTACTAAAACTGTTCAAAATATAATGTCACCTTATCGATTTTTTTATACGCCCAGTTGTATACGCTCGTATCTTCAGTTGATGAGTCGTATACATTTTTTATGCTTGTCAGGTGAATCTTTCGATGTGAGAATCTGGTAAATTTGGAGCCTGTAAGTTCCGAAAGCAAGATAGGCCTATACGCGCACAAGTCGGGTTGAATGCAACATTGCATTGCGTTGAATAAGCGAACCACAGGTTACCTTTTTCAACGCAGAGAAATAGCCCATTTTACTGCATTACAGAATCTAACGATAGGCGGTGAACTATATGAAGATGAGACTGGTTTTATGGCATGTAGCGCAACAATGTCAGATCAAGTGGGACCGCATTATTTACTGTAAGTTGACTCTTTCAGACACAATTTGTTCCAAAACAGGTTTTGGGGGTGAAATAATTTTTGGGGGGCAGTCAGGATTTTTTCGGACACTCAGGATTCTTTCGGATGAAGTGGACCTGAGCTCCACATCCTCCCCCACCCCACCGAGAAAATAAAAATTCCCGTACGCATATGGCAGTATAGATAGCACGTAATCATAATTTTATGAATTTTTAGGCTCAAGCACCAATTTGTTAAGTTCTTAAATCATCGGGTCTGTAAATTTCAGTGAACTACAAAAGGTATAACATAAACTCACGGCTATATATAAAAAGCCTCTTGTGCTTTGCTTCTTTACATGATAACAATTTGTTGAGTTTTTTTAACTTTTGTGGGTCCCTAAATTTCAATGGACTGCAACAGGCAGACCAAATATCTAGCAGACTCCAAAGAAACATTCATGCTGAACTTATTTACTGTAGTTTAAGGGCATCTTTCTGCAACTATAGCTAACTTCCCCAATTTTTAGTTGTGTTCCCGCAAATGTTTAGTAAGTAAGTATAATTATAAGTAACTGATGAGTCCTAATTCAATTCTATTTTTCGTTCGACAAAAAATTGTGGCTCAGTTCCAGATTAACTTTGTTACCCAGCTTCAGCCTCCCCCCCCCCCACCCCACCCACACACACACACCACCACCTAACCACTGTGCGGCTCGGATGCTGCTGCGTAGCACACGGTGAGCATACATGGTGATCCCCTTGGGATTAGCTCTGATAGCCCCACCCCACCTCACCCCCAATATTTTTACCTTCCTTCGCTCCTGAATAATCAACTATACTCTATTTTAAAAATAAATATGTGGAACTGATTCAAATGAACGCCTTTCCAGTGTGTTATCGTATTACTATAAACAAAGAAAAAATATGGTATACATGTAAACTACATTTTTAAAATTGCATGTTAGAGGTCAGTGTAAAACAAAACGCAAACGAAGAAAATAACCAAACGAATAAATTTAGAAGCGAGTCTGATAACGAAAAGAGAAGAGAATTCCAATTTGTTGTGTTCTACGACTGGATCTTTAGCCTGTATGGAGTCTGTCTCTCTCCGTACAGAGGACAGCCATTTTACTTCCCCACCCAATAGGACGACACGCCGTGACATCATCAACCCCGCAACTGATGGTGCCAGAGAGGGTTCAGATACCTCCATATCTTTTCTTAGCCGGGGATCCGCGATCCTGCGACTTCTGGCACGAGAGACCAGCGAACTTATCCACCACTCTTTTCAACTTGTCACCCACATTTCAACTTGGGGTGGGGGGGGGGATGTGCCCGCCCCCCTCCCCCCTCTGGTTACTTTCTTGAATGAGAGTAAATAATTTAAATTTACAGGCATGACAAACTGGAAAAATATATTAGTTGCAGGTGTATTTTATAGAATAATGTAATGGCCGGTCTGGGTTTGAATGAAATTGCTGAGTCGAGAGGCCGGTTTGGGTGTATCAAGATATGACCAGGACACATGGCGTACAAAATTATTTTTTCCAAAAGAGTTAAGAAGGAAACTGGAGAGCAGTTTGGATAACTTTGTTGGCGGCCTGTTTGGGTGAAATTCTCAGAAACCGGCAAGATCGGTTCTTGTCACCCTGAAGCCGATTTGGCTAGTGACGCGTGCCAGGTGTGCGTTCCGTTTGGCGTTTGGCTGTGCTATTAAAGTGCGGGATGACCTCTTCGCCTAGTCTCCTGTGCATTCCACTACCTTTCACCTAGATGAAAGCAAATGGGATGCGCAAGAGACTACTCTTCGCCAGCAAAGAGGAAGATCACTTAGGGACGTTCCGACGACGGGGGGGGGGGGGGGGGGGGGGGTTACACCCCCCACCCCCCCCCCCCACCCCCAATGAGGACCCTGATTTTTGAAAGTTGGAAATTTTATGGTTCAAATTTCAAAAGTTTGAAACATTTAGTTCTAAGCAAATATAGAACTAGTGATTCTTGGTTGAAATACATTTATTCTTTATAGTATGACCCACTAGTTCTTTTTCGCGCAGAACTAAAATGTTGATAATGTTCCAAGTTTGTAACTGCGTAAGCTAGCAATACATCGAGATTGCGCTTTCGTAAATGCACACAAACAGTGTCAATTTGGAACACCGGGGCCCGCCGATTTTCTCTAATTGCCTTAAGGCAGGATTCTCTTACGTGAGAGTCCTTCACTGCTCGTCTAAATGTGACGTGCAGTGAAGGGGCCGCACGCACGAGTATCCCGCCTTCAGGAAACTACGGGAATCGGCGGGCCCCCAATAACGCCGGGCCCCGGAGTTACTACCCCCTCCCTCTCGACGGCCCCGCACAATATAGCAGTATCATGTACCACAAGAAGTCTTTTGTTAGGCCAATTGCAAAGTCTACTCATAATTATGGAGAAAAGGCCAAATATCAAGAGAATATAATGTAATTTGTACATAAATCTATAAAGAAAATTCTTTCTCAAAACCGATCATCAAATGTCGGAAAGTTTTTTATGGTATCAATTTGAAATGAAAGTTTGGAAATATGAGGATCTCACTGTGACACACACCGGGTCTGAACTACCCAGAAACATCCCTGGGACCATTTGGATCCGAGAGGTGTTTTGTTCTTTAGCAGGAGTGAAATGGAAATGAGAATGTGAATAGTATTGAAGGCTATCGTCGGACAATAAATGTGATTGATTAATTTGAAAGAAATGATCGCTTTGTATTTTTGACAACTTGACCCTGCTTTGAACTGCTATTGACAACAACGTAATTTAATTTCAGCTACTGTTGACCTAACTGTGCTTATCCTACATCATGTAGAATGTTGTTTGGCATTCAAGTTTCAAAAAGAAAACTGGTAAGGTTCCGCTCCATAGTTTTCCAGGCATTTCCAAATATGACATGCCATACACTCTCTTCAAATGCAAATATTTTGTAGCTTAGTTATCCAACTCATAACATGTATTACATTTCCCAAATCCACAAAAAACATATAACACTATCTGACTAAGTAGAAATAAACAATCTGAATGAGGGTAGAATAATTTATTGTCAAAGGCCAGACTTCAACCTGAAAAATTGAAAGAAAAAATGCCGAAACCAGTCATTTTCAGCCACCTAGCAGCCTCAAAAGCAGAATTTTCCCACCACCCCCACCTACCCACCCCTGGAACAGAGCATCCTCGGTTTCTAAAATGTAAAAAAAAAAAAAAAATTATATGTTTCCGTCTCATTTTTTAGTTACCTGTCTGGTAACAAACCCGTGTAAAATTACATTTTAAAAAATAGGAAATTTTTCGAAGCCACTGTTTCCCATAATTCATCTGGTAATTTACCCTTATGTATCAGACTCCAACTTTGGGACCAAAACTTCAAATTATTTTGTCCAACAAAAAACCTAATGTAATCATATATCTGATACTAAAAATATATCTCTATTTTACACGGCCTTAGTTTCAACATATGCCCTATGTTTAGAATTTCACCCTGTGGAATAGTGCGAAACTGCGGAGCGGAACCTAACCGAAGTCTTGTTTCGAAACTGTTTCCGTGAAGTCGTTTGTAAATTAAGTGAAAATAAGATGAAAATTTATAAAATACTTATGTAAGGCACGAATTATTCTATTTATTTCATCTTTTTGCCTTTGTCACACGGTATGGTTCGCTTGGTGAGTATGAAGCTTGTTTTCCACCCTGGATCTGTTTGGTTTCAACACGACATTGGCGAGATATCGAGGGAATCCCATGTGACGTCACGCCTTATCTAAAAATACTTTAGTTTAAACAGTATTTATTTCAGATAAAATAAGTTCTCACAGAACAACATTGAATATTTACAAAAGTATAGGTTTGGTATACTTCATGTAGGATTCCATAGTGTTTCGCTAATTTCTCTAAAAATGGAATCGTTAAAAGCCAGATACTTATTGATGCAGTTGCTTCGAAGATAATACTAAAAATTAGCCCATTTGATGTCTGTTCGACAGTTATTGGACGCAAAAGACTGTTGCCAAAATGAGAGTGAAAATGAGAGAGCCCGAGAGGGTGAGGAGGGGGTCGGCTTAGGGATTATTGTCGAATAAACTGCTAGCTCAGCATGCTGTTAGGCAAACTGGTTTCAATTAACAGAGGATTGGCGTATTGTTATAACACGCCGTTATCTAAAGTGAAAACATTTTCTTCCCATTCGACTGCCCCCCCCCCCCCCCCCAACACACATTTCAACAACATAAAATAAAATAAATAGAAAAAAATAATTTAAAAAAAGCCAGGCAAAACCGCAAAACATGGACACTAAATGATCGTTATGAAGTAAAAACGACCACGGTCAAAAACGGTAAATATTTTTTTTTTTTAAAAAAGGTCATTAAAAAGAATGAAACAAACCCGAAATACCCCCAATTGGAAAAATAATTCCCCGATAAAGCTGTGTGAATGTATGTGTGATGAATAAACAGCTCACAAATAACAATGGGATTACCTTCATAGACAAGTGATTATGGATATGTTAATTACAGGTGTGAAGGAATTAGAGCCAAGGCAAAAATGAAGTGTTACAGTTGTAACTGAACTAATTTACCCTAATGCATAGGTAAATTAAAAAAATGAATGCCGATTGAAAAACATGGTCTGAAATCTTTCGGGTGGGGGAGGGGGCGAAAGTTCTTCGGGGGGGAGGAGCGGTCCTCTCGCCCCTCCCCCGTGGTTGCAGGTTCGGTGGTTCAGTCAGTAGTGTTTCAGTTGAAATGTGTGACGTCAACGTTGTGCATTCGAGTCTGTTCATATGGGTTGTTAACTGATTAGACCTTCGAACGTGCACAAATATGGGCATTAGAACGATCAAACGGGAAATCGAATAATCTCAACTGGACGTATAATTATCACCAACTCCCGATTTACGATTTTACCAACTGGGCGTATAAAAAAATCGATAAGGTGACATTATATTTTGAACAGTTTCAGCAGCACCGAACCTCCTTCGTTGTTATGGTTGATAGTTTCTGGTGTGGAATTGAACGCCGAATCTGTCGATCTATGATTTTAACATGTTACATTTGTGCGAACATGTGAAAAACGATATTTGAAGGAGAAATTAGCCTGAGAAATTCATTTTCTGAGATGATCAGCAGATGTTTTTTCATACTACAAGAGTCGATTTTTCCATTAAGCTGTGTCGTTTCATTGTTAAATATTGTTTTATATAACATACTTACTGATTTTGCATTCTTCGGTCATTCCTTTTATTAAAAAAATCTTATTTTCGGTAATCTTTGATACGCTGCAACTGAAACTTTGAGATAAAAATAGAAATCTCTCGCCTCGCTTATCTCCACTTCCGGCTAAAGGTTTATACGATTTATACCCTGTGAATCACTACGAATTCGCAATGTCGCATCCTGCACGATGAGCACAACGATTACCCCCCTAGCCTCAGGACAGGTGGAAGTAAACAACGTCAGTAGTATGTCTCGCACGTTTGAAGGAAAGGTTGGGGGACCCCGGTGGGGGACTCCGGAAGTGACGTCATGTCACGTGACCTAGTGGCGCCATGTTGTGTTGTCATGGTAACCCGCGTGAGCGGCCATCTTGTGACGTCATCTCTATAGTGATACGTGGTGTGAGTGCGCATGCGCAGCGCGTGTTGTTAGGGTGATACGTGTTTCCGTCGTCCATTTTGTATACTGGAGGCCGCCATCTTGGTTTCTATGGTAGCACGTGATTGCTATGTTACCAATGGCTTCTAACAAGACAGGGGTATGTTCGGGGGTGTGTTCCTGTGTAGACGAGTAAATCTGATTACCACAAACAACCCGACAATCCCCCCAAATCACCAAAATCTATCCGAATTCACCGAAATTGACTTTATTTCCCCAATTTATCGGCTTAGCACGTAGTGCTATAGTACTAAGGGGTACAAGGGGGTGCATTCGATTGAACAGGAGTAATGTTCTGGATTAGAATTCTCCCAGAATCCCTTTTTTGATCCCTATCCCATGACGTTTTTCCCCTATTAAGAATAGCACGTAGTGCTATAGGACAAATTTACCCAGAATTCTCTGCTTCTATCTATATAAGCAACAGTTTTCGTCTATCTGGCCATGTTCCTTTGTTCTAGAGTATACTCCAGTAGCGTAGAAGAGCCTATTAGTTGGAACAGTTTTGCTTATTATTACTAAAATTAGCTATTCTAGTCTATTCTTGTTAGTTCTGACCCTATTCCAAGTACTCTCGTTGTTTCCTTTATCTAGATCATTTATATAAATTATAACTAACCAATCAGATTGCTTGATTTCCCATAACCTGTATGCAGAGTTATCTCCCTTCTGTATAACAAAAGCCTATATCCAATGGCCATATCCCATGGAATCCCATCTTTGCAAAACACCTGTGGCTATGGAATCCCTTTTTTGTCGTATGAGGCCATGAGGGCTATGTAAAAGCCGTCAATGAGTCCTCATTTATTATCCCTCATACCCTCATTGAATTTTGAGGTTATGAGGACCTTGAAAAATCCCTCAATGAGGTATAATTTACTACGACTCTTATCCTCATTTCAGTATTTAACAGGTATATCCTATGGAATCCCATTTTGGAAAACGCCCGTGGAATCCCTTTTTTGTCGTATGAGGCCATGAGGGCTATGTAAAAGCCCTCAATGAGTCCTCATTTTTTATCCCTCATAGCCTCATTGAATTTTGAGGTTATGAGGACCATTACAAATCCCTCAATGAGGTATAATTTACTACGACTCTTAGCCTCATTTCAGTATTTCAGAATACCTGTGGCCTGGTATTGTATTATTCGAGGATACCTATCGAGGATACCTTCTATAGAATCCCCTTTTTGTCGTATGAGGCCATGAGGGCTATGTAAAAGCCCTCAATGAGTCCTCATTTATTATCCCTCATAGCCTCATTGAATTTTGAGGTTATGGGGACCATTAAAACTTCCTCAATGAGGTATAATTTACTACGACTCTTATCCTCATTTCAGTATTTAACAGCCATATCCCCAGGCACCCCCAATTTCGGCACCCCTTTTTGGAAAACATGGCCTTCGGCACCCCTTTTTTGTCGTATGAGGCCACGAGGACCATGAGTTATCCCTCAATGAGGTCTAATGTAGACTTACCAACCACTTTCATCTTGTCGCCAAAACTCCACCGCCACTATTGGTCTATGGTCTATCTGTCCTATCATTAGCTTCTACAACAGTATTGTTCCATTGCGGTCTTGTCCCAGTACTATTGACTAAACTACCGTCCATTAATATTAACTTGTATCACTACTTCCTAGCTATACCTTCGCTGAAGCTTTCAAAATGTTCCAACTGATTTCCCCTGTATACATATAAGGCATTCCGTAAGTGGCCCAGTCCGTAAAACGGGCGTTTTCCAAAATGGGATTCCATAGGATATACCTGTTAAATACTGAAATGAGGATAAGAGTCGTAGTAAATTATACCTCATTGAGGGATTTTTCAAGGTCCTCATAACCTCAAAATTCAATGAGGGTATGAGGGATAATAAATGAGGACTCATTGACGGCTTTTACATAGCCCTCATGGCCTCATACGACAAAAAAGGGATTCCATAGCCACAGGTGTTTTGCAAAAAATGGGATTCCATGGGATATGGCCATTGGATATAGGCTTTTGTTATACAGAAGGGAGATAACTCTGCATACAGGTTATGGGAAATCAAGCAATCTGATTGGTTAGTTATAATTTATATAAATGATCTAGATAAAGGAAACAAAGAGAGTACTTGGAATAGGGTCAGAACTAACAAGAATAGACTAGAATAGCTAATTATAGTAATAATAAGCAAAACTGTTCCAACTAATAGGCTCTTCTACGCTACTGGAGTATACTCTAGAACAAAGGAACATGGCCAGATAGACGAAAACTGTTGCTTATATAGATAGAAGCAGAGAATTCTGGGTAAATTTGTCCTATAGCACTACGTGCTATTCTTAATAGGGGAAAAACGTCATGGGATAGGGATCAAAAAAGGGATTCTGGGAGAATTCTAATCCAGAACATTACTCCTGTTCAATCGAATGCACCCCCTTGTACCCCTTAGTACTATAGCACTACGTGCTAAGCCGATAAATTGGGGAAATAAAGTCAATTTCGGTGAATTCGGATAGATTTTGGTGATTTGGGGGGATTGTCGGGTTGTTTGTGGTAATCAGATTTACTCGTCTACACAGGAACACACCCCCGAACATACCCCTGTCTTGTTAGAAGCCATTGGTAACATAGCAATCACGTGCTACCATAGAAACCAAGATGGCGGCCTCCAGTATACAAAATGGACGACGGAAACACGTATCACCCTAACAACACGCGCTGCGCATGCGCACTCACACCACGTATCACTATAGAGATGACGTCACAAGATGGCCGCTCACGCGGGTTACCATGACAATACAACATGGCGCCACTAGGTCACGTGACATGCTGTCACTTCCGGGGTCCCCCACCGGGGTCCCCCAACCTTTCCCTCAAACGTGCGAGACATACTACTAACGTCAGAAAGCTTATTCCCAATCTGAACGTCAAACACAAATACGTGCTCTACTGAGAAAATGTACATAGAATATGGCATGAGACTGACGAAGATACATCGCAACATTCGATTCAACGAGGACGTCTGGATGAAAAAAAAGTACATAGACCACAACTCGTTTACGAACTTTGGCGAAATCCGAATTCGAGAGAAATTTATTCAAGCTCATCAACGATGTCGTGTACGAAAAATTGATGGAAAACATCTGGACCAGGTCCGACGTTCGATTCGTCAGTTCGGAAGAACAGGCTAGAAAATACGTGGCGAAACCCAACTACCAATATGTTTCCATCTTCGACGAAAATCTTGTGGCCGTGCACATATGAAGGAGACCCATTTAATATTCGACAAACCCTCCAATTTGGGAACGTGTATATCCCTTTACCTAACGTAACGGCCCAAACCGGCCAGCGCTATTCTCAAAAATCGCCAATTAATTTTCATTATTTTTTTCATTTTTTGTCTCAAAAACATAGGTTATGACCCCTCGTTGGAACGATCTCGTTGAGCTCGTTCCAACGAGGGGTCATAACCTATGTTTTTGAGACAAAAAATGAAAAAAAATAGTTATTCAAGAATTATTTTTGCAAGTGTCGTCTGCTTTTCAGGTTAGGTAAAGGGATATTGGATATCAGTAAGAGTCTAATATATCGATTTCACTACGAATACATCAAGAAAAGATTCCCGAGAGTCGGGGGGGGGGGGGGGGGTGGGGAGGGTTACTGTTCACCGACACGGACAGTTTGATTTATGAAATCGAAATTGAAGATTTCTACAGAGACACAACGCCCGGTTTATCGGAGTGGTTCAACACTAGCAATTTTCCCACCAACCGCGAGTCGAAAATTCCGACGGGAGTGAATAAGAAGGTACACGGACAATTCAAGGACGAGTTAGGTGGTAGACAGATAATCGAATTCGTCGGGTTGAAGGCTAAACTGTACGCTTACACCGTGGTTGCTGACGAGACTGTCGTGAAGAAATGTAAAGGTATTAAGAGAGCGGTGGTGAAAAATGACATCACTTTCGACGCGTATAAATTGTGTCTGTTGAAAAAAAGCAACCGTTTTTTAAGAAACTGGGACTTAACTGTCTACGATTCAGAGCGACCAACACGAAGTGTACACCGACATATTGAAGAAGGTTGTCTTGTCGGCAAATGACGACAAACGATACGTTCAACCCGATGGAATACAGACGCTAGCTCTAAGTCATTATTCTACAAAAGTCGATAGTGTCTCAAAACAAGAGGCCCCACGGGGCCTGAAGAGCTCATCTTGAACAGAACACAATTTAAACAGAGTCCAAGAATGAGTATACATTAAGCAAGCCATCTCCATAGGTTACACTGTCAATCCTTGACCCTCAGGAGTGACAAAAATAATCTGGGCATCATGCCTTTTCTTCAGTTGATCATAAAGTAAAATGTCGAGCTCACCTGTGAAGCCCCTTGATACAACCTATGTGGATTAATCTTAGTTACACACCTCTAGAGAGTACTGAATACCAAATTTTTAATTCTTCAGCAAAATGGCCAATTCCGGATCCCATAGAGAGCCCAAATATTAACCCAGGCTCTTGATTTGAACACAGTTGAATCTAACTTTCCTAGAGATGTTGTGGACCGAATATGAAAGCATTCGGACTGTTGGATCTGAAGAAGAGAAATTGTAAAGAAATTTCTTCGAATTGCACTAAGTTCAAATTTGGGCTACCATAGCGAGCCCAAATATTGACCTATGGATCCGATTTGGACAAACTTGAATCTGACCCCCTAGAGATGTTGTACACCAAATGTGAAAGCATTCTGACGAGTGGATCTGAAGAAGAAGATTTTTGAAGAAATTCCCTCATATTGTACTAAGTTAAATTTCATGTTCCCATATGGAGCCCAAATATTTACCGAGGCACTCGAATTGAACAACCTGGAATTTGACCCCCCTAGAGATGTTGTATACCAAATATGAAAGCATTCTGACTGGTGGATCTGAAGAAGAAGATTTTTAAAGAAATTTCCCTCATATTGCACTAAGTAAAAATTTGGGCTACCATAGTGAGCCCATATATATACCTAGGGATTTGATTTGAACAAACTTGAATCTGACCCTCTTAGAGATGTTTCATACCAAATATCAAAGCATTCTGACTGGTGGATCTGAAGAAGATTTATTTAAATTACCCTCCATATTGAACAAAGATAAAATTTGGGCTTCCGTAGGAAGCCCAAATATTAAGCTAGGGACTTGGTGTGAACAATCTTGAATCTGACCCTCATAACAATGATGTATACCAAATATTAAAAGATTCTGACTGGTGGTTCTGAAGAAGAAGATTTTTAAAGAATATTCCCCATATTACCCTATGTTAAAACTTCGGGCTCCTGTAGAGAGCTCAAATATGAACCAATGAGCTTTATTTCAACAAACGTTTATCTGACCCCCCCCCCCCCCTCCCTATGAATGCTGTATACCAAATATCAAAAGATTCTGATGATTGGTTCTGGAGAAAAGAAAAGTGCTTCCGCCCCACCCCCCCCCCCCGGCTTGAAATTTGGATATCGGACATCAGTGCTCTAAAGGTTTACAGCGAAAGTCAACATCTATATTTATTTATTTATTGGAGTTCAATGGAGGAAGCCTGAGTACCCAGAGAGAACCACCGAGCAACTGTCAGACTCCTATAAGTACTAACTCCGCACAAGCAGGGTCAGCATTGGTTGAAGACAGGTGCACCATCGACGTGCAGTACGCATTAGTACACAGCGCGACCGTGCCCCCACCTGGACAATCGGGATTAAGTGACTTGCCCAAGGGCACAGCGCAGTTCCCCCGGGCAGGGATCGAACCGTGGACCCCTCGGCATGAAGTTTAATGCCGTAATTATTGAACACCTGCGTCACCTATTTCATGATAATTATCTGTACGTTCTGGTATGCGCAGATCAAATCTAACATCTGATTAATTGTTAGAAAGGGCTCAGAGAGCCCTTTCCAACAATTAAACAGATGACAGAGTTTCGAATATGTCATAAATGTTATTCAACTTCCTCGCATACAGGCGTACACAGAGGTCCTCCATATATGGATAAAGTGGGCGTGGCAGTAAAAGGGTTAAAAATAGAATCAAAGATGCTTTCCATCAGCATTGTTTTTCGGGATTTACAATGAAACTAAACAGCCCAGGTCCACGTTTCATGGCAGGTTTAGATACAGAATGTCAAGCTTATTGGATAACTCATTCACAACTGATTTGAAATGAAGAGCGTGTCAAAGGAAGTATCAACAAGATTTATTTATTATCCCCGCATTTTAAAAAATGCGGGGATATAGTCGTGATCGTCCGTCCGTACGTCACATCCTGAAAGGCTCCTAAGGTTTTCAATTCGAAACGTTTAAACTGTGCTAATGTGTTCAGGTAGCAACTTTTGACGTGCATGAAGGTTTCGGAATTTTGTTTTGGCCCCAGGTGGTTCCAGTGGAACCACTTTTATCGTTAGAAAATCAGTTTTCATCGAAAGGCTCCTAGGGTATTCAATTCGAAACGTTTAAACTATGTTAATGTTCAGGTAACATCTCTAAGTGTGCACGAAGGTTTCGGAATTTTGATTTGGCCCCAGGTGGTTCCAGTGGAACCACTTTTATCGTTTGAAAATGAGGTATCATCGAAAGGCTCCTAAGGTATTTAATTCGAAATGTTTAAACTATGCTAATGTGTTCAGGTAACATCTCTAGATGTGCATGAAAGTTTCGGAATTTTGATTTAGCCCCAGGTGGATCCAGTGGAACCACTTTTTTCGTTAGGAAATTAGTTTTCATCGAAAGGCTCTTAGAGTATTTAATTCGAAACGTTTAAACTATGCTAATGTGTTCAGGTAACATCTCTAGATGTGCATGAAGGTTTCGGAATTTTGATTTTGCCCCAGGTGGTTTCAGTGGAACCACTTTTATCGTTAGAAAATCAGTTTTCATCGAAAGGCTCCAAGGGTATTTAATTCGAAACGTCTAAACTGTGCTAATGTGTTCAGGTAGCAAATTTAGATGTGCATGAAGGTTTTGGGATTTTGATTTGGCCCCATGTGGTTCCAGTGGAACCACTTTTATCGTTAGAAAATCAGTTTTCATCGAAAGGCTCCTAGGATATTTAATTCTAAATGTTTAAACTATGCTAATGTGTTCAGGTAACATCTTCAGATGTGGATGAAGGTTTCGGAATTTTGATTTGGCCCTAGGTGGTTCCAGTGGAACCACTTTTATCGTTTGAAAATCAGTTTTCTTCGAATGGCTCCTAGGGTATTTGATTCAAAACGTTTAAACTATGCTAGTGTGTTCAGGTAACATCTCCAGATGTTCACGAAGGTTTCAGAATTTTTATTTGGCCCCAGGTGGTTCCAGCGGAGCCACTTTTATCGTTTGAAAATCAGTTTTCATCGAAAGGTTCCTAGGGTATTTGATTCAAAACGTTTAAACTATGCTAATGTGTTCAGGTAACATCTCCAGATGTGCACGAAGGTTTCGGAATTTTTATTTGGCCCCAGGTGGTTCCAGTGGAACCACTTTTATCGTTAGAAAATCAGTTTTCATCGAAAGGCTCCTAGGGTATTTAATTCGAAATGCTTAAACTATGCTAATGTGTTCAGGTAGCATCACTAGATGTGCTTGAAGGTTTTGGAATTTTGATTTGGCCCAAGGTGGTTCCAGTGGAACCACTTTTATCATTAGAAAATCAGTTTTCATCGAAAGGCTCCCTGGGTATTAATTCAAAACGTTAAAACTATGCTAAGGTGTTGCTAAGGAAATGCGGGGATACACCATTGTGTGCTTTGCACACCAATAACTCGATCTAGTTTATTTATTGGTGCTGCTTAAGGTCACATACATATGCACAATGGCCAATCGCGAACGTGACAGTTTTACGGGTGGAGGAAGCCTGAGTACCCGGAGAGAACAACCAACCATCGACGAGCAACTGTCAGCTCCTCAACATTCTAACTCTGTTCAAGCTCCGCTTAAGCAGGGTTACAGCAATTGAAGACATGTGGACCATCGACATGCAGTACGCTTTAGTACATCATCGTGCCCCCATGTAGGCAACCGAGATAAAGTGCCTTGTCCAAGCATATAACGCGGGTCATCTCGGACGGGGATCGAACTCGGAACCTCAAGCATAGAAACAAGATTTAGAGTTTGTACAAATGTGCAGGGCAAAATGAAATGAAGTGGGCTGCGATCATTCATCGAAAGAAACACTTGCCAATAATTGGCGAAACAGATTTTTAGAAAAAAAATTCATTTTATGTCACAGCAGACAGACAGCAGATGAAAAGTGACCTTAAACATACAAAAATAAGAAACAAGAGGCCCCCATGGGGCCTGAGGTGCTCACCTAGCCAAAGTTGTTTAAAGAAGGATTTAATTAGCATCTATGACTTGTTAACACTACAGAGGAATGAAGTTATTTAATTATTTATAACTTTGTTGTCCATGCCAGATTATTTTTTTCTAGTATTGAGATGCGACCTGTTAAATTATGCCCATATTTCCAGAAATGCAAAAAAACTAGGGAGTCCAAATATCATCCAGTGGACTTAACTTTTTTGAACAAATTTGAATCGGACCCCTTCCCGTCCACCTCCAGAATGCCGTATCCGAAATATCAATAGATTCTGAATGGTGGATCTGAATAAGGAGATTTTTTGTAAAGAGTATTCTTCATATTACACTAAGTTAAATTTGGGCACCGATAGGGAGCCCAAATATTAACCCAGGCTCTTTCTTTGAAATTATCCCCCTCCCAGGATGTTGCATACCAAATATCAGTAGATTCTCAAAATCAGAAGATTTTGAGAATATTGCAAATTTTAGGGGACAATAGGGGACATAATGAAAGTGTCAATGACACTGTGGCTTAACTTGGGTGTTGTGTTTGATGAAAAGGATAATGTTCAATGTTTATGAAAGGATTATGAAATAAGACAAGAATTGTGGTAATTGGGAATATGTTCATTTCTGTTCCCTGTATGCTATGTTTATGAAAAAAATAATATGAGGTGTACACGGTACTAAAGAGCTGAAGGGTGGGTTAATATGACCTTACAGTTAATGTATGTGGCCCTCACAGTTAACGTATATCAACAAAAGTTACCAAGTTACAGTGAAATTATTCCAAAACGAGTCATCCTATCAAGTTACATTAAAATCCCTTCATAAATATGGCCTGTAGACCGTGCTAAACGTTTTCGGGCTTCGGGCCCCTGTAGCCGTCAGTTTCCCAATTGCGTCCAAAGGGGACGTTCTCATCTAGACCTTATATGAAGTCAACCTACCAAGTTACAATGAAATCCCCTAATAAATATGACCTGTAGACTGTGCTAAAGGTTTTTGGGCTTTGGGCTCTGGCAGCCACCATGGTTGAATGATCGCAACCAAAAGGGGACATTCTCATCTGGGCATAATCTGGAGTGATCCTACAAAGTTACAATGAAATCCCTTCATAAATATGACCTGTAGACTGTGCTCAAGGTTTTAGGCTTTGGGCCCCTGAAGCCGTCACAGTAGACCAATCACGACCAAAAGGGGGTGTCATCATCTAGGCATTATATGGAGTCAAACTTACGGGTTACAATGAAGTCCTTCCATAAATATGACGAATAGACTATGCTAAAGGTTTTGGGGTTTGGGGTTCGGGCAGCCATCAAGGCTGAATGATCGCGACCAAAAGGGGACGTTCTCATCTAGACATTATTTAGAGTCATCCTACCAAGGTACAATGAAATCCCTTCATAAATATCACCAATAGACTGTGCTAAAGATTTTCGGGCTTTGGGCCCCTGCAGCCAACACAGTTGCCTAATGGTATCCAAAAGGAGCTGTTCTCATCTAGACGTTACATGAAGTCAACTTACCAAGTTACAATGAAATCCCTTCATAAATATGATCTGAAGACTGTGCTAAAGGTTTTCGGGCTTTAGGCTTGGGCAGCCATCATGGTTGAATGATCGCAACCAAAAGGGGACATTCTCAACTGGACATCATCTGGAGTGATCCTATGAAGTTACAATGAAATCCCTTCATAAATATGACCTGTAGACTGTGCTCAAGATTTTCAGGCTTCAGGCACCTGTAGCCATCACAGTTGACCAACCACGACCAAAAGGGGATGTCATCATCTAGGCATTATATGGAGTCAACCTAACAAGTTAAAATGAAATCCTTCCATAAATACGACCAACAGACATGCTAAAGGTTTTTGGGCTCGGGCAGCCATCAAGGCTGAATGATCGTGACCAAAAGGGGACGTTCTCATCTGGACACTATTTGGAGTCATCCTACCAAGCTACAATGAAATCCCTTCATAAATTTGACCTGTAGACTGCACTAAAGGTTTTCGGGCTTCGGGCACCTTTAGCCATCAAAGTTGCCCAATCATGTCCAAAAGGGGACGTTCTCATCTAGACATTATATGAAGTCAACCTACCAAGTTACAATGAAATCCCTTCATAAATATGACCTGTAGACTGTGCTTAGGGTTTTTGGGCTTCGGGCTCGGGCAGCCATCATGGTTGAATGATCGCAACCAAAGGGGACAATCTCATCTGGGCATCATCTGGAGTGATCCTTCGAAGTTACAATGAAATCCCTTCATAAATATGACCTGTAGACTGTGCTCAATGTTTTCGGGCTTCGGGCACCTGTAGCCATCATAGTTGACCAATCACGACCAAAAGGGGATGTCATCATCTAGGCATTATATGGAGTCAACCTAACAGGTTACAATGAAATCCTTCTATAAATATAACCTTTTGCCTATGCTAAAGGTTTTTGGGCTCGGGCACACATCAAGGCTGAATGATCATGACCAAAATGGCACGTTCTCATCTAGACAGTATTTGGAGTCATCCTACCAAGTTACAATGAAATCCCTTCATAAATGTGACCTCTAGACTGTGCTAAAGGTTTTTGGGCTTCGGGCCCCTGTAGCCATCACAGTTGCCCAATCACATCCAAAGGGGGACTTTCTCATCTAGACATTGTATGAAGTCAACCCACCAAGTTACAATGCAATTCCTCAATAAATATGACCTGTAGACTGTGCTAAAGGTTTTCGGGTTTTGGGCTCGGGCAGTCGTCACGGTTGGCAGATCATGCCCAAATGGGGAAATTCTCATCTAGACATCATAAGGAGTCATCCTACCAAGTTACAATGAAATCCCTCCACATTAAACATGACCTGCAGACTGTGCTAAATAAAAATTTTTGGGATTCGGGCTTGGGCAGCCATCACGGCTGATAGATCATGCCCAAAAGGGGACGTTCTCATCTAGGCATTATACAGAGGCATCCTACCAAGTTACAATGAAATCATTTCATAAATACGACCTGTAGACTGTGCTAATGGTTTTCGGGTTTTGGGCTCGGGCAGACATACCGGTTGCCCGATCGTGACCAAAAGGGGACGTTCTCATCTAGACATGACCCCAATGCTGCATATGAAATTTCGTGACGATCAGACAAGAACTGCGGGGTGTAGCCCGTGTTAAAGGAAAATGTGAACAGACGTCACAGGCTCACAGACTAAGAGACTTCTGCACGTGTGATGGCAATAGCTTATCTTGTCAAGTTAAGCTAAAAATTAAACCAGGGACTTTATTTGAATAAACTGAAACTGAACCCTCTATGGATGCTGTATACCAAGTATCAAAAGATTGTTATTGGTAAATTTGAAGAAGATTCTTAAAGATTGGTCTCTAAATTGCAATATATTAAAATTTGCGCTTTGATTTGAACAAACTTGAATCTGCCACCCCCCCCCCCCCCCCCCCCCCCCCCACCCCTCCCCCCCCCCCCCCCCCCCCCCTAGAGATGTTCATACCAAATATGAAAGCATTCTGACTGGTGGATCTGAAGAAGATTTTTAATAATTATCCCTCATATTGAACAAAGTTAAAATTTGAGCTTCAGTGGGAAGCCCAAATATTAAACTAGTGACTTGGATTGAACAATCTTGAATCTGACCCTCATAATATTGATGTATACCAAACATTAAAAGATTCTGACTGGTGGTTCTGAAGAAGAAGATTTTTAAAGAATATTCCCTATAATACCCTAAGTTAAAAAATTGGGCTCCTGTATTGAGCCCAAATAAGAACCAATGGGCTTTATTTTAACAAACTTGTATCTGGCTCCCCTATGAATGCTGTATACCGAATATCAAAAGATTCTGATGATTGGTTCTGGAGAAAAGATTTTTCAAAATTTTTGCAAATATGCTGACTCAGCATTTTTTTGATGCCCTCAACAGAACACCCCAGCATAACCTATGGCAATTTTTTTTTTTACCATTCAATTCTACTGGTCCTAAGGATGCTTCATACCAAATAACAGGTCTGCTCCATGTGGTTTGGGAAATATGGGCGTTTGAAAATTTTTCTATTTTTAGCTCTCAGAGTTCCTATGGGGATGCGGGAATTTTTTTTTTTTTGCATGGGTCAAGTACTTATGACCCAATAATACTACATACCAAATTTGGCTTAAACCAGCCCATCGGTTCAGAAAATAGAAATTTTGGGTGGGGCCAAAAATCTGATTCCACCCATTACAAAGCCAAATATTGCTTCACAAACTTCGTTTGAACAAACTTGATTCTACACCTCAAAAGGTAGCTCCATAACAAATATCAAGTCATTGTATATGCTGGTTCATGAGAAAAAGATTTTAAAAATATTTTGGAGCATTTTCCCCCACTCCCTCTTTTTTGGGCTGGGCATGTTTAGTTGAACAAAAATGCAATGCCCCTTTGGGACCATCACTCACACAAACTTTCACTTGAATTGGCCCAGTGGTTTCGGAGAAGACCAAAACATGGTGTTGATGGATGATGGATGGACAGACAGAGAGCGATGAGATTAGATCAGCTTGACTCTGTCAAGAGGAGCTAAAAATATTCAAATTGCTGGGGGGGGGGGGGGGGTGTTTGATTAACAAGAACCTGTAATCGCTCACCTTGCTGAACTACATGTGCCTCAGTTATTTTAATCAAAATCAAAGAATGCAGCTACATGCCACCATGCTCCTTCATCTGAGCGAAATAGAATAATTGTTTTCAGAGGACTTTCCATACATTATTTGTTATTATTAAGTTTGGTTCACACTTGCAAAGTAGTTTCAGATAAGAAGATGTGATTTCTCATAGGGAGTTTCCATGGTAACTATAAGCTGCAATTACGGCCATGTTTGCAACTCAGTCAACATTAAATGAGGATCGTTGGTAGAGAGTGTCCCAGTCATCAACCATGTGAAGTTTCAAAACATTCGGCCCTGTAGTTTCAGAGGAGAAGTTTTTTTGAAAATCCACCAATCAAAATCAAAGAATGCCTCTAAATGCCATGTTTTTCATCTGATGGGAACAAAATGAGGACCGTTTGTAGAGAACTTCTCATAGACCATTCCTGCCAAGTTTGGTTTACATCGGCTCAGCAGTTCCAGAGAAGATGAAAATGTGAAAAGTTTACAGATGACAACAGATGACAAGTTATGGCAATAGCTCACATGGCCCTTTGCCCAGGTGAGCGAAAAATGATACTTATTTCAGTGGCAAAAGAAATCCTGTCTTTGGCAGGAATACCCGTCAGCAACATGAAAAGGGTTAAAGCTCCACCCCAACCATTGGTTACCAGGTCCTACTTTACAAGTGAAACAGAACTTGTTTACCAAAGAAAACAAGCACTGCCCCATTTCCTGGGGGTTTCCATGGCGAACATGATTACGAAATGACAAAAAAATCAACAAATTTTTTCAACAATGTCAGTTTATTCACAATGTGTTGTGATGTTAGAACTAACAACTTGACAAACTAGTAGCTTTCTCACTTTCAACAGACAAAGTAAAGAGTCCCCATCTTCCAATAAATTATACACCATGTTTACAATCACTTCATCTGTACACAATGTTCAACTAAAACAAGAAATGAATGTTTTTTTGCCGATGTTATGATGGTCATAAAAAAAGTCACTATTTACAAAAATATATTGTTCTGTGGAAAGAAAAAATAGAGAATGTAAAATTTGCATGTAAGCCTTACCACACAGTATGGAAGTTTGGGTTTTTATGTTTTTGTGCCATTTCATATTGAAGCATTCAGTATTGGGAATGGCAATAAACCCTTCAATCATATGCTGTTGATTTAGATATGATTCTCTAATACTTTTACCTAAAACAGCATTCAGATACAGTTCCAATATAAAATAATTTTAGGTTTTCCATCAAAATATAAAGAATGACTCCCCAGTTAACTGGCAGAGTGCTGAATGCCCATGTATGGGCTTTAATCTGAAGTGCAGGTAAACCAACTTAAAGGCTTGATCTTCAGTGGATGTACTTCATATTATTTTTGAAGTGAAGTTTTTTAGTCTTTAAGGATTTGCCTTGTTAAAATTTATGGGAGAGTGCCTGTGGGCACTCTCCCATAAATTTTAACAAGACAAAGACATGTCGACAAATTTTGATGACCAGAAATAATTTAGCACTCTACAAGTTAAGGATTATAGGAAGGAAGTTAAAGGCTTTAGGTAAACTCATTTATGTTACTTACATTGTCATCTATTTACTTGGATTTATCCTTCTACCCAATGCACATATCAAAATTTGTTACTATAACCTTTTACCCAATGCAGACGATATCTAAATTTATTATTTTATTTACCATCTTTTAAAATTAAAAAAAAATTTTCAACAAAACCATATCATGTGACCCCTCATTGGAATGAGCTCGATGAGCTGAATTTGCAAATTACGCAGGCGGATGTGGGCGATTCGTTAGGTAAAGAGTTAATAATTATCCTTTCATAAAATTTTATACAATTTCAACCAAACGATATCATGTGACCCCCTTATAGGACCAGGTCACATATGGTTTGGTTGAATTTTTTTTCAGTTGCAAATTGTACGGGTGGTTGAGGCTGATAGGCTAGGTAAAAGATTCAGGTTCTGGTAAATTTTCAACCAAATTGCATCCAACCATTACATAAAAGTCTAGTGGCTTGTCAATGAATACTAGTAAAGTCTCAGTATCAAACAAGACAGCCAAGACTTTACCAGAAAGTGCTCTTTAACCTTTTAACTTGTAGAGTGCTAAATTATTTTTGGTCCTTGAAATTTTTTGTGCTTCTTTGCCTTATTACAATTTGTGGGAGAGTGC
Source organism: Pictodentalium vernedei (assembly GCA_031216915.1). Classification (NCBI taxonomy): domain Eukaryota; kingdom Metazoa; phylum Mollusca; class Scaphopoda; order Dentaliida; family Dentaliidae; genus Pictodentalium; species Pictodentalium vernedei. Next base: position 93,885,022 of record CM062288.1, read on the forward strand.
CAGTAGGCACTGTCCCATAAATTGTAACAAGACAAATCCTAACAGATAAAATAATATCACTTCAAAGATAATATGAAGCACATCCACAGAATTTGAAGCCTTTAAATTGCCATACCCACACTAAAAAATAAAGCCCAAATATGGCTTCCAGCACTCTACCAGTTAACCAAGGCACACAATATCAAAATTAATAATTTAATTTTTTTTTTTGTAAATATTTCAAAAAATGTCAACAAAACCTTATTATGTGACCCTCCCTTACTGGAATGATCTCGATCAGCTCATTGAAGGAGGGGGTTACATGATATGGTTTTGTTGAAACGTTTGGAAAAATACTATTATTTCAACTGCTAAATCTGTATATAACATGGTCAGATGTGACCAATTCGTTAGGTAAAGGGTTAATCATTACCTGGAAGACTTACTTACAATTGTAAGTTAGGACACTTGTTTTGAGGTCACAAATTTAGTCAGTCAGAATTGGGTACTTGAGAGGGGAGGGGTAAGGTTATTTTCAGGCACTCTCCAATATAGTAGATCCTCTTTAACCCTCCTCCGTACATGGATATTGCAATATCTAAATTTCAGGCTGCAAATATTTCCTATAATGCAATTAGAAATTTAACCAATTCCATGTTGTCCGACAGAGGTAACAAATGGAATTGTTTAACTAGTAGAGTGCTGGAAGCCTATATTTGGGCTCTATTCTGAAGTGCAGGTAGTGCAACTTAAAGGCTTCAAACTCAGAGGCTATTCTTCATATTATCTTTGACATGATATTATTTAGTCGGTTAGGATTTGCCTTGTTACAATTTATGGGAGAGTGCCCACAGGCACTCTCCCATGAACTGCAACAAGGCAAAGACAACTGAATAAATTTCGATGGTCAAAAATAATTTAGCACTCAACCAGTTAAATTCCTGGTTGCATAATGGGAAAAATGGCTATTTTAAATTTTCATATCAGATTAAATACCACCTATTCCGGTGCAGAATATGAACATGACTGGTATAGTTAAATAACCCAAAAATTATTTTACACTTCGATAAAACAAAGTATTTATTTCACCGCTTGCCTAACATAATTCTGAACCAGTGTTATCAATGAAAATTTAAATCAAATTTTTTTTTCAATTTCTGCTTCTAAAAATAACTTGTCATTCCTAACTGGTATAACCTCATCGAGCTCATTCCAAATAAGTAAACTATAACCTATGACTTTGAGTGCCAAAAAGGTTTTTTTTTGTTTACAGTATATGGAGGGTGCATTGCCACTAAATCACCCATAGAGTGGAGATTTCACCCAAGCAATAATTGCAAATTTGTTGCAAAGCACAATAAGCACAAGCGAAGTTCCAGCCAATGGACCACCGGGTTCAACCCAGGGGTCCACTGACCGAGACATTTCTTATGTTTTTTGTCCATATGTACAGAATTTGAAAGTGATACTTTGGGTGATAACTCCACTCCATGGACGATTTAGTTACAATCCACTCTCCGTGTACTGTATAGCGTTGTCTTCAGGTCACGTTGGGCAAAAGTTTAATCTGATCACAGCTTCATGAAACAGAGTTTCTTGGCTTTTTTTCAGTATTTACCCAAATTTTCAGCACCGAAAGCCATAAAAATAACCACAAGATATGACAGATTAAATTTGACCAATAATGTATATTTCTGTTGCTAAGCAACTTGGGCAGATATAAGCTAGAAATATAGCTAATAAATTAAAGATCAGCAATTTGAAGCTGCCACTTTATTCTGAACATGTCCACCTCCAGGATGGGTAAAAGTCGGTGACAATTCAGAGAATTAAATCTTTCCCTGACAGGTTATGCAGACAAAGAAAATGTTTTTAGGTGCAAAACAAACTCTAACAAAGACAGCACAACATAATATTTTGCATTCAATGTCTTTCACTATGCAACTAAAAATAGAAGTAAATAACATTTTACATATTACTGCCACTTGGTGTTATATATGCCACCTTTTATTTATTTTATTCGAAAATTCAATATCTGCATTCCAATAACATAATGTACTGATCAACTGTTCTTAACCAAAATGTACATACAGTTTCAATTACATCAGTATTTCAACTTTTGAAGCTTAAATTGTGATCACAAATTCCTCTGTGTGCCCACTTCTTTCTCCTATTTACTGAATTAACTTTTACCTGCTGAGTATTTTTTTAAAATATTTTTATTAAATCTTGTCATGGCTGCTGAAAAGCAGCCATGACTAGATTTAATTATACTCTTTTGGACATTAAACTCTAAAAATTGATTGGGCAAAACCTCGATTCAATTTACAGTGGGTGAATTGTATTCAAAATTCTTGACATATACTTTTTCTAGGGGCAAGAGATTTGCTGCCCAGGACAGGAATATATGTCAACAGCAGGTAAAGAGCTAAAAAAAAAAAAAAAAAAAAAAAAAAAAAAAAATGGGAGAAAAAACCCCACAGAGCAGGAGAGGGGGAAGGGAGGTAGAAAACTTTTAACAGTTGTTCAAACAGCAAGACACTTGTATGTATGCAATAAAAACAGCGTTAATAACCAAGCAGTATGTGTAACAAGAAAAAAAAAATATACAAAAAGAGCACCTGTTGAAGGGGTTATTATGGTTTAAAACAGAAAAACACAATTAAATATGTAAGTTTTACCAGCTTGAGAAAATCATTATTCCGACAATGTAAACAGATGAGGTAGATAGTCCAGCTATTGCATGGTTGATGGTAACCAATAATAATAACCACAAAAAAAAAATAGAATGTGTTGTTATGTATGAGTTTACAAATATTGTATGTACACTATGAGAATATGTAACCAAACAAACCTGGAAAAAGTTGTATGAAATCAATCCTTTGGCCAACATGATCTTTCATTTACATTGGGAGGGGGAGGAGGTGGGCACAGAGTCTGGGTGGTAGGTGGGGTGGTGGTGGCTTCTGCCTCCTAATCTTTTTTGCGCAACAATGATGAAAATATTTGGAAGTAGTCAACGAAATAAGCTTTAACAACAGTAATATTATTATATTCTAGCCGATATCCTTATTGCTTGTCATTCTATTTGTCATCCTTAATAACTTATATTTGAGTCGTGATTATCTGAGTTGGGGTTGGCGGCAGAGTATTGACTACTCCAATAGCATGTCACAGTACACAATGTGTAAGCCTGTTATGTAATCTGGGAAATTTCAGGGAATTAGTGGACTACCAGTACCGTGTTGGTGCCAGTAATCCACTCATCTGCTAAAATCACACAGGTCACTTCTTAAGTTACAATTTTTACAATAATTTTCTAGGAGAGGGTCGTGGAACCCCTGCTTATACTTCAACTACCCCCACTTTTAAAGTCGATCAGCGTCCTTGTATATATCTCATGACAAATAGCTGAGGATCCCAACAACATCCAACATGACAGTGGGGGTAGGAATCCATGGAAAAAATTCTACCTTTAGACATAATTGAGGAGTAGATTAGCTTGGGCAAATAATTTCTCAGACTGACAAAGTGCTCAACAGTTTATGTTATTTATTTATATATTTATTTACTGTTGTTTAAGGACACATATTTCTGCACAATGCCTAATTGTGACCCCGACATGGCTATAAAGTAAAGTCCAGTCAATCGTTTATACCCATGTTGCCCATGTTAGAGGACTTCCAGCCCAGGGACTGGTCATATTTTACCAGTAAAACATAGCTTGCTTACCACAGTAAACAAGCACTGCTTCACTTCCTGGGGTTTCCATGGAGTGAACAGTGTGAGTTGGCTCTAATTCAATCCTTCACAGATTTGAAATCTGTTGTGATGTTCAAGAAAAATATGAATCTCTGCAAAATTCTAAATGCATTGTCAAGAGTGAAGTATCCCCCCCCCAATATACCAGCCAGTATATAGTACAGGATATACATACTGATTAGGGTATTCATTGCATACCATCACACAGTAATACTTGGCTTCATATGAACATGTGGCACACAATAGTCTAGTAGCATATATTATACTGAGGCCCAACAAAGTAGATTCTCGGTTTCTCAGGCCATTTTTTGAAAAATTGCAAGTGGGCTGGCATTTTTTTGTTTTAATATATATTTTCGTAATTATTTCTTTACCATCAAAAGTTCATGTTCTTGGTTTGTTTTATGTTTTAGGCCTCATAATCTACAGAATAGCATGGGTGGTGGTGTATTTCATACCTTGAGTGCAAGAAGGCTTTGCAATGCTAAAGCATAGCAAAAGCATAGCAAAAGCATAGCATAGCAAAACGTTGCAATAAAGGGACAAATTTATCAATTTTATTAACTTGGGTAAAATATCAGACATAAATCATTTAATTTTTATTTTTTAAGTTTGCATTGGTTATAAAAACTAGCATGCGGCAGCCAAAAGGACAATGCAGGAGGGCCGGAGAAACAGATTTTTAACTTTTTTAGGCCTAAATACCACTTGATATATAGGGGTGATAATTCTTTATAACCAGAACCACAGTCAAATTTTGCCATCAAAACATAGCTTACAACCTCTCATCAAAACAAGCTTGTTGAGCTTGTTCCAATGACATGTCATAAGCTATGGTTTTGAAACATGAAATGGAATTTTAGTTAAAGGAAAAAGCTCTGTGAAACCAGATATAACAGATTAAATGCATTTTTGGATGTACTGAGGCCAAAAAGGTCTATAAACAAAGGGAGTTTGACAACATATCAGTACTTTCTCGACATATTACAGAATTTCATATTCAGTTAACAGTTTACTCTGTAGCTTTTTTGCAATTAACAGGTCTAATTTGTATTGCAGGTTTGGTAAATGGTTTTGTTTGGAAACTATATTCAATTAACAGGATTATTCTAATTTGAGAGATATCTGATTAAGTGGACTTCAGTGCACTCACATTCTGTTTGGAGATCACGACAAAACATTTCAGAATATTCAGTAACAGTACTTGACCAACCCTGAGTAATTTTTTACTTCATTTTATAATGGGATTATCAGTACAACAGATGTTTGAAGTCACTTTCAGCATCTATGGCTATAGTATGACCACCGCAGCATAAGTATAAAGTCAAGTTTACTTAAGCCTTTATGCATATGCTGCACACCTGTAAGAACTTCCAGCCCAGGTATTGCTAATCAGGTACTATTTTACCAGTAAAATAGGACTTGTTTACTACATTAAACAAGCACTGCTCCACTTCTGAGGGTTCCCATGACAATATAATGGGCTGTACACTGCATGTTTTGTGCCATTATCTATTTCTTCCATAATGGGAACAAAATATTCATAAATCTTCCTTCTACTAATGGAATGATGCTGTACAATGCTCTGCTGAAAAGGGTGCCATGCGCCTTTACCAACAGTGTGTTTTTACTGGAGGCATATCCAAATGTTAACCCTTTACCTAACATGAAAAGCAGATGACACTTGCAAAAAAAAAATTCTTGATTAACTAATTTTTTTCATTTTTTGTCTCAAAAATGATGAGTTCGTTCCAAAGAGGGGTCATAACCTATGTTTTTGAGACAAAAAATTAAAATATAATGAAAATTAATTGGCAATTTTTGAGAATGGCACTGGTCAGTTTTGGCCGTTATGTTGGGTGAAGGGTTAATGACAAATTGCTCCACTTGACCTTGACACTAAAGGCATTATTTCCATCAGGCATTCAATGTAAAACCTGATTCATGATCTTTATTTAGACATAACAAATTGTTTTGTCAAAATGAGGCTGGCAGAGGAGATTGGATATCATTCATTCATTTATTTCAGTCTCAAACATTTTATTTATTTATTTATTTATTTGTTTATTTATTTATTGGTGTCTTTTAAGTCACATATTTCTGCACAATGGTTAATCGTGGCTGCTAAGGGAATATAACGTAAGGTTTAGCCAATTGTTCATACTGATGTTGTCCATTTTAGAGGATTTCCACCCAGGCATTGGTTACCAGGCCCTATTTTTCTAGTATTATTTATTTGTGTTTAAGGTCACATATTTCTACACAATGGCTAATCATGACCACGACAGTTTTACGGGTGGAGGAAGCTGGAGTATCCGGAGAGAACCACTGAACAACTGTCAGCTCCCCAACATACTAACTCCACACAAGCAGGGTTAGCATTGGTTGAAGACAAGTGCACCATCGACGTGCAGTACGCCTTAGTACACACCGCCACCGTGCCCCCACGTGGGCAATGGGGGTGAAGTGTCTTGCCCAAGGACACAACACGGTTTCCGCAGGTGGGATTAGAACCTCTCGGATTGCAGCCTGCACCTCTACTTACTGAGCCAACACGCCCCCTTTACTAGTATTAAAACAGAGCTTGTTTATCACCGTAGGCAAGCATTGCTTCAGTTCCCTGCATACCCATGGGGATCAATCTCAAACAAATAACTTGACAAAATTCAAAAGTAATTAAAGCACTGCAGATGGTACTTGTTGCAAGGGTTGATTTGTGCTCTTGACGAGGGAAGTATTTAAAGATTACAACAAATTATCCAACATTGTAAGAATTACCACTTGACAATTTTGTGATGAAATGCTGTGTGGGAGAACTGGGTTTTGGCAACTGTGAACTCTCAAAAAGAGACTTTGGAACTTCAGGGTTGGGGGGGGGGGGGGGGGATGTGCCCCCACACAACCCACTTTTTCCCTGAAATAGTTGGGAGGGAGTTAGTTTATCTTTACCAATCCATCATTACAACCATTTTTGGGAATGAGCAGAAATGGTGTACATAGACTTTTCACTCTCAAGATTTGACAAAAGATTCCATAACCAGATTTGTTTCTAAAAAAAAGTCCAGAAAAATGCATATTTTGGCTCCATATTGAACAAATTTGTTGAATGGTTGAGGGCTAGATTATTTTTGGTTGTCTCAATTTGTTATTAAAAATTTCTTTTATTACAAATTATTGGAGAGTGCCCACAGGCACTCTCCAATAAATTGCAATAATTTGTAATAGAACAAATTTCTTTTAACAAAACATTTTTTGAATTTGACTGAATAAGAAACATGAGCAAGGAAACCATAGGCTTTTGCTCTGGTATTTATTCATTGGTGTTTAAGGTCACATATTTCTGCACAAAGGTTAATCTTGACCACAACATGGAGATAAAGCAAAGTTTAGTCAATTATTTATACCCATGTTGGCCATTTTTAAGGACTTCCACCTCAAGCATTGGTGACTGGGTCCTATTTTACCAGTAAAACCGAGCATGTTTACCACAGAAAACAAGTACTGCTTCACTTCCCAGGGTTCCCACAGGGATTTTGCTCTGGTACCCTTATTTTTTTAAAAGCCCTGATAGTGGCTTGTTGCACTCAACCAGTTAAATATGGAACAAAAAAGTTTATTTTTTATCAACGTAGAGGTGTGTCAGTCGCAAATATAGCTTTGTGTATTGAATTTCTACCAAGTGACTAAGACACAAGGGCCATCATTGATTTATTTATTTATTGGTGTTTAAGGTCACATATTTCTGAACAATGGCTAATTGTGACTGCAACCTGGAGATAAAGAAAGGTCTTGTCAACTGTTTATACCCATGTTGCCCATTTTAGAGAACTTCTACCCCAAGCATTGGTGATGGTGTCACATTTTACCAGTGGTACTGCAGAAAACAAGTACTGCTTCACTTGTCAGGGCTCTAATGGATGGACTATTACTGATATATATCAGTATGTGAATGTCCTTGTATGACCATACCTCCCTCCCCCTAACCCCAAGTTTAAAATGCTTCCTTTATGCCTGCATTTATTTTAACCCTTTACCCAATGCATGCGATATCAAAATTTATTATTTTAAATATCAGTTTTTTAAATTTTTCAAAAAATTTCAACAAAACCATATCATGTGACCCCTCATTGGAACGAGCTCATTGAGCTCGTTCCAATGAGGGGTCGCATGATATGGTTTTGTTGAAATATTTTGAAAAATTTAATTTTTTCAACTGCTCAATTTGCATATTACACGGGTGGATGCGGGCGATTCGTTAGGTAAAGGGTTAAAAAATTGTGCTGAGGAATGCTCACTTCTGTTACAGTTTTCGGTAAGTTTCCAAATATGACTCCTTATTGTACCTCATGCTAGGTATTCCTTTATTCATTTGTGTTTAATGTCATTATCAGCATCTACAGCTGTATCGTAACCACAACACAGTTCCAAAGTCAAGTTTAGCCGTTACTTTACATTTACTCTGCTCACTTTTGAAGACTTCTATCCCAGTAAAACAGAACTTGTAAACCATAGAAAAATAGCACTGCTCCACTTCCAGGGGTTCCCACAAGTACGTCTTGTTAGGAAAAGGGTTAATATTATATTTTATTTTCTCGAAAATCACAAAGAGAGTGTTGGCTGCTTCCCCTCAACGTTTAAAAACACAAACATATGCTTTGGGTATTTTTATGCTTGTTTGTTTTTTATTTTAACATTATTGGTCCGACAATTGTCGGGCCTGCAGGAGCTGTGGCTATGCCAGTGAATAAACTAAAATACAATGAAAACAATTTTTTTTTCATCAAAATAGATACATCGACAATGAAAGCCAGACCTCATCATTTTATAAAAGCTGCACTGGTTTAAAACTCAATGGCAAATGTTACACAGAAGCAACCAAGCCTGGAAATATGCAATCTGCCATTTGCAGAAGAAGGTCCCCAAGGGTGAATTAGCTGATGCTATTTCATACAGTGGGCTAAAATCCCCCCAATATATCCTCTGAGTTCCTCTTTCAATTTAGGCCTGTGATCTTGATTCAGACTGAGGTTCACAGAGGGTAAATTTAGTGATGCTACCCTGCTGTGCAGGGTAGCATCACCAAATTCACCCTCTGGAGACCTCATTCTCAGATAAGAGTCTGCTTATTTCCAGGCTTTGAAACAACATTAGTTTTAAAAAATGAAATCAATATTCAGAGTTAAAAGATGATACAAAATGAAAAAATAAAAATGTGTTGCATAGGCAGAAATACCAAACATTTTAACATAAAATTCTCATCAAGTTATTCAACTGAAAAGAGTATATCAGTTACCATAAATGTAAAAATCATATTTTTCCTTAAATAAACAATTTATTTATTTATTGGGGTTAAACGTCACTTTCGACAGTTCACCTCATATTGGACAGTTTTAAGGGTGTAGGAAGCTGAAGTACCTGGAGAGGACCAACCAGCAGCAGTGAGCAACCGCCAAGACTCCCCAACGTACTTACTCCTTACAAGCAGGGTGAGCACTCGTTGAAGACAAGTGCACCACCGATGTTCAGTATGCCTTAGTACACAGCGCCACCATGCACCCCACGTGGGCAATCGGGATTAAGTGACTTTCCCAAGGGCACAATGCATTTACCCCTGGATGGGATTGGACCGTGGACCATTCGGTTTAAAGTCTAATGCCATAACCACCCAGCCACTGCACTCCCCTATGGCTACAATAAATTGTATTTCTGACATATAACTGAAAATTTCCCTTACTTGATATTAACCCTTTACCTAAAATGAAAAGCAGACGACACTTGCAAACAAAATTATTGAACTAATTTTTTTCATTTTTTGCACCAAAAACATAGCTTATGACCCTTCATTGGAACGTGCTCGTTCCAATGAAGGGTCATAAGCTATGTGTTTGAGGCAAAAAAAATAAAATAATGAAAACTGAATGGCACTTTTGGGGAATACGGTTTTGGTCATTACCTTGGGTAAAGGGTTACGATCAAAAGTTAGGTCATCACGATATTTTCGTTTCAAGCAGGGACATAGTGAAATGGGGTTCAGGGTATGTAGGACAGCAACCCCCACAATTTTGGGGACATTTTATTTTCCTCTAGATTGGAGCCTTAGCTATTGTTTTTGCTCTTGTGAATTATCACATACTTATTTGTGAGACAAGACTTGATACTTGGGACTTACGTCACACACACATAAATGAATGGTTGTGGAAGACGATTCTGGAAGTTGGGGGGGGGAGGGGGGGTGGGGAGCATGACAAATTTGGGGTATGGTAAATGTTAAACAAGAGGTTGCATCACAATTACGGCATCTATTACATATTTTAATTCTCCACAAATAAATTTCCAAGAAGTCTTGGGTTTTTTCACTATAATCCTGACCAAGTCAGAAAATAAGCAGTCTGTCATTTGCAGAATGAGGTCCCCAGAGGGTGAATATGCTATCCCATACAGTGGGCCAATTTATCCTTCAGGTACCACATTCTCTTTAGGTCTGAGGCCATGATTCAGATTTGAGGTTCACAGAGGTTAAATTTAGTGATGCTACCCTATGCAGGGTAGCATCACCAAATTCCCCCTCTGGGGACCTCATTCTGCAGATGACAGTCCGCTTATTTGCAGGCTTCATCCTGACCAAATAATAGTTATCTCTTGATGAGGTAGTTGAAATATTTATCTGTTTCTGCAAATCAGATTTACTCCTCCCCAATCAGATATCTTCACAATTTTGCTAGTTGCAAGGCCAGGCAGACTTCCAGCATTCAAGATTCCGTAAGCCTGTGAAATACAATTTCTCATTTCTAAATTTTTAAAAAAATTTGTGATGGGGGGGGGGGGGGGGGGGGGGGAGGGATGGTACAGTATAAATGTGCTGCTCCAAAGGCAAGTTTGTTTCAGTAAGCAAGAACTGTGTTATATTTATAGAGGAAAGATGTTGCACGGGTGTTTGTAATGACTATCAAATGGCTTTGGCAATTCATACAAAAGAAACACCAAAACTTCAAGCTACAATTGCCCTGGCACCTAACTGGGTGCACTGCATGCTGGGACTTCATTTTCACAAACTTATAGACCACTTTCCAAAGTATTAATTCTAACAAACCAAGAGATCACCTGCATTATACAACAACCACTCTTTTCATGCTGCTGGTGGATATTCCTGCCGAGCACAGGGTTTCTTGTCATTGTAATCAACATGATTTGGGCACATTTAATATTTTCATCCTGAATTGAATGGATTTTTTCATTAATAATTTCATGTGTTATATTCAGATTAATTTTTCATCCAATCTTGTCATGGTTGCTTCGTAACGGCCATGACTAGATTTGATGAAAAATATCTTGAAAATACTCAGCGGGTTAACCCTTTACCTAACATGAAAAGCAGACGACACTTTGCAAATAAAATTCTTGAATAACTCATTTTTTTTCATTTTTTGTCTCAAAAACATAGGTTATGGTCCCTCATTTATAACGAGCTCGACGAGCTCATTCCAACGAGGGGTGATAACCTATGTTTTTGAGACAAAAAATGAAAAAAATAATGAAAATTAATTTGCGATTTTTGAGAATAGTGCTGGCCGGTTTTGGCCATTACGTTGGGTAAAGGGTTAAGAGTTAACCATGGCCATTTCTACTTTATATTCTATATGTTATTTGTGTATCCTTTTCCTTTAGGAATGGAACTTGTGTGAGGCATATGGACAATCATAAAAAAAAAGAAAGAAAATTAAGCTGTTAGGATTTTTAGTTTTCCTATTAAAAAAAACTGTGGAATGCTTTTTGACTGACAAACTTTTTGAAGGATAAATGACCTCATGTTCAGTTTTTATAAAAAAAAATGTTATATTCGGGTAATTAGCCATTATTAACTAATGGATGCCAACCAATAGCTGATGTTACACAATTTGCTGTTGGTCAATATCAAAGCCGATAGGATAAAATATACTGTACTAATATTCTGTGTTTGGCTTTATACAATATCTGCATTTTTTTAGAAATGAAAATATTTTCTGAACATTTTATCACATGTGCATCATTTTGACCAAAACTTCGAATTTTTGCCGATGTTGAGAGCTGGTCGAAAGAAGAAATATTGATTGATATGGACTTTGGGTTTATTATTAAACTTCTCCAACCCAAATGTATTTGACCAATACAAATGCATGGTATGTGCAGCCCAGAAGTTAAAAAAAAATCCACTAGCCAATACTATAAAACTTTTACAATCGTATTTTCTAAAATTGTATTTTCTATCTATCAATATAACTGATGATAATGAATCATTAGCATTTTAAAAGATATGGCAATTTGCCAACTGACAAATTGCAACATCTTTGAAAATGCTAATGGTTCATTCCAACCCATTTAAAGTCAATACAAGAAAAAACAATTCTAGAAAATACAATTGTAAAACTTTACAGTATTGGCCCCCAGGACTGTTATAGAGAATTTTCCAGTACAGTGCAGTTTTTATTTATTTATTGGTGTTTAAGGTCACATACTTATGCACAATGGCTAATCATGACCATGACAGTTTTATGGGTGGAGGAAGCCGGAGAAGCTGGAGTACCCAGAGAGAAATGACGAGCAGCTGCCAGCTCCCCAACATCGTAACTCTGCACTGCAGCACAGGCAGGATCAGATTGGTTGAAGACATGTGCACCATCGATGTGCAGTACGCCTTAGTAACCGTGCTCAATGTTGCTTAACTTCGGTGATCTGATGAGAACCAGTTACTGCAACGCCACCGTGCCCCCCAGTACAGTGCAGTATCTTTTCCTTCAATTACTATCGTCTCTGATGTCTGCAAAGATATCAGATAACATTTATTTTTAATGTCTTCAAAACCATTAATACCAAGCACTCACGCCAAAAGACAAATTCCAAAATGAATTAGATTTAATTGCATCAAATATTTTAACCCTTTACCTAACATGAAAAGCAGACGACACTTGCAAAAAAAATTCTTGAATAACTAAGTTTTTTCATTTTTTGTCTCAAAAACATAGGTTATGACCCCTCGTTGGAACGAGCTCGACGAGCTCGTTCCAACGAGGGGTCATAACCTATGTTTTTGAGACAAAAAATGAAAATATTTTGAAAATTAATTGGCGATTTTTGAGAATAGCGCTGGCCGGTTTTGGCCGTTACGTTGGGTAAAGGGTTAAATGGTTGAAAAACAAACCTTCTTCAAACCAATGCACAAATTGTTTCTCAGTTGAGATTTTGATTTGACCTAATATTTGATGACATAACTTTTGAACATGTTTGTTAATATGCAATCGCTTTGTTTAAACTGCACGGCTTTCATGATTGTAGGTCAAACGAAAATTCTGAGTAGGCGGGGTTATGTTAAGTTTGACAGATGATGTGATCATCCAAAAATAGTCTGTCAATGATTTCCATTTGGCACAGGTGTGTGGAACAGCTTTTCATTTTCTGCATGGTTTAATGTTGCTGCAGATGGGGATTTCTTAGAACAGGCGTGTAATAAAAGCTTTGAATTCCTTACAGAATTTGACTTGTGGCCTTAGAGCTTGAAAATAATATGGGGTCCTGACAATGATCTTCACAAAGCTCTCTCTGAGAGCTTCCCAAGGACCAGTATTGGGTATTATGTCAGGAAACCAAAGTGCAATTTTCGGCAGAAAAATACACCAATATCACAGCTTATAAGAACATGTTTGGCCATTTCAGCCAAGTACCTGAATACATTTTTCTAGGACCTTCCATGACTTTTGTCAAGAACTCCTTGCATGCTGCTGGTGGATATTCCTGCCCAGAACAGATAATCTCCTGGCATTAAAATAAGAAACTTTGAGTAGATTGTGTCAATATTTGACCAGTGATTTCGTGCATCAAAGTTTAATGAATTTTTCATCCTATTCTAGTCATGGCTACTGTACAACCGCCATGACTACATTTGATTAAAAATAATTTAAAAATACTCAGTGGGTAAAGAGTTAAATTTCAAGGGCCTGGAAATTAAGTTTTAAAATTCAGCACATTCAAGATACTACTGCATTAATCTGGAAACATTTCTCTTAACCCCCTAAACACTGATGTCGAAATATCTAAAGTTCAGGGTGCAAATATTTCCCATAATGCAACTAGAAATTTAATTCAATTTAATTCAATGAGCTCTGTCAAACAAGATTGAATTGGTTAAATTCCCAGTTGCATTATGGGAAAAATGGCTACTTCAAATCTGGATATTTTGACATCAGCGTGCAGGGGGTTAAGGTTGGAAAGAAAAATATTAACAATTTTTCATATAATTTACTCAAAATTTAATGGTTTAATAAGGTCGACTATGTAACGGTTCATTCAAATTCACTATTTTAGGCACATGCGAAAAAGGTACAATATTAATTAAAATAAGTTGTGGGTTAATTCAGAGAAAATCTGCATACAATATTTCATCCTTGATCTTCTAAGACAACACCTTTTCTTGGAAAGATTTTCAGAGCTTTCCAGGAAAGTTTTATCAGATTAGAAATTATCAATAATTAATAAAATTATAAAATTCAGGATAACAATATTAGTTGCTAAATTCACAACTCATTTTAATCAGTATTGTAGAATGAAATTGAATTTAGACTAAAAAATAATTTATAGACTCTAAAACTTAGAACTTTAGGTTTTTTTCTAAAAATATAACCAAGGAAGACTCTGTTACAGTGAAGAACGAAGAACAATAAAAAACCATTTCCATAGAAAATAAAATTTAAAAAACCAAAGCTGCACCTAATATGAAACTACAAAATCTAAAGCTCTCAACATAAAAATTAATGACATAAAATTGATCATCTGTAAAAAGACATTAAAAATTACAAACATGAAATGAATCATTTGTTTTAAAAAAGACATGAACATTTAAAAGCAACGAAAACACATGAAGGACACAGAATTTTCTATTTACATGTGAAGTTTTCTAACTACCTACAACAAAACAACGTAAAAAAAATTTCCCAAATTTTGCAACAAATAATTGTTTTTTCTTCAAAGTATTTTATTTACATAATTTTAAAAAGAAATTTTACAGTATACACAGAATCAAGTATTTCAGGTCTCAAGTACTAAATCAGGCCATAAATAGAAGGAAATTTAGAATACATAACTGACCCAAGCAATCTTGTTTTTCGAAGGCTGGACTGAATGTGGTACAAACCAATTGAATACGATCTGATACTGTAAGGTCCAACAGATTTTCAAACTAAACTTGTTAACCCCTAGCACTCTGGTAGTGCAACAGAATTTTCTCAAATCACTCTGTTTTTCTCATGTTTAAGTATGAATTTAACCAATTGTATCTTGTTTGACAGAGCTCACTGAGCTCTGTCAAACAAGGTATATATGGTTAAATATCAAACTGCATTATGGGAAATATTTGCTGCTGAAAACTGCCATTTTGACATCAGAGTGCAGAGTGTTTTGAAGACTAGTCAATAATTTTTCCATAAGCCCTGCACACCAAGGTCAAAATATCGAACTCCAAAAAACTCAGCATTTAACCAATTTAATCTTGTTTGACAGAGCTCAATGAGCTCTGTCAAACAAGATTGATTTGGTTAAATTCCTGGTTGCATTATAAGAGAAATTTGATGCTAAAACATTTTTGTTGTTTTTTTGGATATTGGCGAGAAGAGGGTTAATAATTGTCCATAAAATCTTTTCAATCTGACCAGATATAGTAAGGGTCAAAGGGCTTTTTGAACAATATTATCAGTTAGTCCTTTTTTAATTCATTGGTGTTTAAGGTCACTTTCAGCATTTTTGGCTATCTCATGACTGCAAGTATCATTTACATCTATGCTGCCCACCCAAGGCATTGGCTATGGGGACTATTCTTTAAATTTATCAGTAGACTTATTTACCACAGTAAATAAGCACTGTTCCACTTCCTGGGGTCCCCATTTGAAGTTATAGTTTGTTTTTGACTTAATATTTCAATAAACCAAAGTTCCATTAATAATGGAGTTTACTTACACCCAGAGATGAAAGTGCAAGAGAAAAAAATACCTGAAAATCAATTGATCAAATGCCAAAGGTTCTTGTTTGGTGCCAAGGTCACAAGCTGGGAGGGTGTCTGAAAAGAGCCATGGGATAATGTTTGCTGTATATGTGCAGGGATGTTAGTGTGTTAAGACAAAAAAACACCTCTGAAACAACAGAGAGAAGCCAGTTTTCATTGAAAATCAAATAAATTTCTGAACAGATAAAACTTTTATACAAAAGCCCAAAATTTTCAATCCTGCTGACCCCATATATACCCTATTAGGCCCCAACCGAGCAAGAAACATATTTTACAAAATATTGTTCCTGTATGTTGAATTAGCAGTTGAAAGATTAATGTATCACATTATTCGTTTAATGTGAAGTGATTTTTGTCTGCTTCCATTTTGATAGCTATCAGCATACTGTATATGATTTATGGACAGTGTGCAGTTGTGTTTTAAACCTTTACCTAACATGAAAAGCAGACGACACTTGCAAACAAAATTCTTGACTAACATAACCTATGTTTTTTAGACAAAAAGTAATAAAAATTAATTGCTGATTTTTGTGAATAGCGCTGGCATATTTTGGCCATTACGTTAGGTTAACTGGTAGAGTGCTGGAAGCCCATATTTGGGCTTTCTTTTGAAGTGCAGGTGCCACAACTTAATGGCTTCATATTCTGTGGATGTACCTCGTATTATTTTTTAATTGAAAGTATTTAGTCTGTGGGGATTTGCCTTGTTACAATTTATGGGAGAGTGCCACTAGGCACTCTCCCATAAATTGTAACAAGGCAAAGAGATGTGGACAAATTTGGATGACCAAAAATAACTTAGCACTCTACCAGTTGAGGGTTAAATCAAATGACATTCCCAGAAATTTGTAGGTGGTAAGATATGTACTGTCCCAAGAACGACTGGCATGTAAATTTTACTTCCACCATTATACTGAACTGTTTATTCATATAATGGGGGTCAAGGTCACTTTCAGTATCTATGGCTGGGTCATGACACCACAATTTATTCATTTGTTCACTTTCAGTCTCAGGCTACAACATGACTGCAACAGAAAAATTAAGTCAAATTTACATTTATAATCAGGTTGTTGGGACTCTCTCCCCACAGAATGTGATGAACCTTTTACCCAAGGCACTCACTATTAAAATTTATTTCAATTAATTTTTAATAAAAATAATAAATAAAATTTCAACGAAACCATATCATGTTACCCTCTCATTGGAACGAGCTCGATGAGCCTTTCCAGTGAGAGGATTCCAAGATAATTACGGTTTTGTTGAAATATTTTTAAACATAATTTTTTTTCAACTACTCAACTTATAAATTTGGTGGCAGGATGGGGCGGATTCGATAGGTAAAGGTTTAAGGAGGACCCAAAGTATTACATGTAGTTGTATGTATGTAACAAATGACTTCAAATCCCTGCCTAGATAAACTGATTTTTGTTTGGCTGTCTGCCTGTATACAACATGTTGGAAAGCCCATCTTGACTGACTTGGACCAGGATTAGTGCACACGGAAAAAAGAAATCCAGGATTTTCAAGGACTTCTCTTGGAAATGTTCAAGCACTATCCCGTATCTGTATTGGCAATTAATTTTTTTATCATACTAACATTTGCATCTACACTATACCAATTCTTATACACATCTTACAAATCAATAATAGCTTCACTTGACAATGATTTTCTGGAATCTCTTGCAGAGAGCTTCCCTAGAATCAGTGTCTGGTGTTATTGCAGATTTCATTTCATTTTTTTTAGAAGATGCTATTTTGACCACAAAACCCTTAAATCCAAATCATTCCCCAAAATTTACTTCTCTAAGCCTTTCCATAACGTTTTAGAACAAAAAATCGGATTTTCAAGCACTTCAAAAGGCCTAAAATTTCAGTTTTCAAACCTAAGCTCATCCCAAGCCCTGCAGAAACTCTATAGGATCTAATGTTAGTGTCCATATTCATACCTACATCAGGACAGCTATGAAATCTACTGAAGCCAATCAGTTGTATCTAGGCAACCAACA
Organism: Pictodentalium vernedei; assembly: GCA_031216915.1. Lineage (NCBI taxonomy): Eukaryota > Metazoa > Mollusca > Scaphopoda > Dentaliida > Dentaliidae > Pictodentalium > Pictodentalium vernedei. The sequence continues at coordinate 93,902,794 of CM062288.1, forward strand.
TAAGACAGGTGTCAATCATTAAATTTCATCAGCAAAGTTTTTTGTTTTGTCATGTGACCTACTGATGGAATTAACGGCATTTAAACATGACCAGTCACATACATTTTGTCACTAAAGATTTACTTGCAGAGAAAATTCCAGGAATGAGAGCAATATATTTCTGTCAATCAGAACAGCCTTGTCACAAAAAGCAGATAACAGACTAACCATCAAGCTTCCAGAACAATATTTTTTCATAAATCGTGAAGACTTCCACCATTGTCACCACACCCTCAGTGTATACTTCCATTTTTTAACAATGCTTGTCAAAAATGCCGAAAATGTGAGTGTTTGTGAGAATGTTCGTGTAATCGAAAAGATGTAACATCAAAAAGTCTTCATCATCAAAATATGTATAAACTTCCAATGAAGTCATTTTTTAATTCTTTTTCAATCAATAAAACCATACAAATATGGATACCATTAGAACCAGCTCGATGAGCTGTTTCTACTGATATCCATTTTGTATGGTTTTATTGAGAAACCTTTGATATAGTTTAGGCTGTGGTGGGCTTAATCTGGTTAATTTTCTAACCGTTTTTTGGCTGCTATGTTAGGTAAAGAGTTAATAACCACCGTATATACATGTATACAGCTGCAAATGAATTAACAGTGTTTTTACCTTGTTGTTGGCAGCCTGCACAGGCAGCCAACAATGATGTAAAAATACTTGTCAAGATAAATGCTTTCTGCCAGTCGAGTTCACAAGGAAGAATACACTTTTTCAGAGCAATATAAAAGAGGCTGTTTGTGGCTGTATGGGGACTCAAAGGGGAAACTTCTGTTTCGGGTAACTATCTGTATCCATGGCTATTTTGTGGCCACAACACACATTCAACATCCTACTGCTCATTTTGAAGAACACCCAACCTTTGGTTCTCTCATAAAGGTTGGATCATTGTTTGTTTATTAATGTTTATTGGTGTCTAGCAGCTATGGCTATATCATCATTCATGACTGCAGCATCAGTATAAAGTCATATTTAATCATTTATACCAAAACTGCCTACTTAAGAAGACTCTCACCCCAGGCACTGTTTACAGGATCCTGCAAGTACTCTGCCACTTCCATGGCAGGGTTCCAGCAGGCAAGGACTGATAAAAGTCAAGGCCATTTCTCAGCATTTTTCAAGGCCATACAGAAACCAAATTAAAGGAATTTCAAGGTGGTACCTCTATGACCTCTAGAATATACAACTACATTGTTATCAAAAGGTAAATACACACTTCATTTCCACCATAATTTCATTAAAATTCAAGGCTTTTCAAGGACTACTTGCCCATTTTCCAAGATTTCAAGGCCTTTAATGCCTTTGTCATTTTCAAGACCATTCCTTGAATCCAAGGCCCTGTGCGAATCCTGCCAAGGGTTGCACTGGGAAGGTTGGGCCATAACGATGTTACAAGGTCTGCGATGCACCTGACTACTGTGTTTTGATATGAGAAGGTCAGGCAGGTTAAGGCCACAAAGCATGGGACTCTGTCACCATTCAAACTCACATCCTCTTCCTGAAAAACCCTATATGCTAACTAGTGAGCCAACAGCTCACATCTGTTTGCAAGACCATTCATTCAACTTTATAAATTAGTACAGTAAAACCCTGCTAGAAGCCACTATCAGGGCTTTCAAAAAATGAGAGTACTGGACCAAAAGTAAATGTTTTCCTTGCTCATGTTTCATAATCACTCAAATGCAAATACTATTTTGTTTATATAAATTTGTTCTCTTACAAATTATTGAAGAGTGCCTGTGGGCAATCTCCAATAATTTGTAATAAAACAAATTTTGAACAACAAATACCGACCACCCAAAATAATCTAATCTAGTCCTCAACCAGTTAACAAAATGTTTCTTGGTGTTTGATGTCACTTCCAGCAGCTATGGCTATATCAGACTATTGCACCAGTATAAAGTCCAGTTTAACCAAACATTTACACCTGTGTTGCAAACTTTTGAGGTTTTTCATCCTGGGTATTGGTAAATGGGTTCTATTATATTCAGTAAAACAGAACTTGTCTACCACAGTGATCAAGCTTTGTTCCACTCCCTGTTCAAACAGGCATTTGGACTGAACGCCAAATTATTATTTATTTACTGGTGTTTAAGGTCATATATTTCTGCACAATGGCTAATCGTGAACACAACATGGAGATAAAGTCATGTCGTGCCAAACTTTTATGCCCATGTTGGGCATACTTGGGCAAGGCACTTAATCCTAATTGCCCACAAAGGGGCCTGACGGCACTGTGTACTAAGGCGTACAGCATGTCGATGGTACACCTGTATACAACCAATGCTAACCCTGCCTGAATGGAGTATGCTTGGGAGTCTGACAGTTGCTCGCCGCTGCTTGGTAGTTCTCTCCAGGTACTTAGGCTTCCTCCGCCCGTAAAACTGTCAGACGAGGTGACCCTGGCTGACAAAAGTGTCATTAACCCATAAAGGCCTATTTGCAACTTTTAGAACTTAGAACAGGTGCTCTTAACATATCATCATGAGGAGGCCCTGCTGACAATAGACAAATTACCTTAGCAGTGGTTTCTACTCAAGTCTTGGCTGCCTTAACAGGCAGCCAAGATTTAACTAGAAATCACTGCTAATCAATTAGATGTAAAGAGACTGTGGAATGGTGGGAATTCAAGACCCTTGTCCATTGTGGGTTAAACCAGATTAAATAAATAAGTAGTGACCTGGCAACCACTGTACTTAATAACCTTGTACAGACAACAAAGAGAAGATGACTAATTTAGAACTTGAAGTTAGAAAACCTGAAAATGAAACAGTAAAATGTGTAGCAGAACAGTCCTATCACAAAACACAACTTGGTCAACCTATAAACAATGTGATTATTGGACCAATATGAAAATTATGACGACCATACGATTTAAAAATAGCCCCTCTGTAAAAAACGTAAACATACTAAATTGTAAAAAATTAAATTTATTTCATGCCTAAAAGACATTCACAAAAATAGACAAAATAATCTCATGTTTTTACAAATATTCTTTGATTTCCCCCCAAAATTATTTTTTCTATTTACAAAAGTCGATGAAAATCAAATGTAAACTACTGCGTTTTATCTAAGTCCCTACAAATGATTTGAAGGTTTTCTCACCTACCCAGCATCTATTGAATCCAAAATATCCTAATAAAACCCTGATAGCACCAAATGCTTGACATTATAAATTATTGTGATGTACTGACAGTAACATGGTCTGAAGTTTGCAACTCGGAGTTTATGTTCAACCTCGATGCTTTACATTACGGTTGAACATACGATCACGCTGCAAACCTCAGATTCGTTAACTGTCAATTCATCACAATAATGTGTATGTTCCAATAAGACCTTATGGATAGTCAAAAACATACACTGCGAAATGAACTAGGGAACTTTTAACAATAACAAGTTTAGTCAATAAACCTCTCATGTACCTCACGACATCACTGGACAAATAATCAGATAAAGGTCGAGGTCACTCCATCTTAGTTCAGATTGTAAACTGATTTGTACTTTAAACAATGCTTCATTCAGAACATCGTCTCCTGCATGTGTGAAAAAGCTAGAAATGCTGAAATAATCGCAAAATGGACAATGTTATTTCAAATATTTTGTGTGGTGACATCGAATGGTAACATATGCTACTCGAGCCATAAACATAGAAAAAACTTAGTGAGCTCTTGTCCAATCAGAGGGCAAGGATTTTAGTCTTATTGGAACATTGCATGATTCTAGAAATTTGAAAAAATAAGCAGTACAGTGACCTATATGCCTAATGATCTAACATACTTGAACATTCAATGCTGAAGCACTTATCAGGAAATGTGAGAGATCACTATCACACATCATTATCCTCTGAAAGCAAATCACCGCAAACAACCAACAGTTTGATGAGAAATCTCAATTATAGAACACAATTCAATCATTTTGCTAGTTTTCCACTCTTACAGATTATAAAAATCCAAACTATTACCAAATACAGCAATACCATTTCTCAATTTGTCAAAATATAATGACAAGTATCCATGCGTGTCATTTTGAAAATCATATGAGAGCGAAAGACAACCTCCTGGGAAGAGGTTCAGGTGGGCTACTGCCACCATAGTAGAACAGTCAGTTAAATATAAGTGTTGTTAATAAATAAATAAATAAATAAATAAATAGATAAATAAATAAATAAATAAATAAATAAATAAATAAATAAATAAATAAATAAATAAATAAAAGGGTATGTGCCATTACAAAGTTCCCATATGCTTGACATGACTGCGTTTAACTCTTTGCATGCTGCTGGCAGATATTCCTACCCAGGACACAAAATCTCTTGTCACTGAAATAAGTATGATTTAGGTCCAGTTAATGAAATTTCTCTCCTGTAAATTGAATTGTCTTTTTGACCAATGATTTCTTGAGTTAAATTTAGATGAATTTTTCATAAAGTCTAGTCATGGCTGCTCCATAGCAGCCATGACCAGATTTGATGAAAAATACTTTGAAAATACTCAGCTGGTTAAGAGTTAATAGTTGGCTGGAGGTAAAAAAAGTCTCTGGCATTTTTTGGGCAAAATCTAGAGGACTTTTGGCACTCCCACCGAACTGTAAGAAAACAATTAACGAATTGTGACCACCAAAAATAATCTAGCACCCAACTAAAAACCACAGATTTACAGCTCAAGAACCTTCATTATTAAGTGTAATTCTTGGGACTTCAGACTTTTAGAATTAATTGTAATTGACTGTAACAAGGAACATGTCCAAGTCATCCTCTGGAAAAAGTTAATATTTTACTATTTCAGTGTATATCACCCCCAGATCTTGGAAATAAAAATCCTTATAGGAGTATCATCAAAATGTTTGTGCATAGAAGCCTTCTCCATCATTCTCACTTCAAAGTTTTGTGGTTTCTATCTGCTTTGTCTCCACATTATGCAATTTCTAAAAATGCCACATAAATAAAATGTCTTGTAGAAGTATAAATTGTAAGGTGCAGGTGTTTTTTCCTTCATGTCCTGTGTGTAACATAAAACAGAAAAGGTGTTAAGCAAGTTCTTTTCATTTGTGTGTCACCTAAACACATTTAATTCTCAACTTGCTAAGTATTTTTTTTTTAATTTTTAAATTTCAAGCAGTCATGACTTGTTTTGATGAGAAATTCAAACAAGAAATCATTGTTAAAGGGTGACTTCTGTTTATAGTGAGGAATTTTGTTAACAACCAGTAACAAACCACAACTGGAAAAGAGAATATTTTTGTTCGAGGATGCAAAATCCACCCACATCAGGCAAAGGAGTTGAGCAAAAGCATGAAAATATGAGGAGTAAGCCATTCTAATTCTAGAACACATCATGTTACTAAAACATTCAAGATCTCAAGTTGGCAAGTAAACTGTTTGCAGATACAGACAACTGCATGAATAGTCTACTGACTGAATATTCCAACTTTTTTACCAGAATGCATTATTTCACATTTTTTCTTTCAGAAGTTACAGAACATAATAAATGCTTGTCATTTTTTACACAAAACGGCTTTGTATACCAAATCCGCTAGGTAAGTGAGAACAACCCAATGATTCTTGTTGACTAAATCTAAACAAATAAGAGAAAACCTCAAAAATAACTGTACAAAAAAATTCTTCAAAATACACCTCAGTCATTCATCACCCATTTCTTCGAGCGCATTTCCCAGTCCACGCTACTTCCACAAATGTAAAAATATTTGGAAATATCAAAGTGTTCCTGAATTCTTTGTGATTTCTTATTATTTTTTTCTCTTGGGAAAAAATCCACTGAATAAAAACAAAGCACTTTGGCCTGATCATTATTTCAACTGTCTGAAAAAGAAAGAACAAACACTTATTAAATTAATATTTTTCAATTTACATCAAATATAACAAAGAAAACAAAAATATGACAAGTGAATGTTCATGTAACCCTGACATTCGGTTTGCAGAGTGCTGCTCTGATCAGTGAAATATTCAGTGAAAAGAAATCTAAGGCCGCACAAAATAAATTAATCGATTACAATCAAGCCTGAAACTAAGCAATCTGTCATTTGCAGAATGAGGTCCCCAGAGGGTGAATTTGATTTTCTAATGCTATCCCATGCAGTGAGCCAATTTATCCTCTGGCATCTTTCTGTTTAACCCTTTACCTAACGTAACGGCCAAAACCGGCCAGCGCTATTCTCAAAACTCGCCAGTTAACTTCCATTATTTTTTTCATTTTTTGTCTCTAAAACATAGGTTATGACCCCTCATTGGAACGAGCTCGACGAGCTCGTTCCAATGAGGGGTCATAACCTATGTTTCTGAGACAAAAAATAAAAATAATAGTTATTCAATAATTTTTTTTGCAAGTGTCGTCTGCTTTTCATGTTAGGTAAAGGGTTAAGTTTGAAACCTTGATTTGGATTGAAGTTCACAGAGGGTAAATTTAGTGATGCTCTGTAGGGTAGCATCACCAAATTCACCTTCTGGGAACCTCATTTTGCAAATGACAGGCTGCTTATTTTCAGGCTTGATTATGATGCATCGTTTTTTTTCAAATCAGTGAGGAAAGGAGGGTTTTACTTTTAATTTTAACTTTTATCTTGCATATAATGAGCATGGATTGAAAGGCTTTCGGCTTTCTTTTTACACCCAGAATATACAGAAAGCACAAAATTATACAAATGAATTCATTTAATTTTAATCCTCAAAGGCCAAATTCTGACTTTGATCACTTTTTTACTGCAACAAAACAGATGACTCAACATGCTGTCTCTGGAGAAATGTCCAGGTTACATTCTAAGTGCCTTGGCAGTAGTTTCTATGCATGTCTTAGCTGCCTATATTGGCAAAAGGCCTGGCCTGGTTATATGTACAGGTGGATTTGCTACTTGGCCACCACGTGTGTGAGCTGAATCCTGTCAACTTATGTAATTTTGAGAGTTCAGTATTTCAAATAAAGTAACATTCTCAACCTGAGAGGTAACCACCCCACAGAAATTCTGAATTTTATAATCTGCATGGGACGTTAACTAATGAAATTACAGATAACATACTGCACTTGGGAAAAACTGATTTTCTTCCAAGCCTCATAATATCTTCCAAGAGTTCCTGCCATTTTGGGCATATTTTTAAATGAAAGTGTCAATGACACTGTAGCTGAACATGTATGTGTGTTATGAAAGGAGTATGAAATAAGACAAGAATTGTGGTATGTTAATTGGGAATATGTTAATTTCTGTTAAGTGCCTTGCCTGAGGACACAACGTGGGAGTCCGAATCGATTGCTCAGACGGTCACCCATCCAAGGACTAACCGGGCTCGACGTTGCTTAACTTCAGTGATCTGACGAGAACCGGTTACCGCAATGCCACCGCGCCCCCCCAAATCCCTTCATAAATACGTCTATAAAATAGACTGTGCTGAAGGTTTTTGGGCTTTGGGCCTGTGTAGCTATTAAGGTTGACCAATGGAAACCAAAAGGGGACATCCTCATCTGGACATTATACTGAGTCATCCTACCAAGTTACAATACAATTCCTTCGTAAATATGACCTGTAGTCTGTGCTAAAGCTTTTCGGGTTTTGAGCTTGGGCTGCCGTCATCATTAAATGATCATGACCAAAAGGGGATGTTCTCATCTAGGCATTATCTGGAGTCATCCTACCAAGTTACAATGAAATCCCTTCATAAGTATGACCTGTAGACTGTGCTAAAGGTTTTTGGGCTTCGGGCCCCTGTAGCCGTCACAGCTGACCAATCGTGACCAAAAGGGGACGTTCTCATCTAGACATTATATGGAGTCAACCTACCATGTTACAATGAAATCCCTCTATAAATATGACCTGTAGACTGTGCTAAAGGTTTTGGGGCTTGGGCAGTCGTCATGGTTGACAGATCGCGACCAAATGGAGAAGTTCTCATCTAGACATCATACAGAGTCATCCTACCAAATTACAATGAAATCCCTTCATATTAAATATGACCTGCAGACTGTGCTAAAAGTTTTGGGGTTTCGGGCTTGGGCAGCCATCACGGTTGACAGATCATGACCAAAAGGGAATGTTCTCATCTAGATATCATACTGAGGCATCCTACCAAGTTACAATGAAATCCCTTAATAAATATGACCTGTAGACTGTGCTAAAGATTTTCGGACTCGGGCAGTCAGCACGGTTGACCGATCGCGACCAAAAGGGGACGTTCTCATCTAGACATGACCTCAAACCTGCATATGAAATTTTGTGATGATCAGATAAGAACTACGGGGTGTAGCCTGTGCTAAAAGAAAATGTGAACAGACTTACAAACTCACAGACTAACAGACTTCCACACGCGTGATGGCAATAGCTTATCTTGACTTTGTCAAGTTAAGCTAAAAATTACTCTGGATGGGGACTGAAACCCGGAAAGTTTTTAAAAATATACCCCCTGGCTGCCATAAAGTGAGAGAGACACCATTTAAACACCATTCCTCCACTCATGACTTCAATCTTTCCAGCCTACAGTAGTCACAGTGGACAGGTCGTAATCCACGCATGGGCAGTAATGTCCACTCATGCATTACCAGGTGATAAAAATCAACATCAGCATAATTTTAATTAACTCTTTGCATGCTGCTAGCAGATATTCCTGCCCAGCACAAGGTTTCTCTTGTCATTGACATAAGTATAATTTGGGCATATTTAAACATATTTTCTCCTGTAAACTGAATGGATTTTTTCACCAATGATTTCTTGTTATATTTAGATTAATTTTTCATCAACTCTAGTCATGGCTGCTTTACAGCAGACATGACAAGATTTAATGAAAAAATATCTTGTACCCAGTGCTTCGTTACTTAAATTTTTTATTCCTACAATTAGTGTTGGGAATCTAATATTATTGCATCCATGGAAATATTGACCACCTGTGGAAAGTGACCAGTCCACGGCGGATGTACTTTAACTATACACCCGCTTAACTATCATTTTCAAGAAAAAAAAGTAATTAAGGCCACACAAAGTAGATCTTCTGTTTTTCGGGCCATTATTTGTGAAATTACATGCGGGCGAGCGGTTTTTTATTTTATTTTTTATTTCAGTAATTACTTCTTGGCCATCAAAAGTTCATGTTCTTGGTTCTAGTTTTAGGCCTCATAATCTACAGAATAGCATGTGCGGTGGTGTATTTCAACCCTTGAGTGCAAGAAGGCTTTGCAATGCTAAAGCATTGCAAAGCCTTCTTGCACTCAAGGGACAAATTCATCAATTTTTTCAGCTTGGGTAAAATATCAGACATGAACCATTTAATTTTTATTTTTTTTAAGTTTATATTGGTTATAAAAAGAGAGCATGCGGCAGCCAAAAGGACCATGCGGGAGGGCCTGAGAAACAGATTCTTTATTTTTTTAGGCCTAAATGAAATAAAAAAAATACAAAACTAAAAGACTAATCTGATTCTGACCTTTAAAGTATAAATAAATTACTTGGCTGCAGCATATGGATATTGTGGAGCATCATCACCAGGTGTCACTGCACCACCATGGTCCTAAAATTAGAAAATAAATCAAAACAAATGACTTGTGTCCTGTCTCAACAACATTTCATGAAACTAACTGACCTGAATAAAGTGCCTTATTTGATCAAATGTTCCATTGCAAAAGTTTCCTGGCATCTTCAGAGTACCAAGAGGGATAGATTTAAAAGTAAGAAGCAAATATTGAAATATATAAAAGGTTTCATTATGTGCAGTTCAGTTGACCCCACTTATTTGGATATCTCTTAACTGGTAGAGTGATAGCAGCCCATATTTGGGCTTCATTCTGAAGGGCGAGTACCACAACTTGACAGCTTCATACAGTGGAGTCCTGTTAATTGAATAGCCACTTTGCCAATGAAAATTATTCAATTAACAGGAGTGTTCAATTAACAGGGATTATGTCACTTTTCTGTATTCTAGAGATACACTTAGTATTTATTCTATTATATCTTGTTTAACAGAGCTCCATGAGCTCTGTTAAACAAGATATAATAGAATAAATGCCTGTATTGAATGTACTACGGCCAAACAGGTCTATAAACAAAAGAAAACTAGGGTGAGCCAGGGTAATTTCTCGGCAGGTTACAAGATTTTTTATTTGATTAACAGGAGTTTACTCTATAACCTATATATATTCAATTAACTGATCAAATTTGTACTGGGGGTATGGCAAATGGTTTTGTGTTGGGAAATTATATTAAATTAAGAGGGTTATTCAGTTCAGAGATATCCAATTAAGTGGGCTCCACTGTATAATCTTCAAAGTGAAATCATTTAGCCTGTAAGGATTTGCCTTGTTATAATTCACGGGAGAGCACATAGAGGCACTCTCCTATAAATTTTAACAAGCCAAAGACATGCGGACAAATTTTGATGACCAAAAATAATTTAGCACTTTATCAGTTGAGCAATTATGTTAACCCTTTACCCAATGCACAAAATATGAAAATTTATTATTTTAATTATTACTTTTTCAAATTATAAAAAAAATCTCCACAAAACATATCATGTTACCCCCTTATTGGAAGAAGCTTATTTCAATGGGGGTGGGGGGGTTGTCAAATTATATTGTTTTGTGGAAACTTTTTGTACATTTTTTTTTAACAGTTAAGTTTATAAATTATGCGGGTGGATAGAGGCGATTCATTAGGTAATGGGTTTACTGACTATAACTCCCAAAACCAAACCATTTACCATACATAAAGTACAAATTTTACTTGTTAATGCATAGAGGTTAGAGAGTAGACTTGTGATAAATGAATTAAAAAGTCTTGTGAAATACCTAAGACTGAATTCCCTTTATTGACCTATTTGGCCTCAGCACATCCAATATAGGCATGTAATCTATTGTATCTTGTTTGACAGAGCTCCATGATCTTTGTCAAATGATATAACAGAAAAATACTCAGTTTAGCTCAGAATATAAAAAAATTACAAAGCTCCTGCTAATTGAATAATTTTCATTGGCACAGTGGCTATTCAGTTTATAGAATTCCACTGTACTGTGAACACCGAAGCAATCTCAAGGATTTCTATAAGTCTGCAACACATTTACAACGGTCGATCAACAATTTCATATACAAAATATTGCAAACTCATGGAAACAAATGAAAAAATCATCTGAGATAAAAGTTTTCACATTTCTTTTCTGAAGCCAAGATTCTACATGCAGTGTTGTGGTCAGAATAGCAGACAGACATTTTTCATGACTGTCTATCAAAATGGTCCTTCTGTTTTGGTTGGTAATGACAGTACTGAATTCCAATGAAATATCTTGTCTTCAGTGTTCACTACTTACAGTACGTGGAGAGGGGATTGTATCTAAATCACTCATCGGGTGGTGTCTCCACCCAGACAAAAACAGTTGATCCTGTGGTAATGCATGAAAAGGACAAGCCAAGTTTTAACCAAGAGACCTCCGGGTTCTACTCGTTGTTCTAATGCTTTTTCCCAGACAAGGAATTTTGGTCTAAGTGGAGACACCACCCCACAAGGGATTAGTACCAAAGCACTCTCCATGTACTGTATTTATTGGGATTTATGGTCACTTTCACAATCTATGGCTATGTCATGAAAACAAAACAAGTATAAAGCCAAGTTTAGCAAATCGTTCATACCCGTGTTACCAACTTTAAAAGATTTTCATCTCAGCATTGGTTACTAGGTCCTATTTTACCAATAAAACAGAACTTAGTTGCCTTATTAAACAAGCAAGGGCGCCACTTCCGAGAGTTGCCATGGAGAGCCTCTCCAATAAATTTATAACAAGAAATTCATCGACACAAAATATTTCGCTTCAAACTGCTGAATATGAAGCATATCTAAGCTTGAAACCTTTTATCCTGATGAGCCTAATTCTAACTTTTGATCACTTTTTACTATCGGAAGAACAGGTGCCCCAACATGCAGTCCCTGGGTAAGGCTTATGAAAAAAAAAAATTTCTTGTTTCTCAGGCAATTTTACTTCAGTTTTATGATGAGGGAGGGAGGCTTTTTTTATTTTTTAATACACAACAGTCCTGTAAATAGTTAGAATTAAAAATGTTATGAATTGTTGCAACTGTCAACAATATCTACATTCCCCATACAGCTGTTGTGACCTACAACTAATCTACAAAAGCACCTAACCTAACAACATTCCCTAAAACTATACATGACAGACTGAGAGCGAAAAGAAGACGTCAGGTGTTATTGGTGTGCTGTGTGCCAAGTAGTCCACGTTGTGACAGAATTATTGGTACACCACATGCCAATACATCCTGAAAGGGTTAACCCTTTACCTAACACAAAAAGCAGACAACACTTACAAACAAAATTCTTGAATAATTAATTTTTTTCATTTTTTGTCTCAAAAACATTGGTTATGACCCCTCATTGGAATGAGCTCGATGAGCTCGTTGCAAAGGGGGGTCATAACCTATTTTTTTGAGACAAAAAATATAAAAAATACTGAAAATTAATTGATGATTTTTGTGAATAGTGCTGGCCGGTTTTGGCCATTACGTTAGGTAAAGGGTTAAGAGGTTTACTCCTACATGTGTATATATTCAAAGGAGTATATTTTTTTTTACCAAAAGCCAGTAACTTACCTCTGCTTGGTAAAGAGTATTTTTGTTGTGGGCTGAAAAACCAGCCAGCAACAGGCAAAGAGTTATGAAGCAATCAATTATAATGTCATCTTCATTGTTCAAATTTGTTCTCTCCCTTGATGTGTCTCTTCATTTTTTACTGGAGAAACACATCAAGGGAGGTAAAATAGTTTATTAAAAATTAACACCCCATCCTAAAAACATGTCAATGACACCCGCATGGCATACAAGTTACATAACAAACCATCTGCCACTGAAAAATAAAACGATTGTATTTTATTTTTTTCGTTACTTTTTTCTTCTTGCACAGTGTTTTGACATTGTTTGCGACATGAAATTAAACTGCAGACTACCAACTTGAATGCATAGTATTCTTTAATGTTGTGTTCTCATTGTAATGTGGCATCATGCTAGAAGGCCAGTTGCCATCTTATTTGGAGCTCTACATAAAATACAACATAAAACAAGACTAACAGTGACTGCCTGGCCACGGATGCTCCTGACTATGACCTTGATCTGCGACCTTGACCTCCATCGAACAAACAAAAATAGTGTGCGACACATCGTCTCCCCATAAGCAACATGTATACCAAGTTTCACCAAAATCCAACAAAGGGTAATATGGAGAGGACACGAAACTCTTCCTGACAAACGGCTGCATGGGAGGAAATGACAAAAACTACATGTATATGCCCCCGAAAATCTTTTCGGAAGCATAAAAAGGAAGCAACATATTTAACAAACATAACATGAGGTTGCCAGTCATATGGCAGTTTATGGATTGGCCAGTCAATCCGTAATGTGCATTTTGACCGAAGCAAAGCTGAAACCAGTATGCACATTAAGGGTTGACTGACCAATCCATAAACTGCCATATAGCTCAAATGAAGCTTTGATTAACATACACACTATGAGATGCCTGGCTGTAAACTGCCACAAGGCTCACAATATGAAGCTTTGATTAACATACACATTATGGGATGACTGGCTATAAACTGCCATATAGCTCGCAACCTAGTGCAATATTTGTTCTAGTATACTGAAATTACACAGGTGCCCATATACTTTCTGGCAGGGTTTCACTGATCTTTTTGCAACAATAGACATATATTATCCGCCGTCGTGAATGCTTTGACATTATCACATATACTATATTGCTCAGATCATTGGCATCTGACTATGGGCCATATTGTAAAATATGGACTGAAAAAGTTGTAATGTATTAAGAGGCAAATGATCAACTGAGGTATAATATACCTACATATTATTCCCTTGTGAATTGCCGAGTTCACACAGCCCTCAAAAAAAAAATCCTGGACTTCTCTGAGGAATTTTAAAGTTAATAAGTTAATTTTAATTTTCTAGGACCTTTGTCTCAAATTATTTTAATCAATGCATAATTATTAATATGTTTGTTTACCACCAGTTAACAATATTGTAAACAGTATTGCAAGCTAACTATCCTGCCCCTGGCACTGATCCTTGGGGAAACTCTGGGAGAGAGCTACCCAAGTCTCAGTGTCAAGTTCCTGGAATTAAAAATGCAATAAACACAACAAAAATACAAGAACAAAGTATACATTTTGACCAAAACAAGTCAAGTTGCCACCTCAATATACTTTTCAAGCTTTTTTTTTGTTACAAAAGTGAACAGTTTTCAAGAACTTTCAAGAGTGTATTTCAGTTTTAAAATTCAAGCACTTTTAAGAAGTTGTATGAAACCTACACTGAAATTGTCAAGCAGGCGATATATACTTATTATGCCTCAAAGTTAGTTTGTCCAATCAAAACGTTTGAATACCATCTAAGAGTTCCGCCGTATCATGTAACTCACTTGATATTATTTGATATCAGGTTAGTAGCAGCCATTACTATTTTGATCAAATTGAAGCATTTTCACTTGCTTCAAATTTTCAAAATTTGAATTGAAACAAAATAAGAGAATTTAAGTACCAAAAATATTTTCAAGGTACTGTAGTTATTTATTTATTTATTTATTGGTGTTTAAGGTCACATATTTCTGTACAATGGCTAATCATGACCTCGACAGTTTTATGGGTGGAGGAAGCCGGAGTACCCGGAGAGAACCACCAAGCAACTGTCAGCTCCCCAACATACTAACTCCACACAAGCAGGGTTAGCATTGGTTGAAGACAGTGCACCATCGACGTGCAGTACGCCTTAGTACACAACGTCACCGTGCCCCCACGTGGGCAATGGGGGGTGAAGTGTCTTGCCCAAGGACACAACGCGGTTGCCGCAGGTGGGATTCAAACCGAGGGCCACTCAGCTTGCAGCCTGCACCTCTACCTACTGAGCCACTGGGCCCCCAGGTATTGAAGTTATTGATTTAAAACATAAAATATTTTAAACAAGAGGCCCCACATGGCCTGAAGCACTCATCTTGTACAGAACACAATTTAAACAGAGTCCAAGAATGAGTCTACATTAAGCAAGCCATCTCCATAGGCTACACTGTCAATCCTGGAGTCCCTCAGGAGTGACAAAAATAATCTGGGCATCATGCCTTTTCTTCAGTTGATCATAAGTAAAATGTAGAGCTCCCCTATGAAGCCCCTTGATACAACCTATGTGGATTAATCTTAGTACCTCTAGAGGGTACTGAATACAAAATTTTTAATTCTTCAGCAAAATGGCCAATTCCGGCTCCCATAGAGAGCTCAAATATTAACCCAGGCTCTTGATTTGAACACAGTTAAATCTGACTTCCCTAGAGATGTTGTGTGCCGAATATGAAAGCATTCTGACTGTTTGATCTGAAGAAGAGAAATTGTAAAGAAATTTCTTCGAATTGCACTAAGTTCAAAATTGGGCTACCATAGCGAGTCCATATATTAACCTATGGATCCGATTTGAACAAACTTGAATCTGACCCCCCTAGAGATGTTGTATACCAAATGTGAAAGCATTCTGACAAGTGAATCTGAAGAAGAAGATTTTTGAAGAAATTCCCTCATATTGTACTAAGTTAAATTTCATGTTCCCATATGGAGCCCAAATATTAACCTAGGCACTCGAATTGAACAACCTGGAATCTGACCCCTCTAGAGATGTTGTATACCAAATATAAAAGCATTCAGACTGGTGGATCTGAAGAAGAAGATTTTTAAAGAAATTTCCTCATATTGCACTAAGTAAAAATTTGGGCTACCATAGTGAGCCTAAATATATACCTAGGGATCTGATTTGAACAAACTTGAATCTGACCCCACAGAAATGTTGCATACCAAATATCAAAGCATTCTGACTGATGGATCTGAAGAAGATTTTTTTAAATTACCCTCCATATTGAACAAAGATAAAATTTGGGCTTCCGTAGGAAGCCCAAATATTAACCTAGGGACTTGGTTTGAACAATCAAGAATCTGACCCTCATAACAATGATGTATACCAAATATTAAAAGATTCTGACTGGTGGTTCTGAAGAAGAAGATTTTAAAGAATATTCCCCATATTACCCTATGTTAATACTTCGGGCTCCTGTAGAGAGCCCAAATATGAACCAATGAGCTTTATTTCAACAAACTTTTATCTGACCCCCCTATGAATGCTGTATACCAAATATGAAAAGATTCTGATGATTGGTTCTGGAGAAAAGATTTTTTAAAATTTTTGCAAATATGCTGACTCAGCATTTTTTCGATGCCCATTACAGAACACGCTAACATAACCGATGGCAATTTTTTTTTACCATTCAATTCTACTGGTCATAAGGATACTTCATACCAAATAAAAGCTCTCTGTTCTATGGGGTTTGGGAAATATGGGCATTTGAAAATATTTCTATTTTTAGCTCCCAGGGTTCCCATGGGGATGCGGGAATTTTTTTTTTTGCATGGGTCAAGTACTTATGACCCAATACTACCACAAACCAAATTTGGTTCATACCAGACCATCGGTTCAGAAAATAGAAATTTTGGGCGGGGCCAAAAATCTTACCCCTCCTATTACAAAGCCAAATATTACTTCACGAACTTCGTTTGAACAAACTTGATTCTACACCTCATATGGAAGCTCTATAGCAAATATCAAGTCATTATACACACTGGTTCTTGAGAAGAAGATTTTAAAAATATTTTGGAGCATTTTCCCCCACTCCCTCCCTATGGGGCTGGGCATGCTGAGTTGAACAAAAATGACATGCCCCTTTGGGACCATCACTCACACAAACTTTCACTTGAATTGGCCCAGTGGCTTTGGAGGAGAAGACCAAAACATGGTGTTGACGGACGATGGACGGAGAGCGATGAGATTAGCTCAGCTTGACTTTGTCAAGATGAGCTAAAAATGGACAGAAAATATTATTTGTAGTCCCAAAAGTTCTTTGTTGTTTTGATGACTCTAGCCTGTACCGACCAAACTTCAAAGTCTATCTACCGTATTTACTCTATGTATTGGGACACTCTATGATTTGGGACACACATTTTTTCCAGAAAACTATATTTTTTTATGCTCCAAAGTTTGGGACATTCAGGAGATTTGTTTCCAGTTGGCCCGTCGCTAGTAGCAGACGACACTCATAAAAAAAATTCTTGGGTAACTAAAAATTTTCATTTTTTGCTTCCAAAACATAGCTTATGATCCCTCATTGGAACGGGCACAATATGCTCGTTCCAATGAGGGATCATAAGCTATGTTTTGGAAGCAAAAAATGAAAATATAAAAAAAAATTGTACGGCGATTTTCGTATATAGTGATGGAAAACGAATCACACACAACTTTATTCAGCATCAAATCAAGACCAGGCTCTGTTCTTTCCCCATTTTCTAAGAATTGGGACACCTGTGAAAATAATTATTTTCAGCTGTCCCAATACATAGAGTAAATATGGTATTTCTTTATGCTGAAGCGAACATTTTCTTTACAGTTTACTCAGCAGATTGAAAGTGATTTTTTGAACATTTAAAAGTGCTTTTTTTTAACCCTTTTCAGGTGATAATGACAGTAAATGTATGTAAGAGTATTTCAGATATTTTGTAAACAAATCGCCCCCTGAATTCCAATGTGTTCTATGTGCCTACTGGCACACAGAACACATTGGAACTCAGGGGACGAAATATCACACTTTGAACAGCAAAGATTGTTTACTGTCACCATGGTTGCATACCGGAGCCAGTTTCTGATTCTGTGCAGTGCTGTCAATAGCAGCTTCTAAAAAAATAAATGCCAGGTCATTCTTTGTTTCTCAAGAAAATTTATTAATCCCTTGATTTACACAGACTTTCAACATAATAAATATGTTACATGGTGTGTAGTTGGCCGATACATTTCCATACAAGGCTCTGAGAGTTCATATCAGGTGAGGCAATGCCATGTAACTTATATTGCATGCAGTTGTTGGAAAAATTTCTAAAGTCAAAATATATACCAAAAATACTCTTAACTGTTGCAGTGTCATTTATCAGTTCAAGATGGAGCAATATCTCCATGAATATTTCCTTCTACTGGCAAAATGTTGTAATGTGAAAAGGAATCTCTGGACTGCTTTCCATCAGATTGCAACATTACAGTACATCAACACTTAAATTTATAAAATTCATAAATAATCTAGCGTATTTGTGAAAATCAAATTCTCTTTAGCACAAAACAGTGAACAAAGTAAGACTTAATTCTACTAGACAACAATTTCTCAGTTGAAATATTTTTAGATGATCCAAAAACTGAATGACAGAGATTTAGCAACCTCCTTATAATAATGTTGTCCATTTTAGACGATTTGCAAGTTCGAAAATAAAAAGTTGGTTACCAAGTCCATTCTTCTAATGCTTGCAGAAAAAAAGCGACACAAAGAATGTCTCGAGTTGGTGGGCAGATGATTTTTTCCATAATTTTCTGGAAAAATTGATAACCTTTTGTCATCAGTTTCAAAATACCAATTGTTTTCATCCTTGAAAGCATCATCTTGACTTTGCTCAATTTTACATCCCCAAAACAGGTGCCCTAGTATGAAGCCTCAGACTATAGTTAGAGAATAATAATTACATTTATCACAACTCTAAATTAAACCACAACACTGAAACAGTTAACCTACAAGGCACTTTTGTTTTTTTCCGTGAACAAGTAGTAGTTTATCCAAGAGATTATTTGACTTATTTTGTTTCAGAAGCTTTAGGAATTGTTCCACTAGAACTGCATGAGAAACAGGCCTGATTTTCTGAGGAGAGCAAATGCCCTGCTCGCCTGACTTCATTTTCAGGAGAGTGATATATTGTTCATCCACAGTGTGGTTTATCTGAGGCACACACTGCTAAAATTTGTCATCCTTTAGTCATTTATACTCAGAATCGACAGAAAAAGTCTACTTGCACTTGAGGTAGTAAATCAGGTGATAGGTCTTTGATTGTTTGGGTAGAGGTGAGCAGAAATAATAAAATAATCTCAGCAATTGTTTCTAGTGAAGTGTTGTCTGCCTATCCAGGCAGACGACACTTGACTAGAATCAACTGCAACACTATACATTGTCATACTTTTTTATGTTCAAGATATCCCCTGACAACTCATTATTTTGAAGAGCACATTGCAAAGGATTTCTCTTAAAGAAAAAATGACCGAAACATTTAAGAGAGGTAAGAGCTTGCATAGACTAATCAAGGATGGCAAATTTGGGGCAGGATGTATTTTTCAGAAAAACAGGCTTGTAGAAATAATGAAATGTGCAGGTTGCTAGTCTACTGGTTTTGCGTATGTTGCATGCAATAAGCGAATCAATAGAAAACAAGTTATAAGTACCGAATATACCTCCATAGGCACTGTTTGTAGGACTGCACCACTTTGAGGCTGTGGGTAGGGTAATTGGGTATATGTAGCATGTGGTCCTTGTACATACTGAAATTGAAAGAATAAATAATTTATCAATTAGTGACATCAAAATATGGTTGAAACTCTTATAAACTAAGTAACATGAAAACATATTTTTCCAAGCAATTCAACCATTGAATAGTTGAACTCTGTTAACTGAATATCCATATTACGAATGAAACAAAGAGCTGGGCCAAAGCCCATTGCATACCCCCACCACCTCGCCACTTAATGAAATTCATTAAAATCCATCCACTCATTGATGAGATATGGAACCAGATGGACAGATGCATGAAATACAGTTTATCATGCCACCTGTTTAATCTGACCAATCAACGTGAACTAATAGCATCGGTGGACGATGAAATATTAGGTTATTCAATGGGGAACTGGCTTTGGGATTGAGTCCATACACTGCCGGTGACTGTGTATCAGCCCATACACCCCCTCACCTGGGCATCATTTTGTTTCTGAATTAATTTTCCCACCTAAAGTTTTCACCTATTTTCGTGGAAATAAAAGACAGTGGCAACATTTTCGACACACTTAACTTGATCGTCATCTTCTAATTTATTATTTAATTCATTTGTGGCATGATAAATGTGTTACAGGATGTTTACTTGCCAGGTATGGCATCATGTGAGGCTCAGCACGATCAATATTAGGCTTGGCTTATGGCCTTGCATAATATTAACCTCACCTTGCCTCACATGACGCCACACCTGGCAAGTAAATGTCCTGTAACATATAATACCCCTCAATCTCGAATGTGGGGGTTATAACAATCTCTAGAGTAGGAGTCGATGTACCAGAAACTGGTATATTCTGGTGACAAACTGAGTACTTCTAGTATAATGTCTTGTTTGACAACAAGCCAGAAAATAAGCAGACTGCCATCTGTGGGGGCACAGTGGCTTTGCGGTAACTGGTTGTGGTAACCGATCAGATCACCGAAGTTAAGCAACACCGAGCCCGGTTAGTTCTCAGATGGGTGACCGTCTGAGCAATCGATTCGGACTCCCACATTGCGTCCTTGGGTAAGGCACTTAACCCTGATTGTCCATATGGGGGCACGATGATGCCGTGTACTAAGGCGTACTGCACGTCGATGGTGCGCATGTCTTCAACCAATCTAACCCTGCCTGTGCTGCAGTGCGGAGTTACGATGTTGGGGAGTTGGCAGCTGCTTGTCGTTGCTTGGTGGTTCTCTCTGGGTACTCCGGCTTCCTCCACCCATAAAACTGTCACGGTCATGATTAGCCATTGTGCATAAGTATGTGACCTTAAAAACACCAATAAACAATAGACTGCCATCTGTAAAATGAGGTCCTCAGAGGGTGAATTTAGTAATGCTACCCTGCACAGCAGGGTAGCATCACTAAATTCACCCTCTGTGAAGCTATTTCTGAATCAGGGTCTCAAAACTAAACAGAAAGAGGTACCCAGGGCATAAATTGACCCACTGTATGGGATAGCATCATCAAATTCACCCTCTGGGGACCTCATTCTGCAAATGTCAGACTGCATATTTACAGGCCTGTTTGACAATGCTCATCATGCTCTGTCAAACAAGATTTATCACATAATCATGATGAAATAGCTCATTACATCTAATAAACACATGATGTCAGAGTCAACAAGATGTTGTAACAGACATATTAACCTCATGTTTTTTTCATGGAAATTGAGGTTGATTTCAGGGAAATGGCATGGGTTTCAGAGAAAAGTTTTTGGACGGAAGATGCTGTATGCAACCAGTGGACCACAACTAAATCACCCTCAATGCGAAGACTTCTACTGACAGGAGATACCCCAAAACTGTTAATTCTGCTCATGTATGTATTGCCAAATAAAAATATGCTCCAAATATGTAATCATAAAGTTTCATTTTGGAGTTACAGTGCTGGTCATTTTATATGGTTTGGTTCTGTATCCTGTCTAAGTGTTTATTTAACTCTTTGCATGTTAATGACGGATATTCCTGCCCAGCACAGGGTTTCTCTTGTCACTGATATAAGTATAAGTTGGGCATTTTAAACCATATTATCCCCTGTAAACTGAATGGATTTTTTCACCAATGATTTTTTTTTTATAATTAGATTAATTTTTCATCAACTCTAGTCATGAATAAATATCTTGAAAATACACAGCAGGTTAAGAGTTAAACTGTATTCTATTCAGAAGCAATGGAATCTCAGCAGTACTCAAGTTTCTACCAATATCCCTCCCTCACCCCCCCCCCCCCCCCCCTAAAAAAAGAGAGAGAGAAAAAAAAGAAATCTGAAGACAAGAAATTTAAAAAAAACTGAGGTGTAATTAACTCCGCCAAATGTTCAGAAATTTCAACTGTTCAACTTGAAGTTGTACAGTTACTTCATGGCTGCTGGGGCCAAATCCTCAAGGCCTCCTAACTTAAGGTTCTTGTCCAAGACAGGGGTCTGAAATTACGGAAAGACTTACATGAATCTAACATCATCTGACCGGACACCAAAAATATCTCACACCCTGAGATCATCCGGTGCCTTGAAGGGACAAATTTCAGTTGCTAGATTCCAGTTGGTGATTCATCGGAAAAGCTGTTCATTGCATAAGCAGAATTTTCTATTCTTTAGAGTTTAATATTTTGAAATGCCACTATTGTATGCCTGTTTATTTTTTGAATATGTTTAGGCCCTCTTTTGATTGATAGCTTTACTTAACATTTGAATTCACGAGTGAATTTTTGTTCTCAAACTACTGTGCAAAAAAGGAATATTAATGAATGAGGAACTTGAAGGGTAGAGCTCTGTTCTTTTCATTTTTCTGTGCTAGATTTGAAACTATCCGATAAGTTGAAGTACACATAGAGAGAAGCCATGTTTTGAGGAGTACCTTGATGGCATTTTTAAGGTCGCTGGAGCTTCAGGGGAAAAATTGGGGAAGATCGTGAAAAGGTGCGCCAAATGTGTAATATAGGTGTAATGAATGTCTAAAATATTTATTCATTTACTTTTTGGTGTTTAAACCTTTACCCAACGTAATGGCCAAAACCGGCCAGCGCTATTCTAAAAAATCGCCAATTAATTTTCATTATTTTTTTCATTTTTTGTCTCAAAAACATAGGTTATGACCCCTCATTGGAACGAGCTCGTTGAGCTCGTTCCAATGAGGGGTCATAACCTATGTTTTTGAGACAAAAAATGAAAAAAATTAGTTATTCAAGAATTGTTTTTGCAAGTGTCGTCTGCTTTTCATGTTAGATAAAGGGTTAAGGTCACTTTCAACATGCTTGGCTATATAATGATCACAATGTGGGTATGAAGGCAAATCAAGTTTAGTTCAGCCAATCATGGCCACAACATTGGTAAGACGTCAAGTTTAGCCATTTGTTAATACCTTGCTGCCCACTTTAAGAGAACTTCCACCCAAAGCATTGGTTCCAAGTCCTATTTTACCAGCAGAGCAGAGATTGTTTACAGTTGCTATCAAATTCTGGTTCACCCTCTTCTTCAATCTCCATGTCTGTTACTTCTTGGCCCCCAGACAACACATCTGTATGACTGATATGCAATGGTTCTTCCGATGAAAAGGCCATTAACTCCCAGCTGTCAGAACCCATTCCCTCTCTCATCACCTATCACTCCCCTAGCCCCCTAAATAGGGGGGTGGGGTTGGGGAGATTGGTAATGTTCAATCTTTTGACACTTTGGGCTAAACCGGGGTCAGGCCAGTGTGTTTGGGTCCTCTAAAAACTGCTGGATTCTGGTGGATTCCTATGCAAGAAATTTCGGGAATTCAATTAGATTTCCCCCCAAAATATACAAAACATAAGGCCTGAAGGATATGTAGTAAACTGGTGATGCAAATTTATTATGCTTATCATAGAAATTGGGAAAAATGAGATATCATCAAGCAGTTCATTTCCAGGTGTTTGGAGAAGAGAAGAGGCATGGAATAGGGAGGCATTTGGGAGCACATGCTTAACTGGTAGAGTGCTAAATTATTTTTGGTAATCCAAATTTGTCCATGGCTCTTTGCCTTGTTACAATTTATGTGAGAGGCTAAATAATTTCAATTCAAAAATTATGATGCACATCCATAGAATACGAAGCCATTAAGTTGCAGCACCTGCACTTCAGAATAAAGCCCAAATATGGGCTTCCAGCACTCTACCAGTTAATCAGGGTCTTTTCACTCAAGAACCGGGAAATATCAGCAGCCGACCCAAGTGTTATTATTATTAGCTAATTTGCCTACTTCCTCTTCAGTATGTTGGATAAAAACATTAAGTATATCCTGTTCAAAATGAATATTTATGGAATCACAATACTTTTGGACTAAAGGCTCTCATACGCTGCCTGTGTTGAGCGTGTAGCGGTTAAATTTCTATGAACTTGCTTTATTTCTTGAACACTTTTATTAACTCTTAACCTGCTGAGTATTTTGTTAATATTTTTCATCACATCTAGTCATGGCTGCTGTGAAGCAGCCATGACTAGATTTGATAAAAAAATCATATAAATTTAATTCATGAAATCATTGGTCAAACAGATAAAATCCAATAAACAAGAAAGAATTTGGATAAAAGTGCTGAAATTATACTCATTTTACTGGCAACTAGTTCTTGTCCTGAGCAGGAATATCTGCCAGCAGCATGCAAGGAGTTAAAATTCTTATTTGGTAACACAATACCTGGACAGAAGTAGAACACTGGAGGATTATTAGTAGATCTGTTTAGTGACCTGTGTACATGTTCAAAACACCACAGTACAG
Source organism: Pictodentalium vernedei (assembly GCA_031216915.1). Lineage (NCBI taxonomy): Eukaryota > Metazoa > Mollusca > Scaphopoda > Dentaliida > Dentaliidae > Pictodentalium > Pictodentalium vernedei. The sequence continues at coordinate 93,926,996 of CM062288.1, forward strand.
ACTTTTCCACCACTATTGTCAGATGGTATACGGTAGCAAACTATATTTTGCAATGGTCAATTAAACCCATCCTTTACGAGATCGAGTTTCACCTCCACCATGGCGAAACTTGTCTCATCACTTGAAAATTTGAAGCAATTAGTGCACCAACACTCCTTTTTTAATGAAAAAATATAATGCACATGCTTTTTTAATGAAAAAATATAATGCACATACAATTCTTAAGATTTCCTCTGCAAACCCTGAATATTTGTAAAAAATCTTTTCCTGGATTGTTTAAATTTGTCATTTTATATTTTGAAAACATAGCTTATGACCAATCACTGGAACAAGCTTATTCCAATGAAGGGTCATAAACCATGTTTTTGACACAAAAATTGAAAAAGAATCAAATTTGGTTGCCAATTTTTGTGAATAGTGTGGGTTGGTTTTGGTAGTTACTTTGGAGAAATTTATTTATTTATTGGTGTTTATGATCACATATTTCTGCACAATATCTAATCATGACCTCAACATGGAGATAAAGTCAAGTTCAAGTTGATCTTTTATACCCATGTTGCCCATTTTAGAGGACTTCTACACCAACCATTTGTGTCTGGGTCCTATTTTACCACAGAGCTTGTTTTCCACAGTAAGCAAGCACTGCTTCACTTTCCAGGGTTCCCATAGGGATACTTTGGATAAAAGAGCTAAATTACACATTATGTGATGAAAAGAATCCCAAATTCATCAGTATTTGATATGAAACCTTTGAATCTCATTCACTAAATCAATGAGAGCCTTGGTAAACCTTGGCTTAGATCGATTTAAATTTCATATATCATGACTCATTATAGATGCTCTATTTAACAATTCAAATTGATTTTAACCCTTGACCTAACGAATCAGCCCAACCGCCCACACAATTTAAAAAATTAAGCAGTTGAAAAAAAAAAATTTTCTAAAAATTTCAACAAAACCATATCATGTGATCCCTGATTGGAACGAGCTCGTCGAGCTCATTCCAATGAGGGGTCACATGATATGGTTTGTTAAATTTTTTGAATGAAAGTGTCAATGACACTGTTGCTTAACTTGTGTGTTGTGTTTGATGAAAAGGATAATGTTCAATGTTTATGAAAGGATTATGAAATAAGACAAGAATTGTGATAATTGGGAATATGTTCATTTCTGTTCCCTGTATGCTATGTTTTTGATAATAATATGAGGTGTACACTGTACTAAAGAGCTGAGGGGTGGGTTAATATGACCTCACAGTTAATGTACATGGCCCTCACAGTTAACAATGTATATCAATGAAAGTTACCAAGTTACAGTGAAATTATTCCAAAACGAGTCATCCTATCAAGTTACATTGAAATCCCTTCATAAATATGGCCTGTAGACTGTGCTAAAGGTTTTAGGGCTTCAGTTTCCCAATTGCGTCCAAAGGGGACGTTCTCATCTAGACATTATATAAAGTCAACCTACCAACTTACAATGAAATCCCTTCATAAATATGACCTGTAGACTGTGCTAAAGGTTTTTGGACTTTGGGTTTGGGCAGCCATCATGGTTGAATGATCGCAACCAAAAGGGGACATTCTCATCTGGGCATCATCTAGAGTGATCCTACGAAGTTACAATGAAATCCCTTCATAAATATGACCTGTAGACTGTGCTCAAGGTTTTCGGGCTTCGGGTCCCTGAAACCATCACAGTTAATCAATCATGACCAAAAGGGTGATGTGATCATCTAGGCATTATATGGAGTCAAACTAACAGGTTACAATGAAATCCTTCCATAAATATGACCTTTTGCCTATGCTAGAGATTTTTTGTGCTCGGTCACCCATCAAGGCTGAATGATCACGATCAAAATGGGACAATTTCATCTAGACATTATATGAAGTCAACCTACCAAGTTACAATGAAATCCCTTCATAAATATGACCTGTAGACTGTGCTAAAGGTTTTTGGGCTTCGGGCTCGGGCAGCCATCATGGTTGAATGATCGCAACCAAAGGGGACAATCTCATCTGGGCATCGTTTGGAGTGATCCTACGAAGTTACAATGAAATCCCTTCATAAATATAACCTGTAGACTGTGCTCAAGATTTTCGGGCTTCGGGCACCTGTAGCCATCACAGTTGACCAATCACGACCAAAAGGGGATGTCATCATCTAGGCATTATATGGAGTCAACCTAACAGGTTACAATGAAATCCTTCCATATATATGACCTTTTGCCTATGCTAAAGGTTTTTGGGCTCGGTCACCCATCAAGACTGAAAGATCGTGATCAAAATGGGACGATTTCATCTGGACATTATTTGGAGTCATCCTACCAAGTTACAATGAAATCCCTTCATAAATATGACCTGTAGACTGTGCTAAATGTTTTCAGGCTTCGGGCCCCTGTAGCCATCACAGTTGCCCAATCACGTCCAAAAGGGGACTTTCTCATCTAGACATCATATGAAGTCAACCCACCAAGTTACAATGAAATTCCTCAATAAATATGACCTGTAGACTGTGCTAAAGGTTTTTGGGTTTTGGGCTCGGCAGTCGTCACGGTTGGCAGATCATGCCCAAATAGGGAAATTCTCATCTAGACTTCATAAGGAGTCATCCTACCAAGTTACAATGAAATCCCTCCATATTAAACATGACCTGCAGACTGCGCTAAAAGTTTTTGGGTTTCAGGCTTGAGCAGCCATCACGGTTGACAGAGCTTGTCCAAAAGGGGACGTTCGCATCTAGGCATTATACAGAGGCATCCTACCAAGTTACAATGAAATCCCTTCATAAACATGACCTGTGGACTGTGCTAATGGTTTTCGGGTGTTGGGCTTGGGCAGCCATACTGGCTGACCGATTGCGACCAAAAGGGGACGTTCTCATCTTTAACTGGTAGAGTGTTGGAAGCCCATATTTGGGCTTTAATCCAAACCATGGGGACCCCCAAATAAAAGGCTTCGTATTCAATGGAGGTGCTTCATATTATCTTTGAAGTGAAATTATTTAGTCTGCAAGGATTTATCATGTTACAATTTATGGGAGAGTGTCCACATGCACTCTTCCATAAATAACAACAAGGCAAAGGCCTGTGAACAAATTCTGATGACCAAAAATAATTTAGCACTCTACCAGTTAACTGGTTTTGAGTGCCCAATTAGTTTTGGATATCAAAAGTTAATTTATTTATGTTTAATGACACTTTAGCATCCAAGGTCATATCGTGTCAGTGACAGTATTATGGGTGGAGGAAGTTGGAGTACCCAATACCCAGAGAGAACTACCGAGCAATGAAGAGCAGCTGCCAGCTCCCCAACATCGTAACTCCACACTGCAGCACAGGCAAGGTTAGACTGGTTGAAGACATGCACACCATCGATGTGCAGTACGCCTTAGTGCACAGCATTATTGTACCCCCATGTGGACAATCAGGGTTAAGTGCCTTGCCCAAAGACACAACACGCGAGTTCGAATTGATCGCTCAGGCGGTCGCCCATCCAATGACTAACCAGGCTCGACATTGCATAACTTCGATGATCTGACGAGAACTGGTTACCGAACCGAGCTGTGGTATCTGGACTTGAAATATTACAAGCATACCACATTTGGTTGAATGAGGCCCAGCAGGTTTTGATGAGTCAATGAAGTTCATCTTGCCAGATGATAACACATGGAAAGTGATCTGTAAAGCTCCCATTTGAGCTTAGTTCAGGTGAGCTAACAACATTGGTAAACAGAGCTGAAGCAGTGCAGATATTACAAAACAATAGTATATACAGGGTGGCAGGGTTTGAAAGAGAAAATTGAAGCACCTTGTAGGCCCTTCATAAAAATTTATTTACTCCTTTCTGATGTTTGAATATCAGTATCACTTCAGATGCATATACTGCAAACAAATAATATCTGCACCTAATACACATATTCAGAAAAATCTCACTTTTAACACTTTGAACCCTGATAGTACAGTGGAGCACACTTAATTGATATCTCTTAACTGAATAATCCTGTTAATTGAATATAATTTCCCAACACAAATCTATTTACCATACATCTAGTACAAATTTGACCTGTTAATTGAATATAGGTTGTAAACTTCTATTAATTGGTTATAGAGTAAACTCCTGTTAACTGAATAAACAAGAGGCCCCAGGGGGCCTGAGGGCGCTCACCTGACATGGTAGCATAAATAGCAACCCAGAGAATTGATTTCCACAAGTTGCATCTGCTCCTCCTAAGAAAAGCTGAAACCAAATATCCAAATATTCTGACCAGTGGATCTAAAAAAAGATTTTTAAAGAATATTCCTCATACTGAACTAAGTCATAATTCGGGCTCCCACAGGAAGCCCATATATGAACCCAGGGACTTGGCTTTAACAAACCTGAATCTCACACCCCTAAGGATTCTGCACACCAAATATCAAAACATTCCGACTGCTGGATCTGAAGAAGAAGATTTTTAAAGAAAATTCCTCATTTTGAACCAAGTTACAATTCGAGCTCCCACAATCAGCCCAAATATGGACCTAGGGACATGGCTTGAACAAACTTGAATCTTACCCCCCTAAGGATGCTGCATAAAAAATATCAAAAGCATTCATCTGCTGGATCTGAAGATTTTTAAATAAAATTCCTCATTTTGAACTAAGTTGTCATTCAGGCTCCCATAGTGAGCCTAAATATGAACCAAGGGACTTGGCTTGAACAAACTTGAATCTCAGCCCCCTAAGGTTGCTCCATGCCAAATATCAAAACATTCCAACTGCTGAATCTGAAGAAGATTTTTAAAGAAAAATTCCTCATATTGACTAAGTTATAATTTGGGCTCCCACAGGGAGCCCAAATATGGACCCATGGACTTGGCTTTAACACACTTGAATCCCCCCTCCCCCCCAAGGATGCTACTCACCACATATCAAACCATTCCGACTGCTGGATCTGAAGAAGAAGATTTTTTAAGAAAATTCCTCATTTCGAACAAAGTTACAATTCAAGCTCCCACATTGAGCCCAAATATGGACCTAGGGACATGGCTTGAACAAACTTGAATCTCACCCCCCTAAGGATGCTGCATACCAAATATCACAAGATTCTGCCTGCTGGATCTTGAGAAGAAGATTTTCAAAGAAATTTGCCTGAAATGCACTAAGTTCGAATTTGGGCTTCTATAGTGAGCCCAAATATGAATTCAGGTGGCCGATTTGAACAAACTGGAATCAGATCCACCCCACAATGTTGCATACCAAATATCAAAAGATTCTGCCTGCAGGATCTGGAGAAGAAGATTTTTGAAGAAATTTGCCTGAAATGCACTAAGTTCAAATTCGAGCTTCTATAGTGAGCCCAAATATGAATCTAGGGAGCCGATTTGAACAAAATAGAATCAGATCCACCCCACAATGTTGCATACCAAATATCAAAAGATTCTGTCTGCTGGATCTGGAGAAGAAGATTTTTTAAGAAATTTGCCTGAAATGCACTAAGTTCAAATTTTGGCTCCTATACTGAGCCCAAATATAAACCCAAGGGGCCGATTTGAACAAACTTGAATCAGATCCACCCCACAATGTTGCATACCCAATATCAAAAGATTCTGCCTGCTGGATCTTGAGAAGAAGATTTTCAAAGAAATTTGCCTGAAATGCACTAAGTTCAAATTTGGGCTCCTATACAGAGCCCAAATATAAACCCAAGGGGCCGATTTGAACAAACTTGAATCAGATCCACCCCACAATGTTGCATACCAAATATCAAAAGATTCTGCCTGCTGGATCTGCAGAAGAAGATTTTCAAAGAAATTTGCCTGAAATGCAGTAACTTCAAATTTGGGCTCCTATACTGAGCCCAAATATAAACCCAGGGAGCCGATTTGAACAAACTTGAATCAGATCCACCCCACAATGTTGCATACCAAATATCAAAAGATTCTGCCTGCTGGATCTGGAGAAGAAGATTTTTTAAGAAATTTGCCTGAAATGCACTAAGTTCGAAATCGGGCTCCTATACTGAGCCCAAATATGAACCCAGGGGGCCGATTTGAACAAACCTGAATCAGATCCACCCTCCAATGTTGCATACCAAATATCAAAAGATTCTGCCTGCTGGATCTGGAGAAGAAGATTTTTTAATGTTTTTCCCATTGCCTACAGTGTTAAAAAGTGCTGACTCAGCACTTTTTCAATGTCCCGAAACTGTACCCTATGATAAAACCGATGGCAATTTTTTTTTACCAATTCTTTCTGAGGGTCCTAAGGAAGCTTCACACCAAATAAAAATTCTCGGTGCCGTGCAGTTTTGGAGATATGGGCGTTTTAATTTTTTTCTATTTTTAGCTCCTGCGGTTCCCATGGGGCTACGGGAAAAAAAAAATCAGCATAAATTATTTACTTATGACCCAATAAACCCTCACATAAAATTTGGTTCAAATCAGCCTCTCGGTTTGGAAAATAGAAATTTTGGGCGGGGCCAAAAATTTTGCCCCTCCCATAACGACGCCAAGTATAACCCCACAAACTTCTCTTGAACAAATCTGAGTCTACACCTCAAAAGGAAGCTGCACACCAAATATCAAGTCTCTGCTACTGCTGGTTCATGAGAAGAAGATTTTTTAAGATTTCAGCACACTTTTTGGGTGTGGCCCTACCCACGGGCGGGGCAACTTGATTTGAACAAAATCAAATTGCGATGTCATAACAAACTATTATCTCAAATATCAATTAAATTGGTTCAGCGGTTTGGGAGGAGAAGACGCAAACACCATGTTCACGGACGACGGACGACGGACGCAGAACGACGGACGACGGACGGTGAGTGATCACTATAGCTCTCCTGACTGAAAGTCAGGTGAGCTAAAAATCCTGTAACCTGTCAAGAAATTACCCTGACTCTCCCCAGTTTTCCTTTGTTTATAGACCTATTTGGCCTCAGAACATCCAATACAGGCATTTAATCTATTATATCTTATTTGACAGAGCTCGTGGAGCTCTGTCAAACAAGAGGTAATAGAATAAATGCAAACAAAATTTATCTCCAGAATACACGAAAGTGACACAATCCCTGTTAATTGAATACTTCTGTTAACCGAATAATTTTCACTGGCAAAGTGGCTATTTAATTAACAGGGTTCCACTCTATCTTTCAGGACAGTTCAATGGCAGTAATTGGAAGAGTCCATATTCATTATTTGGTGGTAGACTATTTAATATTTTCAACAGGCATCCTTGGGGCTGCACATTGAAAATATTGATTGGTCTACCCCACATCTTCACTAAGCAGCCATCCTTCGTAATGAAATGCTGACATATGCTCCTGGGCCAAAAAGTGGCCTCTCGAGTTCAAAAGGTTAACCCTTTGAACTCTAGTGATATCGTCCATGTCAGTTCAATGGCAGCAATTAGAAGAATCCATATTCATTATTTGGTGCATTGGAAATTATCAAATTGCCACGCCTTGAATCAAATTGAAGCATCAGGGCAATTTCAAATCAAATTAAATTTCGGAGCTATGTAGAGGTCTATGTGTGGAGCATATATTTTTCAGTGAATAAAAAAAAAACACAATTCATGTAACAAAAACACAATTGTCATAGTTTATGCAAACACATTTTAATTAAAACCAGAGGCTGAAGTGAGCCTAAACCACTCACCTGGCTCAAGTTGTGTACAAGGAAAAAGGGTATTACTGTGGAGGGGTCAGAAAGAAGGGCGCAGAAAGGAAGTGTCACCTTGTACATGTGTGCAACTGCAATGACGGTCACCAAAAAGGCTCTGAAAAATTAGGTCTATCTTTCAACCCCATATTCCAAACACACACCCCACGTTAGACTTGAGATTATGCTGAAAAATGACAGAAGAGCTTGCCTGTGAAAAGACCACCTAGTTTGTTAAAATCAGGGGTTAAAATTCATTGAATTATTTAGTGTTTCTGGAAGTTGTGTAAAGAAATGGAAGTCAATAAGGACATGATTGAGAAAGGTGTTTTTTTCTGTTGTTGACAAATTGGGGCTTTCTATTTGTGTGTCCTTACACAATCAAAGACAGATGTAATCATTAATGAAAACAGAACATTCCATTGAAATAAAATTTGTTTTCTTTCAAAATATCATATTATATACAGGGAGGTGAAATTTGAAGTCATGGATATAATTTGAACATATTTGAATCTGGCCCCACAAGGACAGTGTATACCAAATAAGAAAGGTTTCTGCCAAGTGGATTTGAGAAAAAGTTTGAAGCATTTTCCTCATATTACATTGAGTTCAAATTTGAGTTCCTATAAGGAGCCCACATATGAACTCAGGTATAACTTGAATATGGCCCCTTAAGGATTGTGTATACTAACTACCAGGGGATTCTAACTGGCAGATCTGAAGATGTTAGCATAATTTAAGAGGCCTTAAAAGCTCACCTGATAAAGTGGTTCAAGGAAGTATTTTGGTCCACACTAAGTTATTCATGGTTCATCAACACTACAGAGGAATGCAGTTATGAAATTATTCATAACTCTAGTGTCCATGTCAGATGATTATTATCATAGGTTTTCCTGACTGTTTCCAATTCTATCAGCCATAGACAGACAGTGCCAAACTTCCAAGGGTTGTTATGCCACTATAGCCACTGCACCACCCCCCCCTCCCCTTCCTCGTAAAAAAAACCAAGAGGCCTCACGGGAAGTTAAGTGCTCACAATGAACAGAACCTGATATAAACCGAGGCCACAAATGAATCTACATTGAGCAATCAATATCCTTCGTAGGATCAACAATCAATCCTTTAGCCCCTCAGTAGTGACTAAAATAGTCCAAGCATCATGTCTTTTCTTAAGTTAATCATAATGTACAAAGTGGAGCTTCCCTATGGAGCCCCTTGATATACAACCTATGTGGATTAATCTTACACACCTCTAGATGGTACTTAATAAACATGTCTCCTTATAAAATTCATTTGGAATCATGTTTCTATTTTTAGCACACACTGAGTCCGGCGATAGCTTGGGTTAATTTTTTTTTCATTTTTTTCAAATGTCTGTTTCCCACTTATGCTGCATATAAAATTTTGTTAAAATCGGACTGAGAGTTCTGAGTAGTGAACTGGAGATGCTGTATACCAAATATGAATGGATTCTGACTGGTGGATCTGAAGAAGATTTTTAAATAAATTTCCTTATGTTGATGTTGTGTACCAAATATGAAAGGATTCTGACTGGTGGGTCTGAAGATTTTTAAGGAAATTTCCTCATACTGCACTAAGTTAAAATTCGTGATCTTGTATTGAGCACAAATATAAACCCAGGCATTCAAATTGAACAAACTGAAATCTGATCCCCCCCCCCCCCCCCCCCCCAAAGATGTTATACACCAAATATGAAACCATTTGGATTTGTGGATCTGGAGAAGAGGCTTTTCAAAGACATTTCCTCATATTGCACTAAATTAAAACTTGGGGGGGGGGGGGGGGCATAGGAAGCCCAAATATCAATCCAGGGACCCGATTTGAACAAAACTAAATCTGACTCTCTAGATGCAATGCCCCCTCAGAACCATCACTCACACAAACTTTCACTTGAATTGGCCCAGTAGTTTTGGAGAAGCCCAAAACATGGTGTTGACGGATGATATGATGGATGGAAAGCGATTAGATAAGCTCAGCTTGACTTCGTCAAGGTGAGCTAAAATGAGAGCCCAAATATTAATCCAGGGACCCGATTTGAACAAACTCACACCAGACAGACAGATGGACGATGGACAGAAAGTGATCACTTAAGCTTTCCTTGACTTTCAGTCAGGTGAGCTAATAAGAAATTTTGATATCCTGTGTGTTGGGTTAAAGAATATCCATAGCATCTCAGAGTCAATGTTCTCATATTTCTTTTTCGACAAGAAAGTGTTCTACAGTGCTACAAAGCAGAAAGAAAATTTTGCCCGCATCATAACCCAGTCATGATCTTATTGGAATTCTAAGACGACTTTCGTGATAACAGTGCTGTTATTGAATAGTTCAATGTCGACTTGACAGCTCAATCTCTCAGGTCACCAGACTAATTCTGTTTGGAATTTGATGCTGTTTTGGGATATTTGTTTACCCACGTTTTGTGGAAATTTGCATGCAGACGACCGTTGATGTAGTCTAATGTGCCTTTACTCACAAAGATATATATAAATGGATGTCTACGCTGTTTTAGTGAATATCGGGAATTATCTCGTGAGTGTGCACCTGAAAGTTTTATTTCCACGAGCATTTGCGCGAGTGAAAAATAATACTTTCAGGTCCACAACAATATGATAATTCCCAATATTCACTAAAATAGAGTAGATTTTCTTTTTATTATATGCTACCTGACACTTTATTGTGCAATATTCAGTGTAATTCGACTGCAAACAGTTTCAGGACAATAACAAAGATCTGCTGATCCTTCCTTCAAGGTGACGCCATGCGCCGAAGCATGTGAACCTGAAAGTATTAATTTTCACTCATGGAAGCACTTGTGAAAAATAAAACTTTCAGGTCTATACTCATGAGATAATTCCAGATATTCACTAAAATAGTGTAGATTTTCTTTTTATTATATGCTAAGTGACATTTTACTGCACAATATTCAGCCCAATGCAACTGCAAACAGTTTCAAGACAATAAAGATTTGCTGATCGTTCCTTCAAGGTGACATTCAAGGCGACATCCTGCGCCAAAGCATGACATCATTTAGGAAGCTACTGAGGGATATTTCAAGATATCTATAGAGTTAATGGATATATATCTTCTAGATAATTTGCGATAATTCACAGGCTAGCATATAATAAATGCAGATATTCTAAGGCTCCACAAAGTAGATCTTCTGTTTCTAAGGCCATTTTTTGTAAAATTGCATGCAGGCGGGCAGGCAGTTTTTTATTTTATTTTTTTAATTTTGCAATTATTTCTTTGTCCTCAAAAGTTAATGTTCTTGGTTTGTTTTGGCCTCATAATCTACAGAACAGCATGAGTGATGGTGTATTTTGTTCCTTGAGTGCAACAAGCCTTTGCAATGCTAAAGCCTTACATTGGTTATAAAAAGAGAGCATGTGGCAGTCAAAAGGACCATGTAGGAGGGCCTGAGAAACAGATTTTTAACTTTTTTTTAGGCCTAATCAATAAGTATTTAATTCCTCTTGAAAACATGAAGATATTAACATAATTTGTGGAGCTACCCGATGTAATCCTAAAATACGGTCGTGGTCAGTCTGCATTTTCAGTTGTAATCAGACTGCATTTTCAGTTGTAATATCATGAAAATGTCAATCAAATCAAGTCTCAATTGAGCAACATTTCTAGCTTTTGATTCACAGAAAATGAATCTTTATGAAATTTTTCAGATTCAATCGTCCAAAATATATCTGTTGGTAGGAAAAGCGAACCAACTGAAATATTGCAGACAAGGAATCTAACCATAGTCGATGACCAGACCTGTTGACCTCTGAATATGACTGTCAGTGAGATTTTGGTGAGATACATCAGGGAGATTTGTTGTCAAAAATGAGTAGATATTTGAACTGAATAAATAAATAAACATTGTTTAATTCTTTTTCGTATATTTTATTCATCACGAATCATTATTTAAGTGAAGGTGGATGCCAAGCAGTGACATCAAAGATGCCGCCAGTGGTTATGTTTTTCAAGCTTCGGTTCTGAATGGGTGAGGCAACTTGAAATAAACAAGCCTGAATTCGTACCATGTTTGATGAGAATTGGTTTTGGAAAGGAGTCAATCGATGGAGGACAGACAACAGATGATGGATGAACAGTGATTAGTTGAGCTCTCCATGTTGGTGAGCTGATAAATAGTGCCTTTATTTAAAGCAATACTGGTTCGTAGAATATTTTGCTGTTAACTAGATATATGAACAGCAGCATTAATTACATGTTTGTTATACACAAATCCCTGCCAAATGAAAATAAAAACTATTTTCTAGCAAGAAACAGTGAGAAAAAAAATCTCTGTTTCTATAATTCAATGAAACCAATATTTCCTGATCTTTCTTAACTTTAAAAGGCTTGGATATTTTTCTACATTTTTACTTCACATTGATTTCAATATCTTTGTGGTTATTTCAAGGGAAGTCTTGGCTGCCTATATAGGCAGCCAAGACTTCCCTAGAAACAACAGCCAAGGTAGTTGCAATGAAATTTGTAAGTGCATCCAGAGTGCCTGTTGGGGCACCTGTTTTGTGGGGGTAAAAATTCATCAAAGTCTAGAATTAGACATTGAAAGCATTCATCTTGTTTGATAGAGCTCTCTAAGCTCAGTAAAACAAAATATAATAATTTAATTTCTTAATTAGTTATCACAAAACATATAATTAATAAAATCATTGGTAATAGAATATTCCAGATAATATTTTTACCAACCAAATTGCGCTTCATTTTGCAGGAATCTACTGTATAAACATTTTTGCTTACCTGCTGGTAAAGTTGGGGCTGGCACTGAAAAAAGTGAAGAAAGGGTTTTAAAATTATAATTGGAGATTAAAAAAAAAAGTTTTAAAATCACAATTAAACAAACTTTCATTTTTTGAAGTTGTTTCGTAAAAAATATGAAATATTGTAAAATGCACAAACCTTTGGCTTCTCAAGAATGTAAACTGATCACATACATAACCCTAGACGATTGCAACCATCAGACAAAAAATCTAATTGCAAGTTGCTAACAAATTTGTCAATGAACAGGTCAACTTCTTATTATGTACAGTACTCGGATCAAAAAAACATAGAATTGGGTTGCGATCTGGTCAAAATTATACTTACAGTTAAAACTAGAAGTCCTGTCACGAATAGTGCGCTTACCTAGGCTTAATTGTGCGTTGGAATTGTGCGCAATTGCCATATCGAATGGTATCCAAAGCACGGCAGGCCCTCTTGGTTACTCATACCTAACACATGCAATGTTTCTGCCAATGGTCCTCCGGGTTACCCGGAGGCCCATTGGCTGAAACATTGCTTGTGCACAGGCCATATGTACAGAATTTGATAGCTTTACTTGGGCCATAACGCGTACATTAACGCGCATATCAACGTGCTATTTGTGCGCATTTCACGACAGGACTTCTAGTTTTAACTGTACACTTTTCTCCCCATACACTGCACAGGAGACCCCGATAATTTCAGGAACCAAAGTAAAGGACTTTCAAGGACTTTTCTAAGGTTCAATTCAAGCATTTTCAAGGACCATTTTGGACGAAATTCAAGGATTTTCAAGGACCTTTAATATATGAATTGGGGGCGCGGTGGCTCAGTAGGTAGAGGTGCAGGCTGCAAACCGAAAGGTCCTCGGTTCGAATCCTGCCTGTGGCATCCACTTATGTCCTTAGGCATGACACTTCACCCCCATTGCCCACGTGGGGGCATCGTGGCATTGTGTACTAAGGTGTACTGCATATTGATGGTGTACTTGTCTTCAACCAATGCTAACCCTGCTTAGGAGGAGTTAGTATGTTGGAGAGCCTGACAGTTTCTTGCCATAGCTCAGTGGTTCTCTCTGGGTACTCCACCTGTAAAACTGTCCAACACGATGTGACCCTGGCTGTCAAAAGTGTCACTAAACCTCAATAAATAAATAAATAAATAATAAATAAATATATGAATTACAACAGGGTACATGTAATGTACCTGCCGAAATAAGATATAGGATAACCACTAAAATATTTCATCCCTTGAGTGCAACAAGGTGCGATCTGCAATGCTAATGCATTGCAGATGGCATCTTGTGTCACCCAAGACACGATTTCTCTTGCATTTGTTTTTACTGTTGGCGCAAATAAAATTGTTCCTAGAAAGGCTTTAGACCACTGGCTAACCACAAACGATACCATGTACTTTCAAGGACTGGGGTTCCATGCCCATTTTCACATCCTCTGAGGGCAGTGAAAATAAAATTTTGGAGTTTAAGGACCTTCAAAGACTTTTAACCCTTTACCCAATGCAGACGATATCAAAATTTATTATTTTAAATATAATTTTTTAAAAATTTTCAAAAAATTTCAACAAAACCATATCATGTGACCCCTCATTGGAGCAAGCTCATTGAGCTTGTTCCAATGAGGGGTCACATGATATGGTTTTGTTGAAATATTTTGAAAAATTAAATTTTTTCAACTGCTCATTTTGCATATTACGCGGGCGGATGCGGGCGATTCATTAGGTAAAGGGTTAAAGGATCCACAGCTACTCTGCTGCAGTATACCACGACCAATTCATCTCTTCAGATTAATCTTAGCAATTGGTTATTAACACTGAGTTTGTAAAAATTGGTTCCAAAATGATTAAAACTTTTCTTAACCCTTTACCCAACGAATCGCCCGCGTAATATGCAAATACAGCTGCTGAAAAAATATTATTTTTCAAAAAATTTCAACAAAACCATATCATGTGACCCCTCGTTGGAACGAGCTCATTCCAATGAGGGGCCACATGATATGGTTTTGTTGAAATTTTTTGAAAAAAATTAAAAAATTATATTTAAAATAATAAATTTTGATATCGTCTGCATTGGGTAAAGGGTTAACAGATTAGCCACATTCAACCATATCATTTACAAACTGAATAGTACAAAAATTATTTTGAATAAAAATTCAGCAAAACCTTATCACGTGACCCTCTCATTATAAGGAGCTCCTTCAACTCAGTACAATTACCGCTCACATGATATGGTTTAGTTGAAAGTGTGAGAAAAATTTAAAAAATAAATAAAAATAACTTTTTATACCATATGCATTGGGTAAAGTGTTAACCTTCTAAACAAACTAGATTAAATCTACCCAGTACTCCACACAAAATTCAACAACCAAATTTGGCCGATATTAAACATTTAACGGAAATAATTTACTTACTTCAGTAAAATTATATGAAGTCATGTTAGTTTAAGGTAATAATAGGAAAGAATAAGATGTAAGTTAAACTTGGTTAAATGCTGATGAGCTAAATCACTGTTGAATAGTAACTCAGCGGAAATTATTGAACAGGACACCGAAAGCACAGTTTGCACTCATGTACTACAAATTTTACCTGTTAGCAAGCATGAGACTTCAGATTAATAAACAAAAACTGGAAATAAATTGAAATTGTGCTTGCATGAAGGGAAATGTATCAAAATCATCTGTTATGTCCCCAATTATACGATAACCAGTTTGAATAATGCTTTGATGGGTCCTTTTATTTCTTTGAATTCACATGAAAATGGTCTTTCAAAGACATAAAAATTTGAAGAAAAAAAATTGAAAAAAGACTGAATTATCATTTATTTATTTATTGGTGTTTAAGGTCACATATTTCTGCACAATGGCTAACCATGACCATGGCAGTTTTACGGCTGGAGGAAGCCGGAGTACCTGGAGAAAACAACTGAGCAACGGCGAGCAACTGTCAGCTCCCCAACATACCAACTCCACACAAGCAGGGTTAGCATTGGTTGAAGACAGGTGCACCATCGACGTGCAGTACGCCTTAGTACACAATGTCACCGTGCCCCCAGATGGGCAATGGGGGTGAAGTGTCTTGCCCAAGGACACAACGTGGTTGCCGCAGGTGGGATTCAAACCGAGGACCTCTCGGCTAGCAGCCTGCACCTCTACCTACTAAGCAACCGCGCTCCCACTGAAATCCGATAGAAAACTGAAAAGTCTCATCCCTGTAAAAAGTTAATTACATACTGATGAAAAAGAAATTCCTGTAAATTGAATGAAGAAAATTTGTGTTTTCCTGAAAGTTTGGGAGAATAATGCTTTGATGGAACCTTTTATTTCTTTTAATTCATATGAAAATGGTCTGAAAGAAGAAAATGTGTGTTTTCCTGAAAGTTTGGGAGAATAATGCTTTGATGGGACTGTTTATTTCTTTTAATTCATATGAAAATGGTCTGAAAGACCATTTTCATATGAATTCAAAGAAATAAAAATTTGAAAAAAGACTGAAATCTGATAAAAAATTGAAAAGTCTCATCCCTGTGTTAATTATACACTGATGAAGAAGAAATTCCTGTAAATTGAATGAAGAAAATTTGTGTTTACCTGAAAGTTTGGGAGAACAAATATAAATTTGTCCATGCTTTTGATAGAAAAAAAAATGAAAAAAATTGAAGAATTTTGTATAAGATTGATGTATCTTGTTTGATAGAACTCTCAAAGCTCTGTAAAAAAAGGGCATAATAAATTAAGTTTTTATTTCATTTTCAGAAAAGCCGGTACGTAACAAAAATATGGATATGGAAATATCCTGCTTATTCAAATATTTGTTTTGCCAACAGCGGTACTAGTCAATTGGTTTGATTTCCCTGCACAATTAAGCATTTTTTTTCATCACAGGAAGCTTTTTTTGGGATCCAGGGAGCATGTTTTTCCGACAGGGAGCAATTGTGGAAATATTTTTTTATTTTTATCATCCCAGAGAAGGTAACTGACAAAATTCTGGATATGAGAATACACCATTATTCAAATGTTGTTTATTTTTTTAACTCTGACAATCTCAATAGCAAATTAAATTAACATTTTACCAAATATTACCTATGTGTCCAGCGAGCACTATTCACAAAAATAGCAATTCAAATTTTATTCCGAGTACTTTTTTTCAACTTTTGCTCCCAAAACATAGCTCATGATTCCTCACTAGCATGATCTCTTGGGGCTCATTCCAATGAAGGGACATAAGCTATAATTTGGAGGAAAAATATGTTTTTTTTCCAGTCATTCAACAAATTGTTTGACAAGTGTTGTTCTGCTGGACAAGTGGGTTGAACACCTTTTTCCAGAGCCCTGGCTGTCACAACTAAACCCTCAGAACCAAACAATAGAATAAAAAAACTCACCTGTTAAAGAAAACACAAAAAGAAATTCTCAACGTTATGTCAATCTACATTACACAGTCAAGCAGAGAAAAAAAGCTCAAACATTTGCAGTGTGATTTCTCAATCACATCAGTTGAGAAGTTGAAGAAATATTTTTTATTAGCAAGGTTAATAACACTTCTTTAACAGCACACATATTCCTCTACTAACAATATCCAATTCACCGACATCTTGAATGAAAGTTTACAGAAACAACAAGCTGCTGAGATAGTTTAAATGAAAAAAAAAGAAAAAATTTCATAAAGAACTTGAAAACTACAGCCACAATACCAGTCATGCCACAAATAAAATGCAGATTTTAGACAGCTCTAAGAGGTTATTTTCAGAATGAAAAAAACTATTATGCATTTCAGGTCAATGAAATATTCAGTCCAACTCTGTAAGACATACAATACTGGGAGAAAAGATTACAGTACAAGTCAAAAGAAGTTGTAGGATAACCACTATAAACTATGTATCTTTCTCTTTCTACACGGATAAGACCAGAAGCTGACACCATTTTCTGGAAAGCTCTCACTGAGAGCTTTCCAGAAAATGATGTCAGATTCTGATCTTATCAGTGCAGGAGCAACAGTATACTTAGTTTATTGTGGTTAATCTACAACTTATTTTGACTTGTACTGTACTTACCAGCTAACCCTTTCTGCACACTGATGTCGAAAAGTCCAAATTTCATTCAGAAACTTTATCCCATAATACAAGGAACTAGGAACAATTCAATCTTATTTGACAGAGCTCAATGAGGAGTAATTAAATATACTACTCAAAGTTTGCTAAGCACCGAGTACATCCAACTACCTGTTTTACATTTTAGTTGAAATATTGTAATGAAAAGTGTATACATTTTTTATTTAATTATATCTTTAATGATTTAAGTACACAAATTAAGATTTTATTTGTGTTTGATATTAATTTTTAGCTTTTAATATGATAACCATGGAAAATGGATATTACTGGTAAAAGAGGAAATTTTTCAATATGCCAAAAAGTTGACGGAGCAAACTGATATGGGTGCAATATTGAGTATGAGACTCATTATTGTTAATTACAGCTTGACAACATCTTTTCATCCCCCATTCAGGTTACTGGTGGTCCTTTGTGGGATGTTGTTCCATTCTTGGACCAGCATGGCACCAAGCTCCTGGACACTTCATGGCTGGACTGGAGGGCTGAAATTGCAAACTGCAACTCATTCCAGACATGTTCGATTGGATTGAGGTCAGGGGATCTTGCTGGCCAATCCATATGCTCAATCCCCTCCCTCTGTCGGTATTCCCCGACAGCATGGGCAACATGAGGATGGCATTATTGTCCATCAGAATGAATCTATCACTCACTGCACCTGCATACAATCTGATGTGGACATCCAGGATCTCATCAATATACCGTTGTGCAGTCAAAGTACCATGTTCAAGACAACAGAGCTCTGTACGTCCATCCCAGCTGATGCCACCACAGACCATGATTGACCCTCCACCATAGCGGTCATGCTCAGCAATGTTGACTGCATGGAATCGCTCTCCTGGTCTTCTCCATGCCCAAGAATGCCTATCTGTGTGTTCTAGGCAGTACCTTGACTCATCGGTAAAAGGGCAGGTCGCCAATCTTCTCTGGTCCATCCAACGTAGTCCATGGCCCATCCGTATTGTGAGCATATGGTGGTTCTGGGAGAGCGGAATGTGAATACATGGTCTTCTCGATCGGAGACCACCTTCGTGCAACCTTGCCCAGATAGTCTTGAGTCAAAACATTTACCCCGGATGCTTCTGAAGGTCACTGCAAAGATGGGTTGCTGTGACAAAGCAGCTCCTACGGGCCTGAATGATCAAAAACCGGTCTTCAGCTGCACATGTTACCGTCTCTGCCACCACCATGCCATCTTACTGGTGTGCCATACTGCTGAAATCTTGCCCAGGCTCTGGTGATCACCGTATGGTGCACACCAAGGGCTTCACCAACCCGATGATGGGTAGCCCCTTGCTCCCCTATCCCTACAGCCCGCCACATTTCTGCTTCAGACAAATGTCTTCTTACATTTGCAGTTGCCATATTCAATCATTAAATCACAAGGGTTTTGTGTTGAAATGAAGACTGAATACCCTACACATGTCATGTACATGGAGACCGTACACGAAAACATCATGAAAATCAAGGGGAACATGCTTTCCATGACTGTCACGAAAAGTCTGCCTGTCAAGAGAGCTAATGTAAACACTGGGGACCATCTCAATACATTCCTCAATCATATCCACCAAAAATATCGCAAATATGTCACAAGCAAATTTCACAATGATGTGTCAAATATTTGGTGCTTAGCAAACTTTGAGTAGTATACATCACCAGAAAAGATTTCCCATGGGAACCCCAGGTAGTTGAGCAGTGTTTGACTACTGTGGCAGAAAAGACAAAGTGAAGTGATCGGTCACTGCGCCACCACTACCTGGAGTTCCCGTGGGGAATCTTTTCTCATGATAATCAAGCCTGGAAATAAGCAATCTTTCATTTGTAGATGAAGGTCCCCAGAGTGGGAATTTGCTGATGATATCCCAAACAGAGGGCTTGAATCACCCAATATATCCTCTTGGTTCTTCTTTTTGTTTAGACTCGAGACCTTGAATCAGACTAAGGTTCAGAGAAGGTAAATTTAGTGATGCTTCCCTGCTGTGCCTCTGGGGACCTCATTCTGCAGATAACAGTCTGCTTATATTCAGACTTGATGATATTACTCAAGGACGAATATGACCAATTCAATCTTGTTTGACAGACCTCAATGAGCTCTGTAAAACAAGATAGATTTTGTTCAATTGCTAGTTGCATTAGGGGGAAAAATTTGCTGCTTAAAATTTGTTGACATCAGTATCCAGTGGGCTGAATGCTGTTGGGGTACATTCTTCTCGACAATTATTTACAATTTCTGAGAAGCAACACAAAAAGTAATTCGTGTCATGGACTACCAAATGCAACCCAATGATTTATCAGCTAAGAGCGTGCTTAATCTTCTTGCTATTTTTATAAAAAAATTGTAAATATTAAACGATTTGAAAAATTAATCCCAGCAGTGTGTCAGTAGCAATCCACACTCCCTGTTGTGTGAAAAGGAGGAGAATTTTATCTGCATTCATAAGGATAGTATAGCTGAAGAGAAAATGAGTTGCAGTTCAACTTCAAGAAAAAGTTTATCCAATTTTTTCATTTTTCGTCCCTGATAATACTGAAACCTGACAAGAGGTTTCAGGAATTTTATCCAACTAGAAGTGGGACCTTGGGTAACTTTGTCTTTTCTGATCTATTTTATGAGTTGGTGTTTAGGGTCACTTTCAGCATCTATGGCTACATCATGACTGGAACACAGGTCTGAAGTCAAGTTTAGCCAATCATTCACATCTGTGCTGTCCACTAGGGAGGACTTCCTCACCAGGAAATAGTTACCGGGTCCTATTTTACAAGAAACAGAGAGTAAACAAGCACTACTCTGGAATTTCCACAGCAATGCTATTCTTGTATAGATTATAGCACCTGAACAAAATATGACAAGTAGCACTCATTAGTCATTACAACAATTCCAAATTTTTTTTGTTCATAAACAAACTTTCTGAAAATGGTTTTCGAAAGCCAACAAGCTCTGACTAATGAACATTAAAACAGTTTTTTTTAAAGAGATATTAACATTTTGTCTCTGGAGTGCATAATGTGCTAAAGAAATGCAGCCAAGGAACAATTTAGTCAAGTAAATAACAAGAACATACAAAAGTAATGCACCAAAGGCCATTCATTTCTAATAGTGCCCAATTTATTTACTGGTGTTTAAGGTCACATATTTTTGCACAATGGCTAATCATGACCACAACAGAACATCAGTATCAACTCAATACCAGGGGTGAGCATTAATAAGCCAAGCTGCCCATTTTAGAGAGGGTTTGCACCATCCTAAGCACTGGTGACAGGGTCCTATTTTACGAGTAAAACATAGCCTGTTTACCGCATTGAACAGGCACTGCTTCACAATAGTGCCCAATGAAAGGGTCCTAAGCCTGACCAGATAAATAGTACACCAGACCAAACATAAAAAATAATTCTGAATGCACCACCAACTCAATCCGATTGTCATTGGATATTTATATCCGCCACTAACACTTTCAAGAAAAGCTTCCTGAGAGAACTCTTCAAGAAACACTGTTTTGGGGCTTGTTCCATCTGAGTGGAATTTTTGTGCTTATCCTACAACTTATTTTACCTGGTACCATAGTTGCTATTCTGGTTCTCTTGGATCAGCATGTGTACCAACACAGTTAATTAATAACAAGAGTGGACAATTTTCCTTCTATTATACTCATATATACATTTAACCAAAGATCAAAAACATTTGGATGAATGAATTCCTTTGGCATTGTAATTATGCTCTGTGAGTATTTAGCATATATGATAGGAAAGAGAGATCTTAACCCTTTGATACTTTTGTACGTCTTATGCGTACGAAATCAAACAGCGCGTTGAAACTTTTGTACGTCTTATGATGTACGAAATCAAACAGCACCTTGATACTTTGTGGTCATTTATTTTGTTATTATTTTTCGATTTTTTTTTAAAGTTTTAACCTCAATTGCTATTTTCTCCGTATAGTGCTCAGTGACAAATGCTGAGCCAAATGTTATCGCAGCTTAAAATACTAATATAATCCTGCTGTCAAGACTTCTTAACTGGTTGAGTGCAAGAAGCCACTATCAGCTATCCAGGCTTTCAAAAAATGAGGATACCAGAGCAAACGCCAACACTTCCCTTGCTTATATTTCATGTTCAGTCAAACACAAATAATATTTTGTTCATATAAATTTGTTTTATTACAAATTATTGGAGAGTGCCTGTGGGCACTCTCCAATAATTTGTAATAAAACAAGTTTTGAACAACAAATTCAGACCACCAAAAATAATCTAGCCCTCAAACAGATAATCACTAATGTGAAAAATATCTTATTTGTTGCGGCGTTTGACGACGCATTTTGAAAAAAGTTGAAGAAACTGAATCCCAGTGACGTTTGAACGTCAGAATAATTAAAGTCTCAAAGGGTTAAAAGTTGTATGTTTATGATTTCAGACACACACACACACATGGATGGATGGATGCATGTAATCCAGTTTACGTTCACTGTCTTTCGATAGTGGGGATTTAATGAAGAAAATTGGATTGTGATTGGCTTAAAATCTACGTGCAACTTATTTTGACTAGTACTATACTATACTTTACTTCACAACAGATCGATGACAGTGGCCCAGAGGAGCCTGTCAAAGCAAAGAATCTACATATCTAGTAGAAGGTAGAGGAACTTACTGAGGCTGTTGTTAACTGAAGTGACTGCATCTGTGAGGCAAGGCCCGGCATAATGGGGTCAACAGCAGGAGTTGTGTGATGCATTGTAGAGGGTATCACCTAAAATCATAAAGCAAATTATTTTGACTCCTCACTCCATCTATGCCAGGGTCCATTTTTGCCAAGAACCTTAAAACTGAAGTCGATCTAAGTGGCTTTCAGAACCACAGCAGACTCTCAAAATGGCTAATTTGCATTTTCCACAGAAAGTTTCAATTGCTTTATCCATGAAATATTGCAAATGTTGCTTTATCGAGCTTGCAGCAAACAGGTCTTTCAGATGCAATTTAGGAAATTATTTTAAAATACGCAGTTGTTTTTCATTCAAACATTTCTCTCAGCACTCTTTAAATATCATCAAAAATAATTTAATCATTTGCCCCGCCTCTGTGTTTGATTGGTTGAAAGCATACAGCGTGAAAGTCGTCAAAATCGTATAAACCAACTCACGTCATGATTTGGAATGTCGCTACACGTTCGCACATCCGATCCAACTTTGAAGACTCTGGAAGCCCCGCCCACTCAATCCAATTGTCACCATGAGGGCGTGACGGCAGACTGATAGATAGATAACAAGCTTGTAAACAAAGATCATGATTGATTTTTCATCGCCTCCATTCAGCGACAATATAATAATTTCTCGGGAACAATTGAATTTAATAAAATATACTGAAGTGGGAGACGAATAAAAGATCATACATCCAAACATGATTTTGGGGGAACTTAAAAAAAATGTTTTTAATGATATTGTTACGTGACTTGCTAAATATCTGTCGTCTGCGATCAAAAATCAAAACAACAAACAATTTGACAATGATTGACGTGACCTGTTTGTGGCACACATTCCTGAGTTGGACTGTTGTCTTTTGTGAAAATTAAAAGTTTTTCATTCACGTACACATAGTTTTTATATTATAATATTACAGCCAGATTAAATTATAAGAAATAACTGTTGTTTTCCTTCGGTTTATGCTATATAAACCGAAAATTTTCAGCACAAGCTTAATCATAACTCGCTACGCGAGTTATGAAGCTTGTGCTGAAAATTTTTGGTTTATATCGCATAAACCGAAGGAAAACAACAGTTATTTCTTAAATGAAACTGATAGCAAGACCTAAGACTGCTCTTCATTTTTTGAAAAATCAATTAATAATGTTATGCCAATACTAGCAGTACATGTTATTAAACAGAGAGCATTTGGATTGTTTCATATTTTCAAATCTACTTGGTGTGATATTTGTTCATTCTCTTGTTCTGCAGAGAAGTGTATTTTGTGATGAAAGTTTAGACAGAACTTTATTTATTTATTGGTGTTTAAGGTCACTTTCAGCATCTGTAGCTATATCATGATCACAACACATGTACAAAGTGAAGTTTAGTCAATCGTTTACACAAATGCTTCCCACTTTAGCATCATACCTGTACCACAGGCATTGGTTACCAGATCATATTTATTATACCAGTAAAATAGAATTTGTTTACAATGGTAAACAAGCACTGCACCACTTCCCAGCCCTTCCAGGGGAAAACATTACCTGAAATATCCTACATTAAGTTATTCCTACTCTGGGTAAAAATTGCTTGAAATTCAAATCTAACCGAATCTAAGTTTCCTAATCAGCGCCTGTTATATAACACATTGATGGGAAGGATTTTCTGAGTAAGGCAATGAGATTGTTTGCAAGATCTGAGTCCAGGACTTTTTCAACAAACTTTCTTAACTGGTTGAGTGCAAGAAGCCACTATCATGGCTCCATTTAAAATATCTGAAAGCCACTATAGTGGCTTTACTCTGTTTACATTAGTTGTTTACTCAGCAGTTGGAAAAAAAAAATGTCCTTACAAAAACTATTTTATTACAAATTTATTGAACTGAACTAAGGCTCCCCTTGCTGGTTGCACGGTGACTGTGAAAAATACTTATGTTACATATCACCTTATCGGTTAACTGGTAGTGTAGGGAGTGCAGTAGCTCAGTGGTTACAGCATTGGATTTCTAACTGAAAGGTCCACAGTTTGATCCCCACTGGGGGCAAATGCATTGTTTTCTTGTGCAAGACACTTAAACCTGATTGCCCATGTGAGGAGCTGGGTGGTGCTGTGTAATAAGGCATACTGCACATTGATGGTACACTTGTCTTCAAGCAATGTTTACCCTGCTTGTGCATAGTTAGTAAGCTGGGGAGTCTGACAGTTGCTCACTGTTGCTCAGTGGTTCTCTCTGGGCACAAATGAATAAATAAAATAACTGGAACAGTGGAAACCACTTCATTGGATATCTGTTAACTGAATAACCATGTTAATTGACTGTAATTTCCCCAACACAAAGCCATTTACCATACTTCTAGTACAAATTTGACCTTTTAATTGAATATAGGTTGTAGAGTAAACGCCTGTTGATTAAATAAAAAATCTTGTAACCTCTTTGTTTGTTAAAAGACCTATTTGGTCTTGGAACATCCAATAAAAGGCATTTAATCTATTATATCTTGTTTGACAGAGCTCCATGAGATAGATAAAATAGAATAAATGCTAAGTTTATCTCTAGAATACAGGAAAGTGACACAATCCCTGTAATTGAATACTACTGTTAATTGAATAATTTTCATTGGCAAAGTGGCTAAATTATTGTTTCGAAAGTAATTTGAAACATGAGTAAAGGGAGCCTTAGTTGAGAGAAATTTTAACACATAGATAATTGTTTCATTACAATTTAACCACTCCATAATTTATAACCCTTCTTAAGGAAACCGAATCATTTTGGGTTATTTATTTATTTATTGGTGTTTAAGGTCACATATTTCTGCACAATGGCTAATCGTGACCACAAAGCCAAGCTTAGACAATCGTTGATACCCATGTTGTTCTTGTCTGTTGTAGAACACATCCACCACATGCACTGGTGACTGGGTCCTATTTTACCCGTAAAACAGAGCTTATTTACCACAGTAAACAAGTACTTCACCTTCTATGGTTTGCAATGGGAGGAGGGGGTTGGGAGAATTTTGTTAAATGAATGTATGTGTTTGGAACTTTACTGTGCAGGAGTGACATGATCCCAGTAGAAAGAGGCATATTTTCTGCATTGTGGATATCAGTGATATGACTGGCTCCCTGTTCCCATAATTTTCCTATAATCTGACCAATCCAAATTTTTTTATCAGTTCAGTTTGATTAATTTTTTGCAATTATTCCTTCACTGACAGAGATGCAAAGAAATCTATTTTAACTATTTAAATACTAATGTGATGTGTTTTTATAAAACAAACATAATTTTGGTATGTGAATATGAGATGTTATGTGAATGCGAGGTTTTTTCTTGAAAATCTCAACAACTCTATTAACCTACTTTATGAAAACTTACTCATGATATCAGTAATGAAAATGTATATGTCCTATAACATTACAAGTATTACTGAAGTCCATGCTTGGCAGGTAACATTTCAGGCTGGTAACATCCAACACATTGGGCTAGTCTCCAGTCATTCTCTCTGGTGACACTATTCTATCCACAGGAACTTACTTACGCATAGAATTCCCTTTCACAATCTTTGTTTACATCACAACCGCAGCACAAGTAAAAAGTTATGTTCAACCTAATGTTTATAATTATTCTTTGTCTCTAAAGCTAGCAATGGTTTCTTAGTCATAGTAAAGAAAAAAAGCACAACACACCCTCTGCAATATACAAGGGCATATGCTTCCAACATTCAAAATCTTACAACAATTATAAGTGCAAAAAGGATTAGAACTCTGCAAAATGTTGCAAATGAGATCACTCATCTTCTTACGACAGACCTTCCCTACGCTGGTCTGTCATCATATGTAAAAAAAAGAATATTTAACCCTTTACCTAACATGAAAAGCAGACGACACTTACACAAAAAATTCTTCAATAACTCATTTTTTGTCTCAAAAACAGGTTATGACCCCTCATTGGAACGAGCTCAATGAGCTCGTTCCAAAGAGGGGGGTCATAATCTATGTTTTTGAGACAAAAAATAATGAAAATTAATTGACAATTTTTGTGAATCGGTTTTGGCCGATATGTTGGGTAAAGGATTAAGTTCGGTTATCGATGCTGGAGTTGTGATACAAAATGTTTGTTTGTACAGACAAGAAATCTCACTATATTTCAAAGTCCAACAAGAGCTGCAGCTCTGGCAAAAATTAGCAAAAGAGACCCACCCTACATTTATAGACTTTCCACATGCCGCTCTATAGCCTTAACAATAGACATTCAAATTGGACTAACAGCTCACTATATTTTTATGAACAAGTGAACATTTATGAGCATTTAGACAGAACACAGCGACTGTGGAGTACGGGAGACCAAAATCTAAGGCCTGAGTTGAAGTTTTTACTGTGTTTCACATATGCC
Source organism: Pictodentalium vernedei (assembly GCA_031216915.1). NCBI lineage: Eukaryota > Metazoa > Mollusca > Scaphopoda > Dentaliida > Dentaliidae > Pictodentalium > Pictodentalium vernedei. The sequence goes on from CM062288.1 coordinate 93,953,604, forward strand.
AAAGGCGCACCTGAAATACAGGAAAAACACCAACAAGGGTTGTTGATTCCTGTGCTCTGGGGAGGGGCAAATTGAAGGACTTTCAAGACCCTTTTCAATGCAAATTTAAGACATTTCAAGGATAAACTAGAGACTCTAAAGAACCTGTCATCACTCACCTGGCAGAACTACATATAACTGGAGGTGTGACTGTCCCAGATGGGCCTGTCCGTACCTCCTGCCACCATAATTATTCTCACACGAAAGTGGCAGAACTCTGGTAAAAAAAAAGTCCAATTGAACTTATAATCGCAGGTGCACAGGTTCCCATGTTTGTGAACAACCTTACCAAGTTTCAAAGGAATCATCTCATAAAGATCTGAGAAAATGTCCGGACAAAATTTAGGTATTCTAAGAAGAAAAGGGGCATAATTCTGAAAAGAAAAGTCTGATCGAGATTATAATTGCAGGTGCACAGGTTCCCATGGTAGTGAATATCCATACCAAGTTTCACAGAAATCAATCCATGAACATTTGGGAAAATTCAGCCATTCTAAGGTGAAAAGGGGCATAACTCTGGCGGGAAAAGTCCAATCGAAACTACAATAGCAGGTGCATAGGTTCCCATGGTAGTGAACATTCATACCAAGTTTTAAAAAAATTGACCAATAAACATTTGAGAAAATCTCCGGACAAAATTCAGGCATTCTGAAATGAAAAGGGGCATAACTCTGGCAAAAGAAATAATTCTGATCAAAACTATAATCACAGGTGCACAGGTTCTCATGGTGGTAAACATCCATACCAAGTTTCAAAGGAATCAGACCATAAACATCTGAGAAAATCTAGGACTGCTTTTACAAGTCAAAAAGGGGCATAATTCTGGCAAAAATAATCCGACTGGAACTATAATCACAGGTGCACAAGTTCCCATGGTGGTGAACATTCATACCAAGTTTCGAACAGATTGGTCTGTAAATGTCTGAGAAAATCACCGGACAAAATTATGTCTACGGACAGATGGATGGATGGACAGACAGATGGATGGATGGACACATGGATGGACAGATGGATGGACAAGGTGATTCCAGTATAAAAATGTGATTTCTATAGGATTTCCATAGTAATTATGAGCCGCAATTGCGGCCATGTTTGCAATACAATCAGCAATACGTGAGGACCATAGGTAGAGGGTGTTCCAGTCATCAGTCATGTGAAGTTTTGAAACATTTGGCCTTGTAGTTTCAGAGAAGATTTTGGAAAATCCACTGATCAGAATAAAAAAAACGCCTCTGGTGGCCATGTTTTTCAGCTGATGGGAACAAAATGAGGAACGTTTGTAGAGAACCTCCCACAGACCATTCCTGACAAGTTTGGTTCCCATCGGCTCAGCAGTTACATTCCCATAGTGTTTCTATAGTAATTATAAGCTGCAATTGCAATTGCATCCATGTTTGCAATCCAACCAACATTAAATGAGGATCATTGGTAAAGGTTGGCCCAAACATCAATAATGTGAAGTTTAACAACATTTGGCCTTGTGGTTTCAGAGAAGATTTTTGAAAATCCACCAACCAGAATCAAAGAATGCCTCTGGTGGCCATGTTTTTCAACTGACAGGAACAAAATGAGGAGCATTTGTAGACGACCTCCCATATACCATTCCTGCCAAGTTTGGTTCACATCGGCTCAGCAGTTCCAGAGAAGATGAAAATGTCAAAAGTTTACAGATGACGAACACCGGACGATGGACGATGATGGACAGCAAGGGATGGCAATAGCTCACCCTTTGGGCCAGGTGTGCTAAAACACTAGATTCAACATGAACAACACTGTCAAAAAACACCATCACATCATGACAGATAGTTTTACAGGTAAAGGAAGACAGAGTACCTGGAGAGAACCACCAAGCAGTTGCGAACAACTGTCAGACTTCCTAATTTACAATTTATTCACATGCAGAGTTTAGAAGCAGGGTGAATACAAGCACATCATCAACATCAATATGCTTGAGTACAGTGCCATCTTGCCCCCCACAAGGGTAATCAGGATTAAGTCTTTCCAAGTACAAAAAGCAGTTTCTTCTGGTCAGGTCCAAACCATCAACCTTTCGGTTTGAAGTCCAGTGCTCTAACCACTGAGCCACAACATTCCCAAGGCACTTGGAATGTCATTTACAAGTTTACCTAAAGACTACAAGTTGGGATGCTTGTTTTCTGCAGGAAAAAGTTAAAGTCGGAATTAGGCGTTTGACTGGTTGAGTGCTAAATTACTTTTCAAAGGTGATTTGAAACATGGGTATTAATTTCAAAGATACCCTGCTACCAGCACAAGTCACCTTAGTTTAGCAAGACTTTGTTCATAAATAGTTTTGTTACAATTTATTGGACAGTACCAATGGGCACTCTACAATAAATTACAACCAAACAATTTTATACAAAAATTTTTTCTTCTGCTGATCAAACCTCAAGCTAATGCATGCAGTGTAAAGCCACTAAAGTGGCTTCCAGCACTTTACAATAGAGCAATGATAGTGGCTTCTAGCACTCAACCAGTTAACCCTTTACCTAACATAATGGCCAAAACTGGCCAGTGCTATTCTCAAAAATCGCCAATTAATTTTCATTATTTTTTTCATTTTTTTTCTCAAAAACATAGGTTATGACCCCTCGTTGGAACGAGCTCATCGAGCTCGTTCCAACAAGGGGTCATAACCTATGTTTTTGAGACAGAAAATGAAAAAATTAGTTATTCAAGAATTATTTTTGCAAGTGTCCTCTGCTTTTAGGGGGAAAGGATTTGAGGAGTTATTAAATGCATGAAAATCTATTCTGTTTGCACTATTTGTACTGTTCGATGATTATAGTCAACTGTTTTAGTGATATGTTCTGAAAACAATGTCAAAGTGTATTTTTGTTTTTGCAAACAAAAAACTTTTATTAAGATATTCTGTTGGAAAGAGGCTTCATAGTCCTTCCCATAGAGATCTGGCCTTCTGATGCATTAACATGCAAGGAGATAACCATTTACCAACACAAACATACTGAGCTTATGAACTGTAGATAAGTGAGAATTTTAAGCAAATATACAACTCAATTTTTATATGGATTAAGTAGGAACATTTTTTATTTTTAATACAGAATTCTTTTAAATTTCCTAATTTCCCCCAGCTCATTTAATACAAATTTATTCTACAAAATAGAGAATCTTCCTCTGAGACAGTGAGTCTTACTCAACATGTTTTTACCAAACCCGAACAGCAACAACACAACAATTAAAAATTTTCATTTTTCACTTCCAAATTATAGCTTAACCCTTCACCTAACATGAAAAGCAGACGACACGTGTAAAAAAAAATTCTTGAATAACTAATTTTTTTCATTTTTTGTCTCAAAAACATAGGTTAAGACCCCTCATTGGAACGAGCATAACCTATGTTTTCGAGACAAAAAATGAAAAACATAATGAAAATTAATTAACGATTTTTTAGATTAGCGCTGGCCGTTACTTTGGGTAAAGGGTCATGACCCCATCATTGGAACCAAGCTTGATGAGCCTGTTCCAATGAGGGTCATAAGCTGTGTTTTTAAAGCAAAAATTAAAAAATAAGAAAATCTGAACAGTGATTGTATGTACACTCACCTGAATAATAATAGTGATGTTACTATTATTAATTTTAAAGAAGAAAAATGTTGGCCATAACTATTAACTGGAAATGAGAGAGTGAAATTGCCATAACTATTATCAATTTAAACTGAAAATGCAGGGCACCACTATTATTCAACCATAACTATTACTAGGCAGGTTAGAGTATAAATTGGGCTGATATGGCAGTTAAGTTTGGCCCCTTCCATCGGCATAATTTACAAAAATAAACAGTTGAAAATAAAAATTCCAAAAGATTTCAACAAAATTATATGTTCCAAAGAAGGTTCACATGATTTGGTTTTGTTGAAATTTTATTTCGAAAATTGTAAAAACAATAAGTTGAATTAGAAACTTTTGATATCGTTTGTATTGGGTAAAGAGTTAACACCCTATATGGACTTCCATCATCTTCCTTTAGTACTCAGATATGGGCATCCAGAAATGAACCACAGTTATTTATTTATTGGGGTTTAACCCTTTACCTAACATGAAAAGCAGACGACACTTGCAAAAAAAATTCTTGAATAACTAATTTTTTTCATTTTTTGTCTCAAAAACATAGGTTATGACCCCTCAATGGAACGAGCTCGTCGAGCTCGTTCCAATGAGGGGTCATAACCTATGTTTTTGAGACAAAAAATGAAAAAAATAATGAAAATTAATTGGCGATTTTTGAGAATAGCGCTGGCCGGTTTTGGCCGTTACGTTGGGTAAAGGGTTAATGATACTTTTGATAGCCAGGATCACCTCGTGCCAGACAGTTTTACGGGTGGAGGAAGCCGGAGTAACCAGAGAGAACCAAGCAATGGCAAGTAACTGCCAGACTCCCCAACATACTAACTCCGCACAAGCGGGGTTAGCATTGGTTGATGACAAGTGCACCATCGATGTGCAGTTTGCCTTAGAACACAATGCCACCGTGCCACCAAATGAGCAGTTGGGATTACCGGTAAGTGCCTTGCCCAAGGACACAACGTGGTTGCTGCAGGTGGGATTCGAACTGAGGACATCTTGGCTTGCAGCCTGCTTCTCTACCTACTGAGCCACCACACTCCCGAATCACAGTAAATCTTCTCAAAGCTGGACATCAAAAAAACCCATACACCACTCTACTCCTCCATACACCCCTCCCCCCCCCCACCACCAGCAAATTCCTACCAATCAGGTGCACTAAAAAAGTTACTGTTAATGATTACATTAAAAGTATATTACTTACATGTGCTACATGAGGTTGCATGCTGATGTACTGTGGATGAAAGTAACCAGTGTTCGACTGGACTGGGTAGGTTGTTGCTGGAGAGGTGGCTACAGAATAACGAGGCATGATCCCTTGTGAAATTAAAGTTGGTGTTCCAACACTGTAAAATATGAATGAGAATATATACTGTATATACATATATTATATATCAGAAGTTTATAAACAAATCCTTGTGCTGGTAGTTATAAGAAAAAATTAATAAAGTTCAAAACAAATACAATGACATCACTGAATATATATATTCCTGCTAGCACTTTCACTGCTCTCTATGCGGATCTTCAGGCATTTTGCAAAAATGCCTGAAGATCCGCACAGAGAGCGGTGAAAGCGTTAGCAGGAATATATTCAGTGATGTCATATTTGTTTTGAACTTTAATAATTTTTTCTCATATATATACATTTCATTATGATGCTGTTCACATTAGACACCAATGCATTCAAATGGTTTCTTAACTGGTTCTTTTACAAAACCTAACAAAATAGAATTTTTTCAAAGCAAAGATTATGATCCCTTACATAAAAATCAACCTCATTCAAAATCGGCACCTGTTTTGGAAGAAATTTATTAGGTTCTGCAAAGCTTTGAGATTCAATTTGATTTTGAATCTTAAGTTGCTACTCATTTCGATTTGAAATGGCTGCCCAATATATTTCCTTTCGAATCATTTCATGGGAATAAAACTTCATGTCAGTCACCTATGTTATCTCAAAAAAAGCATACAAGTTCAGATTGAAATTGCACAAAATTAATGCTGAAAATAAAGATTGATTATAATTTCCACTATTATTAACCCTTTACCCAACAAAGACCATATCAAAATCTATTATTTTAAATATCATTTTTTTAAATTTTTCAAAAACTTTCAACAAAACCATGTCATATGACCCCTCATTGGAATGAGCTCAACAAACTCATTCCAAAAAAGGGGTCACATGATATGGTTTTGTTAAAAGTTTTGAAAAATAGTATTTCTTTCAGCTGCTGAATTTTGCATATTACACTGGCAGTTGTGGATGATTTTGTTGGATAAAGGGTTAATATAAATAGCATCTGAACCCAAGCTAATTACAGTCTCACTAGTTAAGACTTCCACTGCTGAATGCAAATTCCAAACAATGTTGACAAGCCAAGTGCAGTGCTTAGTTCTGGAATTCTCGCACCCATTCATGTTTTCAAACTACAATCCTTACTGAAAATATATTCCAACTACACAAGGCATGCCTTTGATGAAGGCATGTCCTGATGATGCAGTTGGAATATTTTCATCAGTCGGGATATGAGCCATCACATTCAGAACAAAACAGGTTTTCAGTACCCCCAACCCCTCAACTGATAATTTTTCAAGATTCAAGTAAATTATTGAAAACCTTTTTTTTTTATTATTTCTTGTGTCAAAAAACATAGGCTATGACCCCTTAATGGAACAAGCTCAATGATCTCATTTCAATGAGGGGTCATAAGCTATATTTTTTAGACCAAAAATTGAGAGAAAAAATGAAAACTGAATGGTGATTTTTTGTGAATAGCGGTGACCAATTTTGATTGTTATTTTGGGGTAAAGGGTTAAAGGCAAGTGCACCACTCATAAGCAGTAGCAGGTAGAACACAGTGCCCCCATGTTGGAAGTCAGAATAAAGTCCCTTGGCCAAGGGCATATTGTACAGTTAAAACTAGAAGTCCTGTCATGAAATGCGCACAAATAGCACGTTGATATGCGCGTTAATGTACGCGTTATGGCCCAAGTAAAGCTATCAAATTCTGTACATATGGCCTGTGCACAAGCAATGTTTCAGCCAATGGACCTCCGGGTAACCCGGAGGTCCATTGGCAGAAACATTGCATGTGTTTGCTATGAGTAACTAGGAGAACCTGCCGTGCTTTGGATGCCATTCGATATGGCAATTGCCCGCAATTTCAACGCGCAATTAAGCCAAGATAAGCGCACTATTCGTGACAGGACTTCTAGTTTTAACTGTAGTTGCCACTGCATGGGCAGGATCAAACTGTTGACCTTTTGGATCAAAGTCCAATGCTCTAACCACTGAGCCAACATCCTTCCATCCAGTGAAGTGTGTTAGTATGTGTCACAGAAATGTTAACAGTAAATTACCCTAAACCTTAAAAAATAAAAATAGAATTTCCATATTACTTTTTTTATAAAAGATTTTGCCGCAGCAGCCTACTAGACACTGAAAATGAATTATTTTGTTAGTCATAGTAGAACCCATATCAGCTGCTAATATCATCATCTCCCACATTAAACTTTCAATCACTGTGCCTTTCCAAGATGTCTGAATTGTGGGATTAGAAAGAAAATCTATTCAACAATGAGTCAATGTTGTGATGTTCAAGGCCATCATAAACAAAAGTTCAATTCATTGCACTCAAGGTAACTTTGACGTGTTCGTTTGTTTGTTTGTTTATTGGGGTATAACAACACTTTCAACTGCCGGGGCATATCATGTCGAGGATTTATATTTCATCAGCATTTGGGAGAATCCATTTGGATTCTTGCGAAAATGGTTGCAAGAATCCATACCTGCTATGAGTGTCACAGAATCCAATTAGGCTGATAACACATGTTAACACTTTACCCAACACAGTGTTTAATTTTTAACATATAAACTGAATTTGATAATTTTTTAATAAATAAACAATATTTATCAATAAAACCATACAAATATGGATGTCATGGGAAGTGGCTTATTGAGCCAGTTCCAATGGCAGCCATGTTTTACAATTTTATTGTCAAAGTGTTAGGATATTTCAGGTCGTGTTAGCCTTCTATTGGTTAATTTGCTGTTGCTATGTTAATTAAAGGGTGAAATTGACTCAATTCCTTTCATGCGAATCCTAACAGAGGTGCAGCGAGAATCTACATGGATTCTCGCTGACGATGTTGGGGCTGCACGATATTCAAAACAGAATACCAGTATCGGTATTCTAAAAAATACCGCGGTATACCGGTATATCGAAAACTGTTCAGATGTCTGAACATAAGTACCACAATCAAGACTTGAGGCATCAAAGTCGGAACGAATAAGCATGTCTTGATGATGCGGTTCGAAAAACCTTTACCCAACGCAGACGATATCAGAATTTATTATTTTAAATCATATTTTTCCAAACAATTCTACAAAACAATATCATGTGACCCCTCATTGGAACGAGCTCGTTGAGCTCGTTCCAATGAGGGGTCACATGATATAGTTTTGTTGAAATTTTTTAAAATTATTTTTTCAACTGCTGAATTTGTATATTACGTGGGTACATGCAGACGATTCCTTGGGTAAAGCGATGATATTATTCATTCTGAACTTCAGTTAAAAAACTCAAGACATCTTGAAAATTAAATTGTGGGTAAATAAATAATGACGATAAACCGATATTTTTGTAATTACACCGGTATTCAATCGATATTGGTTTGAATACCGGTATATATCGGTTTATCAAAATACCGTGCAGCCCTAGACGACATTGTGCGAATCTTAGCGTGAATGGATTCTCAGATTCTCAATGAAATATAAGCCCTGCATGTCAGACAGTTCTACTGTTAGAGGAAGCTAGAGCACTGGGAGAAACCCACCAAGCAGCTTCGAGCAATTGTGAGACTATCAAGCTTAATAACCCAGCACAAGGACAGTTGAAGGAAAGTACACCATCCTTTGCAGTGTGCAATACACCTCAGTACAGATAGCAACCATGCCCTCATTTTAATTTACAATCTCCTTGTATATGCATATCTAATTTCATATTTACAGGACAGGCAAGGTACATAAATTTTCATTATATTCTTGACATGTGCAAAACTGAGCATAAATGAATAGACATTACATTCCTTCAGAAACACTGAGTACACACTGCATAAGATATAGCAATAAAATAGCTGACAGAAGATAAATTTCAATTTGACACTACATTCTTTTTATCACCTAAATTCATACCCAAATATTTAAGTATTTTGTTAAACAAACCTATACAGTTACTGATGGAGAGGAAACAAATTTGAATTTACGACAAACGAATGAGAATTGTATTTCTGTTTAGTGACATATTTAACTCCTTGATTGCTGCTGGCAGATATTCCTGCCAGGACAGGTTTTCTCTTGCCTCTGAAATAAGTATAAATTGGGCACATTTAATCAAATTTTCCCCCCAGTAAATTTAATGTATTTTTTTCATCAATGATTCCTTGAGTTAAATGTAGTTGAATATTTCAGCAAATCTAGTCAAGGCTGCTTAGCAGCAGCCATGACTAGATTTGATGAAAATATATTGAAAATACTCAGAAGGTTAAGAGTTAACTCTTTCCGAACAAGTGACAGAGCTAATACAGGGGTATTTATTCATTAGAGTTTCAGTTAGGTCACGTTCAGTATGTATGGCTATATCATGACCACAATATTACAGGTACTTGTCTTCAACCAATGCTAGGCCTGCTTGTGGGGAGTAAGTATGTTGGGGAGTGTGACAGTTGCTTGTCATTACTTGGTGGTTCTCTCCAGGTGCTCCAGCTTCCTCCATTCGTAAAACTCTCTGACATGAGTTTACCACGATTGTCACGCCCTACACAGCTCCACCCTGCTCCTGCTATACTTAGTACAAGTTGGACTTGATAACTGGATGTAGTTTATTGAGAAAATTCCTGTGCACTGAATAAAAATTTTGTAACATGTCAAGAAATTACCCTAACAATAACTAAATTCCCTTTGTTTATAAACATATTTGGGCTTACATCCAATGCAGGCACTGAATCCATTACATTTTGACAGAGCACCTTAATATAATAGAATAAATACTTAGTTTATCTTGAAATGCAGGAAAGTGATCAAATCCCTTTTAATTGAATACATGTACTCCTCCTATTAACTAAACTGGTTGAGGGCTGGAAGCCACTATCAGAGCTTTCCAAAAAATGAGGGTACAAGAGGAAAAACCATTATTTTCCTTGCTCATTTTCCATGTTCAAATGCAAACAATATTTTGTAGTAGTATTAATATTATTTGTATTAGGTCACATATGGCTCTATTCAATTGACAGGGTTCCACTATAACTTTAACATTCTATATACAATAGCAAGAAATGCAAAGAATATTTTACTGATTGGGTGGAAACTTCCAGTTAGTCTCACTGTTGGTCAAAGAAAAATTTTGCATTGAAATATGATAGTAGCTGTGATTTGAAATGCTAGTGAGGGACCCTATGGTATACTTGAGTGGACCTTTCGACACTTTTTTTTCCCATCCCTTGTGATGTGACAGTGTTGGAAAGGATCTGAAAGTGACTTAATCACCTGTGGAGTGGAGTTATCACCCAAAGTATCACTTTAAAATTCTGTACACATGGACCAAAAACACAAGCAATGTTTCAGCCAATGGACCTCCGGGTTCAACCCAGAGTTCCATTGGCTGGAACTTTACTTGTACTTCTTATGCCTTGCAACACACTTGCAATTATTGCTTGGGTGGAATCTACACTCTGTGGGTAATTTAGTGACAATACACTCTCCATGTTCTGTAGTTAACTTGTCATACAGCTACATATCATGAGCTGAATATTTATTACAGCCAGGTGTTAATGTCCATCAAATGAAAAAATCCATCCATGTGTTGCAGCGAAAATCCATTCTTCTGAATTCCAACACAACCTAGTCAATAGTCCTAGTCAAGATAATACTGCCTCGAAATTTATCAATTTTGGGAGGAATCATAATTATGCAAATGATTGAGTGCATATTGTTACAGCAGACTACAATAAACTCTCATTCTCCAAAACTGGAATACGCAGCAAATAATTCCTGTGAAAAAAGTGATGGTACAGATATTTACTTACTGCCTCTTTTAATTAAGAGTAACCTCCCTTACATTACAAGGCTCATAAACTCTATCTGCAGGTACCTGACATTTTTACATGAGAAGTATCTATTTCACACTGACCCTATGCACACCGAGCTCAAAATATTAAAATTTCAACCTGTAAATTTTTCTGTAAGGCAAATAGGAATTTAATCAATTCCAGCCTGTTGGACAGAGCTGCAAACCAGATTAACTTGTTAACCCTTTACCTTACACAAAAGGAAGACAACAACACTTGCATACAAAAATTCACAGATAACTATTTTTTTATTTTTGTATCAAAAACACAGCTTATGACCCCTCATTGGAACGAGCTCAGCAAGCTCGTTTCAATGAGGGGTCATAAGCTGTATTTTTGAGACAGAAAATGAAAAAAAAATGCTGCTTTGAATTTAACCCATTACCCTACATAATGGCCAAAACGAGCCAATGCTATTCACAATAATCACCAGGTGATTCCAGAATACCGCCCCACAACTCGTTGCGAGGAGTATAATAAACAGGTGTTTTTTTTCAAACGGTTCTGGGTTATACTTTTCACTAATACCCTCAAATTCAATCATATCTCAACCCCCTGCACTCTTATGTCAAAAAGGCAAAGTTTTCAGCAGCAGATATTTCCCATAAAGCAGTTTGATGCTTAACCAAATATACCTTGTTTGACAGAGCTCAGTGAGCTCTGTCATTCAAAGTATAATTGGTTGAATTCACAGTCAAACAAGAGAAAAACAGTGTGATTAGAGAAAATTCTGTTGCTCTACAAAGTGCTTGGGGTTAATTCAAAATAAAATCATCAAAAATGAGGATTTGTTCTAAACATAATTTTACAAATTTAAACTACGGTGCTTGTATTTTCTCTGTATCATTTTCACAAGAGTTGTAATCAGATAAGTTTTGAATTCCATTTTAAAAATATCCTCAAATAAATTAATAATACAATAAAATGTATTTTGAGTTTCGAGAGATATTTTATCGCTTATTTCTAATTAACCTCAAGGCAAAATATTAAAATATCACTCAAAACTGTTAACAAAAAAGAGAAGTACCATGGAATCCAAAAATCCTGTTTATCAGTTATTTTAATTGAGTTGGTAGTGCAAAGATAAAAAATAAAATTTGTTTTCTCTTGTCAAAGACTAATCTGAATAGTAGGGGGCACGGTGGCTCAGTAGGTAGAGGTGCAGGCTGCAAGCCGAGAGGTCTTTGGTTCGATTCCCACCTGCGGCAACCGCGTTGTGTCCTTGGGCAAGACACTTCACCCCCATTGCCCATGTGGGGGCATGATGACGCCGTGTACTAAAGCGTACTGCACGTCGATGGTACGCATGTCTTCAACCAATCTAACCCTGTCTGTGCTGCAGTGCGGAGTTACGATGTTGGGGAGCTGGCAGCTGCTCGTCGTTGCTTGGTGGTTCTCTCCGAGTAACCCGGCTTCCTCCACCCGTAAAACTGTCATGGTCATGATTAGCCATTGTGCATAAATATGTGACCTTAAACATCAATAAATAAATAATCTGAATAGTACAATATATCTCAACTTCAATCCTAGAATATTTTGTATGAGCTAATGATATGCTGTCATGTGACACGCAGGTGGAAAGGGCTCAAGAAACCCTTTCCAACAATGTGTTACTTAACTGGTAGAGTGCTGAATAATTTTTGGTGATCAAAATTTGTTCACATATCCTTGCGTTGTTACAATTTATGGGAGAGTGCCTGTAGGCAACAAAGCAAATCATAGTAGACTAAATAATTTCACTTCAAAGATGATATGAAGCACTTCCACTGAATATTTATTTATTGGTGTTTAAGGTCACATATTTATGCACAATGGCTAATCAAGAACGTGACAGTTTTACAGGTGGAGGAAGCCGGAGTACCTAGAGAGAACCACCGAGCAATGGCGAGCAACTGCCAACTCCCCAACATACTAACTCCACACAAGCAGGGTTAGCATTGGTTGAAGACAAGTGTAACATCGACGTGCAGTACGCCTTAGTACACAACGCCACCGTGCCCCCACATGGGCAATGGAGATGAAGTGTCTTCTTGCCCAAAGACACAACGCGGTTGCTACACATGGGATTCGAACCAAGGACCTCTTGGCTTGCCGCCTGCACCTCTACCTACTGAGCAACCACGTTCCCGTCCACTGAATATCCAGCCTTTAAGCTGTTCTACCTGCACATCAGAGTAAAGCCCACATACATGGGTTCCAGCACTCTACAGTTAACAGAAGGAGGGAAGATGTGGAAGGGTTTTTATTGGCCTTTATCCAACTGGGTATGTGTTTTTGGGCTAACCACATGTGATCCAAACTGGCAATATATTTGTTTTTTTCAGTTGGACAGCTTAGCAAATAGAAGAAGCAGAAGTTGGTTGTTAGTTTATTGGAGTTTGAAGTCATTTTCTGAAACTGAGGCTATATTGAGCAACATAAGTAAAAAGTGAAAATTAGTCAATCGTTTATACCAATCCTCGTGTACCCCAACAGAGCTTCGTACCAGCAATGTCAGCTGTCAAATTTTTCAGCTAACTTAACAATGAACATGAGCAGCTGTTGAGCAGGATGTAATGTTGCGGGCCGCATTGCCACCAGAAAGGTATATGCAATTAGCTTCTGTACCCATTCTAGAAACAGACCATAGTACTAAAATCTATATGATGATAGATGGGCAATAAAAATCAAGTTCAGTTTAATGCAGGCATAATTAAATAAATGTCACTAACAGAGCCTCCTTTTGTAATAGCCAATTTATTTACCAATTACAGCTTTGCTGCTCTGGGGACAAACAATGAGCAAATCATATAACTACCAACCAGTGTTTTTAATTCTGTTGTACATAATTGTGGAATCCAAGGAATCAAATTTCAAAATTCTTCCCTAAGTGGGTACACTGTCATTCATTCCCCAGTATGAAATAGCCCAGATACTGAAATGTCAACAAAGATAATCAATACGTTTTAAAGCTCTAACTCTCTGCACACTAATGTCAAAATACTGAAATTTTTAGCAACAAAATTTATTCATAATTCAACTTAGAATTCAACCTCTTCTATCTTGTTGGATAATGTTAAATGACAATGAGCTCTGTCAAAAAAGATTGAATTTGTTAAATTCCGAGTTGCATTATGGGAAAAATTTGTTTCTTGAAATTTTGATATTTTGACATCAGTGCACGCAGAGTTGAAATGACAACAAACAGGATTGGCAATCTCAACACTTCTTATCCATGATTGATAAAGAAAACTGAGAAATTTATTTTTTCAACTTTTTTGTACTGCACTGTCATTACAAATGGGAGTTGAGAATTTTGACCCAATTGTGACCTCAGGTTAAAATTCTCTGTCTAATGGACAAACACAGCTTACAGGGTTCCTTAAAGCATACCAAAGGAGATACAAATCCGTTTGATGCCTTTGAAATTACAATCTGAAATGTTTGTACAGACAGATGGATGGATGGAGGTCCCCACTAGAAACCTCTGTATAATAAATGGCAACACGCATGTTGTTTTTTTCAGTTGAACATAATGTAAAATGTAGAGCTCCCCTATGAAGCCCCTTGATACAACCTATGTGGATTAATCTTAGTTTCACACCTTTAGAGGATACTGAATACATAATTTTTAATTCTTCAGTAACATGGCCACATGGCCAATTCCAGCTCCCATAGGGAGCCCAAATATTAACCCAGGCTCTCGATTTGAACACAGTTGCATATGACTTCCCAAGAGATGTTGTGTACCAAATATGAAAGCATTCTGACTGTTGGATCTGAAGAAGAGAAATTTTAAAGAAATTTCTTCATATTGCACTGAATTAAAATTTGGGCTACCATAGCGAGCCCAAATATTAACCTATGATCTGATTTGAACAAACTTGAATCTGACCACCTAGAGATGTTGTATACCAAATATGAAAGCGTTCTGACTAGTGGATCTGAAGAAGAAGATTTTTGAAGAAATTTCCTCATATTGTATTAAGTTAAATTTCAGGTTCCCATATGGAGTCCAAATATTAACCCAGGCACTTGAATTGAACAAACTTGAATCTGACCCCCTAGAGGTGTTGTGTACCAAATATGAAAACATTCTGACTAATGGATCTGAAGAAGATTTTTAAAAATTATCCTCCATATTGAACAAAGTTTTAACCTAGGGGCTTGGTTTGAACAATCTTGAATATGACCTTTATAACAATGATGTATACCAAACATTAAAAGATTCTGACTGGTGGTTCTGAAGAAGAAGATTTTTAAAGAATATTCCCCATATTACCCCATGTTAAAAATTTGGGCTCCTGTATTGAGCCCAAATATGAACCAATGGGCTTTATTTTAACAAACTTGTATCTGACCCCCCTGTCAATGCTGTATACCGAATATCAAAAGATTCTGATGATTGGTTCTGGAGAAAAGATTCTTTTAAATTTTTGCAAATATGCTGACTCAGCATTTTTTCGATGCCCATTACAGAACACCCTAACATAACCGACGGCAATTTTTTTCAGCATTCATTTCTACTGGTCTTAGGGATACTTCATACCAAATAACAGCTCTCTGTTCCGTGTGGTTTGGGAAATATGGGTGTTTGAAAATATTTCTATTTTTAGCTCCCAGGGTTCCCATGGAAATGTGGGAATTTTTTTTGCACGAGTCAAGTACTTATGACCCAATAATACCACATACCAAATTTGGTTCAAATCGGACCATCGGTTCAGAAAGTTAAAAAATTTATAGTAATTTCTATATTTTCTATACTTACCAATGACCCAGACATAGCTGGTGCTAACTCTTAAAATATAGGGCCAAACACAAATTTTGCCCCCCAATCCCCAAAATTTGCATCTAAAACCAAAGAAAACATGTCCTGAAAGGCCCTCCACACCTCGCCCCCACTGCGCATGCGCAGTGTCAAGGACGTTCCGAAATTGGCACCATTAATCATTCTAATAACCAGTGCCTGGTAAGCGCTATGTACTCAGTGGGGAGGCAAGAGTTCCCAACTCCTGGGAGGGCCATCCCCGTCTGGGTCATTGGTAAGTATAAAAAATATAGAAATTACTATAAATTTTTTAACATTTTTATACTGTACCAATGACCCAGACATAGCTGAATAGTAAAAAGGCTGGAGGGCCAAGGACATAGAGCAAAATGGAATACGCTCAATAAAATAAAATAGAGTCATCCCCTGTAGGGAAAAAGAAGTAATAGGCCTTACATGTATCTTTCTTATTTATGATAAATTAGAAAGATACAAAACCTTCCAAAATTGAGCTTCATACATCCATGAACTCTATTAATATCCAATATAATCCTTATACTAATAATTTTTAAAGTAAGCCAATAAATAAAGTACGTCTAGAGAATAGAGACTCTTATACTCCTAAAAGTGTCTGAAGATTGCATAATCATGTCCGTTGACATATGCAATATTCAAAAGCTATACTTTAAAAACTAAGACTTGAATGAATTTTAAAAACCTAAACTTCTCACTAAACAACCATCCCAATAACAGCTCAGAATTACTAACTCCGGAGGAGGTATCCCCTTGTTTTCATAGTAAAACAGGTGACCCAAGGGAACACCCTCCCCCCCCCCCCCCTTTTTCTTGCCCTGGGTCAAATAGCCCAGAGCGAAGAGGGCAGCAGAACGGAGACACTGCCGAAACAGACAGCCTACCTAGCTATAGTAGCAACTGTTAAGTGAATGACATTCTGAGCAGTAGATAATAGACCTAACAATAGAGGCCTCCAGAAATGGACTCGATATTTCTGAGATAAAAATTCATGAATGTGGATGGCTGAGTGCAATGAGCGGCCTTCAGAAATCTATAATAGCGACACTATTAATGTAAGCCCAAGAAGTAGAAGAACTCTTACTTCATGAGCCGAAATCTTAAGCACAACTGCTAAGTCAATGATATACCATAAGCAGTACCGATAGTTAATAGAATCCATTAACAATAAAATGGAGCGTAACGTCCTTCTACTAGGCATCAAAGACAGAAGAAGCTTACGCCCATAGTAATAAACAGATATCTGTTTATAAATACATAAACTCTACCCGGAAAGAGTAAAGGCCTATGCCCATACGAAGACGGAAGGACCTTAAAAATAATAGGTTCCGGATAATAGGAGCCTAACTCTTATGCAAAAATCCAACCTAAATAGTAACGGAAGTAGTGATTCCGAAACTACGAAAGTGAAAATCATCCATCGATAGTGCATGAAACTCACTGACTCTACAGTAAAAGAGAAACCAACAGAATTACTGTCTAAAAGGTCAGAATTTGAAAACTACTGTTTCCAGAGGCTCAAATGATTACTTAGCTAAATAAGAAGCGAAGTTAAAATCCATATAGGAATTTAATCTAAAGATTCTAAGTCTATTTATCAAAAAGTTACTAACTGACTTAGATAAAGAGACATAAGACTCAATTGTAAAATATCGTAGAGTGCATAGGTATGAGGTAACATAAACCTATAACCTTAATAATAACAGGCTGCAGTAGATCTTGTGAAACAAGTATACTAAAAAATTGCAATGAGTAGTATGGAGGGATCAACAATATGAACATAATGATCCCTACACCAACAACGGAAGAGCCTCCACTTTAGCCGCATAGAATAGCGAAGAAGAGGATCTCCTATAGTAAGAAATCGCATCCAAAGCTCGTCCAGTACAGTGCTTACAATGCAATACGGACCACACAACGGAATACATGAAGGTTGCGACCTTGCGGGTTGTGATAAAGATGACACGATTTACCCAGTGAAAAAAAGATCCTCACATAGAGGAAGATTTCACATTAAGACCCACAGTAGACAAGAGAGTAAATTACCCATGATCTCTGTGAAGATAGAGATGCTATCAACAGAAATGTATTGTGGTTGTTTATCTTAGCAATACCTGCTGAAACAACAGTGCCGGAGGATACGCGTATCCTATCATTCCGTCCTATAGATCAATAGAGCGTTAACAACATTAGCTCAGAGATCTGGACAAGCCAACACATACGTCTGCAAATGATTAGCAAGCTGTGTTGTAAATAAATCATCATTGGGCGCTCCCATAGATAGCAAAGCTGATTGAATACTTGTTTGTTGAGAGTCCATTCTGACAGCAACAAGCGACCCGTAAGAGAACGGGAGTCCGGTAAAACAATCCGACGACCCGGAATATGACGGACCAAAACAGAACTTGGTGTACTATAACCAACAGACGGATTCTTTCCATTAAATTGAATAACGGAAACGAAAGAGTGCCTCCCTGGTTCCGGAGATACGCCACTACTGTCGAATTAAAGGACAGGATTTGGGCATGCATTTCTGAATAATGTTCATGCAATGACATAAAGCAAGCCTAAAAAACATTATTCCGCGGAAGAAAACTGGTTGCTAAGAGACTGCGGAACCCAAAGACCCTGGCACTTCGAATCCGTAGGGATCAGTATTATATCCCAATCTGTTTGACTGGCAACCGTCATAACAGCCACACTCGGGTCTGGCAACTGCGGTGGCACTCTCTGAGTCAACCACCGAATGTTTGCCCCAGTCTGAATCTCTTGTAACACTAGACAGACAAGAGAACGTGTAAATCGAGCAATTCATGGATTGCCGAAAAGTTGCCGTCGAAGAGAAGATCCTCCGAGAACGAAGCGACTCTGAGAGAGTTCTTAACCTTACTATCCACGCGTGTGGATGTAGCTAGGGCTGCGTCACGTCTAACCAACTCCAATCAGCCACTGAAGGGCGGAGTTATACGTGAACAAACTACTGCCCTCAAAAGAAATTACATTGAGAATAATATCCCGTAAATCTTTTCTTGAAGACGTAATGATAACACCTCAGTAAGGCGGATTCTGTATGATAAAGCGTCTAAGTTAAGTCTACTATACATCATGTCGTTTCCAACATTGAAGTTGGAAAAGACATAAACGTCGAAAAAGAATATATCCAGTCTTTAACCACACCGTCTAGACGCATAGGAACTCTCGGTATGCCCTGCTCTGCCAAAATAAACTATTCGTATAAATGATAAAATGGCAGAAATGAGCAACGCGGACAAGAAACTAAACTATCATGCTTGGTAGCAGGCTTGTATATATATATATAGCGTCGAAAAATAAAACACATGTTGTAATGACAATATTGGACTGCGTCGGTAAGTCAGGGACAATGTCCCTGAACCGATCGAAAAATCCGAGTCCAATGACGCTATAAGTCTCTTATCCAAGATCGCAGCAATGAAGTCCGAAATAACAATCACTGGAAGATAATGCCAGAAGATATGAAAGGCAGCTTCCGATACTACTAAAGGGAAAACTCGAAATCTTTCAAATCCCTTTCGCCATCCTGTCGGACCCTATAAAGCGTTCGGTCGTCCGTACCTGATGCAACCGCGGACCGCACCGACCCAGCGCCGTCGGATAATTCCTGATTCGACCGAGAAACTGTCAATTGCTGGGATTCTGCGAAACAACTGTGCTAACTCGGATAGCACGTCCGTCACTGAGGCCTAGGAGAAGCGGTCTTACGATGCATTGCCGCTGGAAGCTCCGTGATCGTTACCCCGTGCATACTACCAATATGCGAGTGAACGGAGTGTATAGGCCTCGTGTCCCTTGGCTACCGGATGGCGCGACCTATTCGCCGTGGATCACTGAATGACGAAACTGATCGGATACTCGAGGTCACGTAGCCAATGTGCGGTCGTGTGCCCTGCTGTGAGGATGAGGAAGCATTAAGGACAGTCTCTCGGACTGTCAATATAACGGAGCGTCCCGACCGACGGACATATGCTCCGAATGTAAAATATCTGAACCACAACATGCGGTCCCCTATGTTGTTGGACGAGAGAGGGACCTCTCTCGCTCACAGCCCGGACGGACCTGGACAAGCCAGGAACCGGACTAACAGGCTTCCTCCGATCTGTCCTCAATCTGCCGTCACTGGGTGAGTACTAAAGTAATTAAAGTGCTCGCATCACCCAAATCTCCTTCCTAGACCGCAACGGACGAACCCGGCAGCCGAACCATTCGATGAATGTACACTACACCGGGTGAGCTAGCGAATGTCACTCCGTAGGCGATAGACATATTCCATGAGCACTTATTGCCGCTAGCTCTTCATTAACTATGACGACAGAGGCACACTTTTGAAAGACATCTCCAAAACTTTGCGAACAAGAAACCAGAAATGCTTGGTTATAGCAAGCATAAAATAATAATATATATAGCGTCGTTCAATAATAGAAAGTTTGTGTGACATTATTGGACTATGTCGGAACTGAGGGACGATGTCCCTGAACCGAACCCAAAATTTCTAAGTCCACCGACGCTATCAGTTTCTTATCCGGCATCGCAGCATTCTGGTCTGATGAAAGAAGCTGTAGAAGACCAAGTCAGATGACATACACAACAGCATATGTTGTTCCGAAAGGGAAAGCTCGAAATCCTCCAAATCCCTTTCGGTATCCCGTCGGACCGGATGAAACTTTCGGACGTCCGTACCCGCTTCCGCGGAGCGTCCCGACCCAGCATCGTCGGATAAAAAATATGCGACAGATTCAGTTGATGCTGGAATGCTGCGATAAACTGTGCTATTTAGGAAAGCACATCCGTTCCCGAGGCCTGTGCAGTAGCGGTCTTACGATGCATTGCCGCCGGAAGCTCCGTGTACGTTGACTCCCGCACACTTCCTATGCGAACGTCCGGAGTCTGCAGGCCTTGTGTCCCTGGCTACCGGATGGTGTGACCTGGTCGCCGAAGAATCCTTGATCGGCGAAGCTGGTAATATATCGGCGGTCACGCAGCCAAGGTGCGGTCGTGTGCGCTGACGAGAAGAGGAAGCCTTAGCAGTCTCCGCGGACTGCCTATACAACGGAGCGTCCCGAGCGACGGACGTATGCTCCGCTTGCGACACATTTTGTACCACAACATCTGGGGCCAGATGTTGTTGAACGAGAAAGGGGCCTCTCTCGCTTGCCGTCCGGATGGACCGGAACAGGCTATGAACCGGACTAAAAGGCTTCCTCCGTTCTCCCTCCGATCCGCCGTCACTGGGTGTGCATTAGGTTGATATATAGTGCTCGCATCACCCCAAAATTCCTTCTAGACTGCAACGGACGAACCCAGCTGCCGAAGCATTCGGTGAATGGACGCTACACCGGGCGAGCTAGCGGACGTCAAAGGCCGTCGAACCTACTAGGGTCCTCTTAGGCAATTGGCGTATTTACATGAGCACTTTTCCGCTAGCCCTTCATTAATTGTGACGACGGAGGCACACTGTTGGAAGACATCACAGATACATCACCCTAATCTTGATCGTCTGAAATAGAAATTGATAAAGTAGAGTGACCCTGCGGGGAAAGGACCGGAGTGTCCAATTCCCCAATAACATACCGTGACATACGCTTCCCATATTGTCATCGAAATCATACGATACAGAACAGGAGTTAATGCGAGTACACTGACCACATATAGAATGAT
Organism: Pictodentalium vernedei; assembly: GCA_031216915.1. Lineage (NCBI taxonomy): Eukaryota > Metazoa > Mollusca > Scaphopoda > Dentaliida > Dentaliidae > Pictodentalium > Pictodentalium vernedei. Next base: position 93,974,839 of record CM062288.1, read on the forward strand.
TATAAAGTCAGAGGAAGACTTCCTCTTAATACAATTGATCAATATCCTTTCAATGTGAAAAGAAAACAAGTCCTGGTACTCGCACTAACCCCTGGCAATCAAAATACATAATAATAATATGATCCATTAATATAGAAAAAATAATTGAAATCAAAATATTTTGAAAAAATATTTTTTCAGAACAGCCCAAGTTTCTGAAAAGTAACGTTGAGCCCCAATGGATCCCAAGCCTAAGTGTGGACAAAAATTTTAAAAATATTTTAAACAATTTATTCAACACTTACGAACAATAATAATGTATCTAGTTATGATTAAAATAACATCAAGATATTATTTTCCAAAAATCCCCCCTCACACAGAGGGCTGTTGTAAATGTAAACAATGAGTGTAAAAACACTAAAATAAGACTCCAGGCACCCAGGCCCGAAATCAGTTACCAAAAATACACTATCTGATGCAAAACGGAGACTTCCAGGGAAGAAACTGCAGAACATCAGATGGTAGATGCAGAACACAATGCCTAACCACCCGTAGGTGAAGACGTAAACATGGGGAAAAGAACAGATTCATTCTGTTATTCAGCTAAAACTCCCAAGAAAATTTAGTAATAATAATTACAAAAACTATGCCAAAAGCATGGGAGAATAGCAAGGGGGGACTTAAAGGACAGGGAGAGAGGAAAACACTTAAAAAACAGTGTAACTAAATAATCAGAATGACAACAAAATGGCTGCTGCCTCGAAAATAGGTAACTTAACATAATTTCATTAAAAAATTTTAAGTTACAGCCCTGATAATATTCTGTCACACATTTTTTCCTCTCCTCCTTCTCTATCCTCCTTAAAATCACCATTTCACTAATATTTATGTGTCTGGCATCATTTAAACTGAGATTTACAAGCACAAAGATCAGTGAGATGTTAACTGATGAAGGGCCAAACTTAGAATGATTAATGGCGCCAATTTCAGAATGTCCTTGACACTGCGCATGCGCAGTGGGGGCGAGGTGTGGAGGGCCTTTCAGGACATGTTTTCTTTGGTTTTAGATGCAAATTTTGGGGATTGGGGGGCAAAATTTGTGTTTGGCCCTATATTTTAAGAGTTAGCACCAGCTATGTCTGGGTCATTGGTACAGTATAAAAATATAGAAATTTTGGCAGGGCTACAAATTTACCCCTCCCATTACAAAGCCAAATATTGCTCCACGAACTTCGTTTGAACAAACTTCATTCTACACCTCAAAAGGAAGCTCCATACCAAGTCATTGTACACACTGGTTCATGAGAAGATTTTAAAAACATTTTGGAGCATTTTTCCCCACTCATCCCTATGGGGCTGGGCATGTTCAGTTGAACAAAAATGCAATGCCCCTTCAGGACCATCACTCACACAAACTTTCACTTGAATTGGCATAGTGGCTTTGGAGGAGAAAACCAAAACATGGTGTTAACGGATGACGGACGGACAGAGGGACAGAGAGTGATGAGATTAGCTCAGCTTGACTTTGTCAAGATGAGCTAAAAATGACCAGATTCCAGTGAATTGAAACTGGATATGTTGCAGTGGTACAGCAGGGTAAAAAGCCTATAGAATAAACAGGGCTCCACTGTACTTTGCAAATGGTTAACAGTTTTAACACCAAAAATTCCCATAATTGGTTAGCTGTCCAAGTCACTGATGGAAAACACCCTCAGGGCACCACTAACAATGGCAAAGCCACCTGTTGATCACTTATTTTCATTGTACCAAAGGAATCAAGAAGCAATGAATGAGTTGGTTTGCTCCACTGGACCAAATAACACACAAGAGTTGTTGAATGGACTACAATATAATAATAGTTTGATGAAACAAAAAATATTTTAACCCTTTACCTAACATGAAAAGCTGACGATACTTGCAAACAAAATTCTTGAATTATGATTTTTGTTTCATTTTTCGTCTCAAAAACATAGGTTATGACCCCTCACTGGAATGAGGTCGTTCCAAAGAGGGGTCATAACGTATGTTTTTGAGACAAAAAAACGAAAAAAATAATAAAAATTAAAATTTTTTAGTAAATTTTGTGAATGGCGCTGGCTGGTTTTGGACGTTACATTGGGTAAAGGGTTAACGCTCAGTACCCTGAAGGTAATTTACATGCCACCATTTGGAAGTGTCCATATTTGTTGTTTGGGTGCAGACCAATTAAGGATGCACATGGAAAAATGTAATTTTTTAACATTGTTGAAGAAAAGCAACAATTGCACCCAAAGATGGTGACAGGCAAGACACTTCTCAATATGTGACCAGGAGCATCGAGAGGAATATCATCCCCCAGGACAGTTTGGATGAAAGGACACACATGATGTAATCTGAATCATCATCTGTGCCGCAAAGCAGACATGGGCGCAAGCATAAGAGAGAAAATCTTCATTGTTGAGTCGAATGATGGGGTTTTCTTGATTTCCTGTAGTGAATTACTTGATTGGATAACAAATTTGTGGTTTTCATATGTAGAATATATGAATACTTGACAAGCATGCATTCAAGCTGTTTTAATGATGGAACCTTTGCTTAAACCCTTTACCCAAAGAAATAGCCAAAACCACCCAGTGCTTATCCCAAAAATTGCCATTCAATTTTCATTATGTTTTTCATTTTTTGCCTCAAAATCATAGCTTATAACCCTCATTGGAACAAGCTCATAAGCTATGATTTTGATGCTAAATATGAAAAATATCCATTATTCAATAATTCTGTCTGCAAGTAGTCTGACATTTGCAGAATGAGTTCCCCAGAGGGTGAATTTGATGTTGCTATCCCATACAGTGGGCCAATTTATCCTCTGGGTACCTCTTTCTGTTCAGTTTTGAGACCCTGATTTAGATTGAGATTGAGATTCACAGAGGGTAAATTTAGTGATGCTACCCTGCTATGCAGGGTAGCATCACTAAATTCACCCTCTGGGGGACCTCATTTTGCAAATGAGTCTGCTTATTTTCTGGCTTGTTGATGAGTAGCTCCCAACAATGCAGGTCTCAGGGGGGCCTCTTGATAGTCCTGTATGTGACTAATAAGCATTTCAACAATCCAGTTGTGTAGAGATCTGTGGGTAGGATAAATACTATGTCACATTATACAGGGTTCTTACTCATTCTTGAGATAACCGAGCCTGAACTCAACCACCACCAAATAACACCCCCTCCTCATCCGCACAACACCTTGGACATATTCTGTTGTAAATGATGAATAGTGCCTCAACATTCGTTTCTTTCTTTTTTGAATGCGAAGTTTTGTTCGATTAAACAGATAGTATTAACCTGCTTGGGGTTTTAATGATTTTAAGGTAACCAAACATTAATTTCCAATCGTTTTCAATACCCTCAAAGCTTTATAATGCCTGTTTTTCCATACTTTTCATGATCTTTTCAACCTAACATGGAAAGCATTCAATTTGTGGAATATTTCAGTTGGTTGGAAAAGCGAACCTATGGCTATATGGTTTGCTTTTTTGGCCAACTGATATATTCAGGACAATTCAATCTGAAAAATTTTATAAAGATTCATTTTCCGTGGATCAAAAACTAGAAATGTTGCTCAATTGAGACTTGATTTGATCGATATTTTGATGACATTACTATCAGAAATGAAGACTATTGATTGGAGTATCTATAACAGTGGCAGGAAAGAATACCTGTTTGTAAATGAAGGCTCATCACATTACATGAACGGCCATCTGCTTGCAAATTTCCACAAAAAAATGATTAACCCTTTACCTAACATGGAAAGCAGACAACAGTTGCAAAAAATTCTTGAATAACTAATATTTTTCATTTTTTGTCTCAAAAACGAGCTTGTTCCAATTAGGGGTCATAACCTATGTTTTTAGACAAAAGGTGAAAAAATAATGAAAACTGATTGGAGATTTTTGAGAATAGTGCTGGCTGGTTTTGGCTATTACGTTGGGTAAAGGGTTAAAGATCTATTTGGCTTCTTTATATACAATATTAGCATTTAATCTATTATATCTTGTTTGACAGAGTTCCATGAGTTCTTTCAAACATGATTTAATAATATAAATGCAAATTTTAACACTAGAATATAGGAAAATGACCAAATTCCTGTTAGTTGTATGCTCCTGTTTACTGCTTGTTTTTTACAGGTAAAGTGGCTGTTCAATTAACAGGGTTGCACTGCACCAATAATGTCAGAGCAAAAAAATCAGAAAACTACAAGACATAAAGGATCCTGAATGACTTCTTACTTTAGATGGGATTTATAAACAATGTGAATGAAATTTGATTTGAGCCGAGGTTTACCAAAACTCAAATTAAATTTAGTGCATAAGATTTATAAATTTAATATGAAATATTACTAAGGCCTAAAAAAATTAAAAATATGTTTCCCAGGCTCTCTCGCATGGTCCTTTTGGCTGCCGCATGCTCTCTTTTTATAACCAATTTAAACTTAAAAAAAATAAAAATTAAATGGTTTATATCTGATATTTTACCCAAGTTAAAAAACTGATGAATTTGTCCCTTGAGTGCAAGAAGGCTTTGCAATGCTTTAGCATTGCAAAGTCTTCTTGCACTCATGGGATGAAATACACCACCACCCATGCTATTCTGTAGATTATGAGGCCTAAAACTTGAACCAAGAACATGAACTTTTGATGGCAAAAAAGTAATTACTGAAATAAAAAATAAAATAAAAAACCGCTCTCCCGCATGCAGTTTCACAAATAATGGCCTGAGAAACAGAAAATCTACTTTGTGTGGCCTAATATGAGATCTATTTATCACATGAACATGATAATAATGCTGCCTAGGTGTGGCTGTTATGTCAGACAAAGAATTAGTATACCGATAGCAAAAACACAAATGTAAAGCATTAATTTATGTAAAAAAAAATTATGTGCATAACTTACCCATTTTGTGTGATGGGTGATTGTTCATAAGCAAATGGGATCTGAAAAAAAAAATGTTCAATAAAAATTCATGTACAAGATTTCAAATTTAACCAGTAGAAAATGTAATAATAATTTAGGAATGTAGAGTTTGGTCATCATTAAATCTTTAGTTACAATTTATTAAAGAGTGCTTACAGGTTATCATCAGAACACTGTAATAAAACAAATTCATATAAACAAAATATAATCTCTTCATGAATAGATGTTTTTCTAAGTATTGGTGTTTAAGGACACTTTGAGCATTTATGGCTATATCATGACTGCAACACAAATTTAAGAAAAGTTTAGCCAATTGTTAATACTGATGCTGCCCACTTTAGAGGACTTCTACCCAGATAAGGTACTAGTTACCACATGGTATTTTATTATTAAAATGTAAATTACTTCAGAAAAAGGCACTACTAAACTTCCCAGGGTTCCACAGGAAAGATGAATGGAAATTCATTTCTTTATTGGTGTTTAAGGTCACATATTTCTACACACTGGCTAATCACGACCACAACATGGAGATAAGTCAGGTTTTGTCAATCGATTATACATGTGTTGCTCATTTTAGAGGCCATCCACCCCAAGCATTGGTGACTGGGTCCTATTTTATTAGTAAAACAGAGATTGTTTACCACAGTAAACATGCAATGCTTCATTTGTCATGGTTCCCACAGGGGGACAAATGCAAAGCACTTACTCAAAATGTGACGACCACTTTATAGTGGTAACTACTAGACTTTTCAAGAAAACCTAAATATGGGCATTTACAGTACAAGTCAAAATAAGCTGTAGGATAACTGCTTTAAACTATGTATCTTTCTCTTCCTTCACTGACAAGATCAGAACCTGACTTCATTTTCTGGAAAGCTCTCACTGAGAGCTTTCCAGAAAATGAGGTCAGATTCTGATCTTGTCAGTGCAGGAGCAGAGGTATACTTAGTTTATTGCGGTTATGGTACAACTTATTTTGACTTGTACTATAGCAAACATTTTGTTTAACACAACTTTTATCAATGAGAATCATTTTATGTCAGACAATTTTCAGATGGAGGGAGCTGAAGTACCAAGAGAGAACCATCAAGGAATGGTGAGTAACTGTCAGACTTTCCAACTTACTAACCCGGCATGAGCCGGATTATAGCACTGGTTGAAGGCAAGTGTGCTGTTGTACCATATGACATTGGGCACAGGACCACCACCATACTCCTACATGAGTTATTGGGTTACAGTTTCTTGCTCAAGGACACAATGCAGATGATACAGGTCAGGATCATACCGTCGACCCTTCAATCTCAAGTCCAATGCTCTTACCAATGATCCACCACATTCCCTAGCACAGAAGTTGTTAACATATTTAAGTTTAGCTGAATGCACTCTGCCAACCAAGACTGAGCTGATAAATTGGTAGAGTGCAGTGACTCTTCTGCCCTCTTTAGGAAAGAGTCTGGGGCCCATGCAATTGGGAAAATCTGCATCAAAAAAGTCTCCATCCAATTAAATTATTTGGGAGAAGAAACACACACAGAATAAAGAAATGTTTCCTTCATATTGCATGTTACCTTCTGTATAGAACATGTAGTAAGTTTTATAACAAACAGTAATAATGATCAGTCTCTGCAAGCCTGAAAATAAGCAGACTGTCATCTGCAAAATGAGGTCCCCAGCGGGTGAATTTGGTGATGCTACCCTGCACAGCAGGGTAGCATCACAAAATTTATCCTCTGTGAACCTTAGTCTGAATCAAGGTCTCAATCCAAAACAGAAAGATGTACCTAGAGGATAAATTGGGATAGCATCAGCAAATTCAACCTCTGGGGACCCCATTTTGCAAATAACAGGTTGCTTATATTCAGGCTTGAGTCTCTAATCTCAATTAAATTGTTCTTATACTATTAAATATTGAGGATATTTATGCATTTTTCTACCCTTTAACAGTTGATATTCTGTGGCTTTACGCAAGTCTTGGCTGCCAATACAGGCAGCCAAGACTGGCTCAGAAACCATGGACAGGTTCTTGGAATGTAACTTGCAAATGAATCTAAACACTGCCTGTTGAGGTACTTGTTTCGTTGTAGTAAAAAGTAGTGAAAGTCACAATTAGGCACATAGGGGTTAAAGGATTAAATTTGCAAAACTTTGGGTTTGAAATGGGAAAAATCATGCCATATTGGGCCCCTGTAGATGCCCAAAATAATCCCGGAGAGAGCTTAATTATTTTTCAAAGGTGATTTGTAACATGAATATTTTTTAAAAGATACTATTGACACCAGCAAGGAGAGCCTTGATTTATCAAAATTTTGTTCATAAATAATTGATTTGTTACATACAATTTATTGGAGAGTGCCTCTTGGCACTCTCCAATAAATTGCAACAAAACATTTTTATATAAACATTTTTTGTTCTGCTGGACTGAGCAAACATCAAGCTAATGCATATAGTGAGGCCACTATAGTGGTTTCAACACTTATTAATAGAGCAATGATAGTGGGTTCTAGCTCTCTACAAGTTAAATACCTAGTTGCATTATGGGAAAAAATTGCGGGTTGAAATTTTGATATTTCATTTCAATATCATTGTGCAGAGAGTTAATAGTGCAGAGGTGGGGGATCCAATTTTTCTGCCCCTCCCCCACTTCCTACACAAGATATGGGTGTCCCATGTGAGATAGATATCTCTCTCACATGACCCACGTGACCAGCTTATTAGCATATTTAAAGAGCGCAGGACTATTCAAACACTGCACATTCTTCTGTAAACAAATAACATGGTGTCATGTTTTGGAAATATTAGCAGACGAACGTTTGTCGAAGAAAACAGAAATAAAAACACAGACCACAAAACCAAATGACACTTGACTCTTTTATATAAATTTTGGGGGAATGCCGTTATGAGTCGAGTGAGTTGCACAAAATTCCTGTCTGTCGAAAAGTAATGCAAATACATTGCAGAATTCATAATATGACGTCATCAGAGTGTGTTAATGTTCATTTCACTACAAATGTTTAACCCCAATTAATTTTGTTGCATATACCTGTGGTATATACAGAAATTTTGTGTGCGCTTTCCATCAAGCAAATCAGTTTTTTCAGAAATGGACAACAAAATTGTTCGATATAGCAGCATGTGCCCCTGAATTACTTTTGATGACCTCAGGGTGTTTTGGTGGTGGGGGGGGGAGGGGAAGAAAAATTATCAATGATGGGGGTGGGTGTGAGATGGGGAAATCTCAATCTCGGGACAAGATATTTGGTCCAGACACTCGGCAAGCCTCGTGTCTGGCCCAAATATCTTGCCCACGGGTGGGATTTACCACATCTCACACATCAGGGATAATAATAGCCATTCATTCGGTTGACATTTATTTGACCAACCGTGGATGCCAAATTCAAGTATATTGTATATAATGCACCTGTGTGGACTGTGTGCTGTTATTCTATTTACCGATTACATAAGATCAATATTAACAATTAAAATACTGTCTCATTGATTGCCTTTATTATGTTGTATAAACCATTGTATATATTTATCTCTGCACATGCTGCACAAACTACCAGAGTGAGACACAATACAATGAAAAGAAAACTGAAAAACCCGAACAGTTTGCACAGCTTCTGTAGAAGATAAATTGTTACATACAGAATAATAATAATGGTACACACACAGGGTGAAATAAAGGAACATCAATTAGCTCATCTCGATGTTTATGTGTATGTTTATCAGAATTTAATGATACTTTCATCAGCCTGGGTCATATGTCATTGGTGCAGAACACAGAAAGAACCACAGACTGATGGCAAGTATTTCCAGGGCTTCTTCTGCCGTCTTTGGGAAAGGGTCTGGGTCCAGGCCATTGGGAAAACCTGCATCATGAGGGCCCCAACAAGGAATTATTTTGGAGAACAAGAAACATACAAAGAAATGAAAAAATAAGAAATATTAATTTTGGACTGAACTTAGAACATTAACCCTTTACCTAATTAATTTGTCCTGCGTAACGCGCAATTTAAGCAGTTGAAGCAAAAAATTTTTTTTTTAAATTTCAACAAAACCACTATGTTGACACCTCAGAAAAATAAAAAAAATTTCAGGGAACTTGAGGGTGATCTTCACAGAATTGGATAAATGTCCGGGAAAGGTACGCATGCAAACAATATACACGGGAAGAACTACAAAATTCAGCTCTTGGACTACTGCTGGCACCAGGTTGCAGCCAATGTGGTTCATGGGCTAACAATTTGCTGATGCCCTTTATGCCATGTTTAAAAATCATTGTATTGAATATCATCACACCTCCCTATTTTCTTCAAGCCCCTGCCCCCCCCCCTCCTCCACCCCCATGGTTGTAATTTGAATAAAGTGCACTAAGCATATAATTCCCTTCTGAAATGGACAATAAAATGCAATTTCATTTTTCATGAGCACACAGTTTAAAGAAATTTTCCCTTTTTTAGATGTAGTGTTGTACTTGTGCATCCACTGATTTCTGTGAGGGATGTTTCATCCTTTGGGGGGGTCGAGATTTTTTCTCATCGTCAGTAATTCATAATTGTGTTAATACCTGTGCAAATATTAATCAGAATTGTTCGTGAATAAACACCTCAACTATAACTTGTAAAAAAGAATATATATCAGTGTTCTCGACTATATATCCATTGTGCGTCAATTTTCAAACGTAATTTTTTGGCATATCACGGACGCATGGTGAATTTCTGTGCATAAATTATACCCATTTTTAAATTCTGTTCTGCTTTGCCATCGTGGATCACAGATCAAGTGGAAATTGAATAAAAAATGAGTGGATATTTGAACTAAACAAGAGACCTCAAGGGACCTTAATCGCTCACCTGTCAAAGTGGTTCAAAGAAGTATTTGGGGTCATATTCAGTTAGACATGGTTCATCAACACTACAAAGGAATGAAGTGATGAAAGGCAAATTTTATGGAAAAACACTAAGGAATGGATTTGACCAACCTGAACCTAAGCTACTCCCCTTCCCTGCACACCACCCCCCCCCCCTAGAGTGCCCAAATATTAAGCCAGGGTCTCAAATTGAACAAACTTAAATCTGATCTCCCTTGAGATATTATATACCAAATATGAAAGAATTATGACTGGTGGATCTGAAGAAGGATCCATGACAAATTCCACACACATATATGGAACTTGATAATTATCTATAATTAGCTAATCTAACACATGGCTCCTTGATGTTGGGAAGAAATAACCTGTCATCTGACACTTGATGCAGACCAGATGTGTAATGCAGACTTGAGGTTTAATGTTGCTAGTATTATTAACTGACCAATATTAAATGAATTCAGTGATAATTGTTTATTTTTTTTTTAAATGACAGAAGCAATGCCAATGACATCTTCTGAGTATGAAGATAATTTGTCAGACATAGTCTGGTTTGGATTACCTCTGCTGGTGATGGCCAGTTGTTTCAACGAGTTTGACAGCATCAGTAGCAACTTGGTCAGAGCTGTGACAATGAGGTGTTGATGACCTGACATGACAAACTAGAAGGTCTGTAGTCACTGTTCCTTTACAAGATTCACTTATACCTAAGTGAAGAATGAACAGCTTACATAGAATTCGGATTCTGACTGGTGGATCTGAAGAAGATTTTTAAAGAAATCCTCATATTGCACTAAGTTAAAATTTGGGCTCCCATAGGGAGCCCAAATATAATCCCAAGGACTCGTTTTGAACAAACATGAATCTGACCTGCCTTGAGATGCTGTGTACCAAATATGAAAGGATTCTGACTGGTGGATCTGAAGAAGATTTTTAAAGAAATTTCCTCATATTAAATAAACTAAGTTAAAGTTCGGGCCCCTATAGGAAGCTGAAATCTGAACCTTGTAACAATGATTCTGGTCAGTGGTTCTGAAGAAAAAGATTTTTAAAGATTATTTCCCACATTCCTCCGTGTTAAGATTTGGGCTCCTGTATTGAGCCCAAATATGAACCGAGGTTCTTAAATTGAACACATTTGTATCTGCCCTCCTCCTCACCCCATGGATGCTGTATGTCAAATATAAGAAGATTCTGATCTGTGGCTCTGACTGACTCAGCAATTTATTGATGACCTCTACAGAGCACCCTAACACAACCAATGACAATTTTTTTATCAGTCAATTCTAATGGCCCTAAAGATGCTTCATACCAAATAACAGTTCTCTGTTCTGTGTGGTTTGGGAAATATGGGCATTTGAAATATATTTTCTATTTTCAGCTCCTGGGATTTCCACGGGGAACATGGGAAATTTTTGTTAGCATGAATCAAGTACTCAAGATTCAATAATACAACATACTGAATTTCGTTCAAATCAGACCATCGGTTCAGAAAATAGAAATTTTGGGTGAGGCAAATATTGCTCCACAAAGTTCATTTGAACAAACTTGATACTACACCTCAGAAGGATTCTCCATTCCAAATATCAAGACACAGTTCCCACTGGTTCATGAAAAGATTTTTCTAGAATTTTGGAGCATTTTTTCCCCACCCCCTCCCTATAGAGTGTGGCAACTTTATTTGAAGAACCTGAATATCAAATTTGGATCAATTTGGCCCAGGGATTTAGGAGGAGAAGTGGATAATGTGAAGTTCATGCTGGATGGATGATGGTGGATGGACGGCCGACACACGGAAAAAAGTGATCACTTAAGTTCCCACTGACTTTCAGTCAGGTGAGCTAATAAAGAAATATATAAGAAATATATATTCTTTAATATTCCTTTTTTGTACATTTTATTTGTCAAGAATAATTATTTAAGTGAAGTTGGAAGCCAATAGGTGATGTGCTTAAGTCACCTATTTTCGCTTCGGCACTCATAAATTGACCACCCTGCTAAATTAAAACAGAAACAAACATGGATATAAGTGAAATATCTATAATAAAAGACTTGGTTATTAAATATAATTCACTTAAGTGCATACTTTTTGTTCCAATCGTTATGATTGGAGCTTCGAAGGCCAATGATTTAAGATTGAACGTCTCAAAGCAGGAAAAACTTCTACTGTACTATTTTCTAGGATTTTTGTCCAAAATTGACTCCATTCCGAAAGGCCGGCAACTACACTAAATTTATGGGATTTTCCTGGACATTCTGTGAGAACTACCATGTCTGAACAAAACCATATCAAGTGACCCCCTCATTTAAATGAGCTTGATCCAATGAGGGGGTGACATGATATAATTTTCTGTAAATGTTTTTTAAAAGTCAAAAAAAAATAATTAAAATAATACATTTTGATATCCTGTGAATTGGGTAAAGGATTAATACAGGAGCTACTACATGTTTAGTACATGTAGTATGTTTTACAAAAGGACACATCTAAACCAAAACCATGTTTTCTCTCCCTTTAACAGGCTGACTGCCAAAAGCCACTATCATGGCACTCTACTGAAAAACTGAAAAAGTACTGGAAGCCACTTTAGTTTAAACAATATTTATTTCCAAAGTTTAAAGAAAGTTACAGAAATCGAGTACGATAATGATACACATATCAGCGAGCACATAACATTAATGGAAATGGATTCAGCAACAAGCTGGAAGCTTATTCTTGGCTGTTTCCATATATTTATTTATTTATTGGTGTTTAAGGTCATATACTTATGCACAATGGCTAATCATGACCGTGACAGTTTTACGGGTGGAGGAAGCCGGAGTACCCGGAGAGAACCACCGAGCTACGACGAGCAGCTGCCAGCTCCCCAACATCGTAACTCAGCACTGCAGCACAGGTAGGGTTAGATTGGTTGAAGACATGCGTACTATCGACGTGCAGTACGCCTTAGTACATGGCAACATTGTGCCCCCATGTGGACAATCGCGGTTAAGTACCTTACCCAAGGAGACAGCGTGGGAGTCCGAATCAATCGCTCAGATGGTCACCCATCCAAGGACTAACTGGGCTTGACGTTGCTTAACTTCGGTGATCTGACGAGAACCGGTTACTGCAATGTCATCATGCCCCTTGTTTCCATATAGATAAGTTGTTTATGTATAATCTAGGAATGATGACTATGATACTTTTGTGGCTTTACACTGTAAGCATTAGCTTGAGGTTTGATAAGCAGAAGAAGAAAGATTTTTTATATAAAACTGTTTGGTTGCAATTTATAGTAGAGTGCCAATAAGCACTCTCCAATAAATTGTAACAAAACAATTATTTATGAACAAAATCTTGCTAAATTAAGGTGACTTGTGCTGGTAGCAGGGTATCTTTGAGAAAAAATACCCATGTTTCAAATCATTTTTGAAAAATAATTTAGCACTCAACCAGTTAAATGTGTGGCAATTATGCTACCTGCTATATATACTACTCAAAGTTTGCTCAGCACTAAGTATATCCAACTACCTGTTTTACATTTTAGTTGTAATATTGTTATGAAAAGTGTATATATTTTTTTATTTAATTATATCTTTAATGATTTAAGTACAAAAATTAAGATTTTATTTGTGCTTGACATTATTTTTTAGCTTTTGAATATGATAACCATGGAAAATGGATATTATTGGTAAAAGAGGAAATTTTTCAAATTTGCTAAAAAGTTGAGGGAGTGAACAGGTATGGGTTCAATATCGACTATGATACCCATTACTGTTAATTACAGCTTGACAACGCCTTCTCATGCTCCCAATCAGGTTCCTGATGGTCCTTTGTGGGATGTTGCTCCATTCTTGGACCAACATGGTACCAAGCTCCTGGACACTTCTTGGCAGGACTGGACGGGCTAAAATTGAAAGCTGCAACTCATTCCAGACATGTTCAATTGGATTGAGGTCAGATCTTGCTGGCCAGTCCATATGCTCAATCCCCTCCCTCTGTCGGTACTCCTGGACAGCATGGGCAACATGCGGGTGGGAATTATCGTCCATTAGAAAGAATCTATCAACCACTGCACCCACATACAATCTGACGTGGGCATCCAGGATCTCATCAATATACCATTGTGCAGTCAAATGTACGACGGTCAAGGACACCGAGCTCTGTACGTCCAACCCAGCTGATGCCACCCCAGACCATTATTGACTCGACACAATAGCGGTCATGCTCAGCAATGTTGGCTGCATGGAATTGTTCTCCTGGTCTTCTCCATACACTTGAACGCTGATCTGTGTAGTCTAGGCAGTACCTTGACTCATCTGTAGAAAGGACAGGTCACAAATCTGCTCTGGTCCATCCAACATGGTCCATGGCCCATTCATATCGTGCTTGGCGGTGGTTCTGGGATAGCGGAATGCGAATAGATGGTCTTCTCGATCGGAGACCACCTTCGAACAACCTTGCCCGGATAGTCTGAGTCAAAACATTTACACCAGATGCATTCTGAAGGCCACTGCGAAGCTGGGTTGCTGTGGCAAAGCAGTTCCTACGAGAATGAATGATCAAAAAACAGGTCTTCAGCTGCAGATGTTGCCCTGTCTCTGCAACCACCATGCCGTCTTACTGGTGTGCCACACTCCTGAAATATTGTCAAGGCTCAAGTGATCACCGTATGGTGCACACAAGGGTCTTCACCAACCTGATGATGGGTATCCCCTTGCTCCACCATCCCTACAGCCCGCCACATTTCTGCTTCAGACAAATGTCTTTTTACATTTGCATTCACCATTGTCAATCATCAAATCACAAGGGTTTGTGTTGAAATGAAGATTGAATACCCTACACATGTGATGTACATGTGGACAGTACACGAGAACATCATGAAAATCAAGGGGTACATGCTTTCCATGACTGTCACAAAAAGCCTGCCTGTCAAGAAAGCTAATGTAAACACTAGGGATCATCTCAGTACATTCCTCAATCATATCCACCAAAAATATCGCAAATATGTCACAAGCAAATTTCACAATGATGTGTCAAATATATGGTGCTTAGCAAACTTTGAGTAGTATATTACATGCCCATGCAGTCTCTCTTATGCAATACGGCGTGCAATATGGATGTGCAATACGGAATTCCGTATTGTACACCAACCTGTTCCAACCGGGACTTTTTTTATGCAATGCGACTGCATAAAGTGCATGGTGTTTACCACCGTTGATAGAAAAGAAAATTAGGTCAGTAGGTGCTTGGGTCATGTAATAAATACAAAACCACATGTACATTTCAATGAGTCGTTTTGTATTCAATTCGTCAGATGTGCGTAGAAAGAAAACGTCTCAACCTTCGGTCTCGACATTTTCTTCCTACGCACATCTGACTCATTGAATACAAAACGACTCATTGAAACATACATGTAGTTTTGTCTATATATTACACAAGTTTCTGCAGTCTTTTAAATTAGATGCTTTCTATTCTTTATGGCTAAAAATATGGCAATTATTGTTTTTTGGGGGCTCATGAATGCCCTATTCAAGATGCTAATTGTGAATAAAATTTTTGTTCGAGTGAGGAGAATGGGAAAATTTGGGTTGGGAATTGGGAAAAATCATGCCCGAAAGGCCATTGGAAAAGGGTCCTATATTCCACCCATAGACACCCGAAAGAAACTGTATATATACAGTACGTGGAGAGTGTATGATCACAAATCATCCACAGAGTGGAGATTCCACCCAAGCAATAACTGCAAATTTGTTGCAAAGCATAACAAGCACAAGCAACGTTCCAGGCAATGGACCTCCGGGTTGAACCCGGAGGTCCATTGGCTGAAACATTGCCTGTGTTTTTCGTCCATATCTACAAAATTCAAAAGTGATAGTTTGGGTGACAACTCCACTACACAGGTGATTTACTTACAATCCACTCTCCACGCACACCTCTCCATGTACTGTACTGTATCTGCATTACACTCCAATTTACTAACCTAGCATTAGCAGCGTTAGAATTGGTTATTATTGAGTAGTAATACTGCATAAAGCTGTAAGATTAATTCTGGTAATAATACACTGGACTTCTTCTAAATATAAATTTATTTTTTCCTTCTTTTGAAAGCACGAGCACCTGCTGTGAAGTGGCTATATCTTGATTTGATTGAAACTCAAAGAAATAACTGCATATTGGGAAACCTGTGGTGAGATAAATATTTCAGATTTCAAAACTGTTTTTCTCAACTAATTTGTAATGTAAAGTTTACAGATAATCCTTGTAGTTGCATGTCTGCCAAATGTATCAGTAATTCCTATAATAATGAGTCACATTAAAATATTGAAATTTACGGTTTCTACATCCCTGAGAGAAGAAAATTCCAGGACTTCCTGCAACTTTTCCTGGGGATTTTCAAGATGATTTGTCTCAAATAATTTTAACCCTCTGCATGTGGATGTCAAAATAGAAAAATTTCCAGTTTGAAATTTTTCCTGAAATGTATCAAGGATTTTAACCCTTTCACCTCTGGTGGTATCTTCCATGCCAGTTAAATGGCAGCAATCAGAAGAGTTCATATTAATTATTTGGGGTAGACTGATCAATATTTTCAACGAGCAGCCTCGGGGCTGCACGTTGAAAATATTGATTGGTCTACCCCACACACACTGAACAGCCATCCTATTTAATGACGTTATGACGTATCATATTCCTGGCCAGAAAACTGGTCCATTGGGTTCAAAGGGTTAACCACTTCAACCTCTTGATGAGCAGCTCAGCTCTATTAAACAAAATAGAATCGGTTAAATTTCTCATTGCATTTTGGGAAAATTCGTCAGCTTGAATCAGTATTTCGACTCTATATACAGAGGGATCGCCCTTTACCTAATGAATCAGTCACATCTGTCCACGTAATATACAAATTTAGCAGATGGAAAAAAAAAAAAGATTTAAAAAAAAATTTCAACAAAACCATATCATGCGACCCCCTCAATGGGAAGAAGCTTGTTAAGCTCCTTCCAATGAGGGTTCACATGACATGGTTTTGTTAAAAAAAAAACATATTTATAAATTTTGATATCCTCTGTGTTAGGTAAGGGTCAACAATTTATTGGTGTTTAAGGTCATATTTCTGCACAATGGCTAATCATGACCACAACATGGATAGAAAGCCAGCCAGTCGTTTATACCTATGTTGTCCATTTTAGAGGACTTCCACCAGACATAAGTGACTGGGTCCTATTTTACCAGTGAAACAGATCTGCTTCACTTCCCGGGGTTCCTGCAGGGGTGATAAATTAAGGCTCCCCTTGCTGGTAACATTGTACAGTACGTGAGAGTGGATTGTAACTAAATCACAAATGGAGTGGAGTTGTCATCCAAAACTATCACTTTCAAATTTTGTAAGTAGGGACAAAAAACACATGCAATGTTTCAGCCAATGGACCTCCGGGTTTAACCCGAAGGTCCATTGGCTGGAACTTTGCTTGTGCTCGTTTTGCTTTACAACAAAATTGCAATTATTGTTTCCCTTAGCAGGGATATTGTTATCCAAACTTCTATTGCCTTCTTTTGATGGAAGCTCAAGAATTTAATTCTTAGTATCTTGTTTGACAGTGTATAAGTTGTTTCAAACATGATATAATGAAAACTCTATTCTTTGATTTGTGTGCCAAACAGTGCTGCAGAACATGAAAGAAAGCCATATTTACTCCTAAGATGACAAAAAACGTTTGAAGTTAATAATAGAAATTTTCTCTGTATTCAACATGTAATAATTAACAGGCCAAAATATTTAGTGAATGTATGGAACATGCATTTGCACTAGAAGAAACTTGTGACTAATAGATATTTTCTCTCAAAAGAGTATACTGTAGTTTATTCAGATGTTTAAGTCAGCTGAACTACAACACTAGTCTCCTGCCTATTGAGATATACATGTCTGGGTGAGACACTGGGGGCGACATTGATGATGCATCTCAGCAATTCCATGTGACACATCGTGGAGGGGCTCGGTATTTTTATGATCGTCTCATTGCCCCTAACCCTTTACCTAATGAATCAGCCATATTTGCCAATGCAATTTACAAACTGAGCAGTTAAATAACAAGTGGCACCAATTGCACAACTGATAAAATTGTTTGAAGAAGGATTTAAGGAAGCCTGCATATGAACAAGAGGCCCCACGGGGCCTGAGGGCGCTCACCTGATACTGGCCGAGTCATATCACCAAAATAGCAAGGGATTCTGCCTTGTGGTTATTATCAGTTTTTCAACATAAAAGTGTTTTCTCTACTTAGTAACCCAGAGTGTTCATATGTTAGATCCCCATATTGGGTACTCAATAATTTATCTATTTATTTATTGGAATTTAAGGTCACTTTCTAAGGCTACATCATTACAGAGGCATAATTATAATATCAGGTTTGGTCAATCGTTTATGCCTATTACTGCCCACTTTACAGGGCTTTCAACGCAGGAATTGGTTACTGGGCCCAATTTTATCAATAAACCAGAACTTGAACAAATTTCAATTTGCCGCTTCTAAGAAAACTAAAAATCAAATATCAAAAGATTCTGAGAGGAGTATCAGAAAAAAAAAGATTTTTTAAGAATATTTCTCATACTGAATTAAGTTATACATTGGGCTCCCATAGGGAACCCAAAAACAAAAGCTTCTGAAGCAGTGGTTTGGGAGAAGAAGATTATTCAACGTTATTCCCATTACCTACAGTGTTAAAAAATGATGACTCGGCACTTTTAGTCCTGGAAAAGTACTTATGATAAAACCAATGGCATTTTTTTTCACCATTCCTTTCTCCCGGCCCTAAGGAAGCTTCACATTGTATAAAAATTCTCAGTGCCATGTAGTTCTGGAAATATGGGCATTCAAAAAAAAAAAATTTTTTCAGCTCCTGTAGTTGCCGTGGGGGACAGGAAAACAATTTATGGCATAAATTAGGTATTTGTGACCCAATAAGCCCTCATATCAAATTTGGTTCAAATCGACCTCTTGGTTTGGAAAATAAAAATTTTGGTATAATTTGGGCTTCTACAGTGAGCCCAAATATGAACCAAGGGACTTGGCTTTAACAAACTTCACTCTCAGCCCCCCCCCCCCCCCCCCCCCCCCCCCCCCCCCCTACGAATGCTGTACATCAAATATCAAAAGATTTTGACTGGTGGATCTGAAAAAAAAATTTTTTTTAAAGAATATTGCTCATATTGAACTAAGTTATAATTTGTGCTCCCACAGGGAGACCAAATATGAGCCGAAGGACTTGACTTGAACAACTTGAATCTCACCTCCCTAAGCATACTGTATACCAAATATCAAAAGATTCTGACCGGTGGATGCGAAGAAGAAGATTTTAAAAGAATATACCTCGTATTGCACTAAGTTACAATTTGGGTTCCCAAAGGGAGTCCAAATATGAACTCAGGGACTTGGCTTGAACAAACATCAATCTCACCCCCCTAAGGATGATGCATAGCAAATATCAAAAGATTCTGATTTGTGGATCCGAAGAAGAAGATTTTTAAAATATATCCCTCATATTGCACTAATTTGAACATTTGGGTTCCCATAGGGAACCCAAATATGGACCGAGGAATTTGATTTCTACAAATATGTGAATCAATGTTCCAAAGATGTTATATGTAAAATATGAAAGCTTTTAGAGCAGTGGTTTGGAAGAAAACAATTCTTTATTTTTTTCCCATTGCCTACTGTGTTAAAAAATACTGACTCAGCACTTTTCAGAGTCCCGAAAAAGTACCCTATGATAAAACCGATAGCAATTTTTTTTTACCAATCCTTTCTGTTGGTCCCAAGAAAGCTTCACACCAAATAAAAATTCTCACTGCCGTGCAGTTTTTGAGATATAGGCGTTTTAATTTTTTTCTATTTTTAGCTCCTGTGGTTCCCCACGGGGCTACAGGAAAAAAAATTTCTGCATAAATTAGGTACTTATGACCCAATAACCCCTCACATAAAATTTGGTTCAAATTGGCCTCTCGGTTTAAAAAATAGAAATTTGGGGTGGGGCCAAAATTTTTGCTCCTCCCATAACATCGCCAAGTATAGACCTACAAACTTCTCTTGAACAAACTTGAGTCTACACCTCAAAAGGAAGCTGCATACCAAATATCAAGTCTCTGCTATTGCTGGTTCTTGAGAAGAAGATTTTTTAAGAATTGGAGCATTTTTGCCCCACCCCTCTGCTCAATATGAGCCGAAACCTAATTTGCCCAAAAATCAAAATGCCGCTATATAACCCCTACTCACATGAAATTTCATTAACATGCGGCCAGTGGTTTGGAAGAAAAAGACCCAAACACCACCTTCACGCCGGACGACGGACGACGGACGAAAAGTGATCAGAAAAGCTCACCCTGACTTTCAGTCAGGTGAGCTAACAACCTGTCATTTGCAAAATGAGGTCCCCAGAGGGAGGGTGAATTTGCTGATGTCATCCCATACAGTGGGCCAATTTATCCTCTAGGTACATCTTTCGGTTCTGGCTTGAGACCTTGATTCAGTCTGAGATTCACAGAGGGTAAATATTGTGATGCTTCCCTGCTGTGCAGGGTAGCATCATCAAATTCACCCTTTGGGGGACCTCATTTTGCAGATGACAGTCTGCTTATTTTCAGGCTTGTAAATTAATGTTATTGATATTTTACTTTCAAAGGTTGTAATTCTTTTTATTGTTTTGTGGTCAACAGATGTTGGGCTGATTTTCATAACAAAACAGGTACATCTTTCTGTTTTGGCTTTAGACCTTGATTCAGACGGAGGTTCATAGAGGGTAAATTTTGTGATGCTACCCTCTGTGAAGGGTAGCATCACCAAATTCACCCTCTGGGGACCTCATTTTTCAGATGACAGTCTGCTTATTTTTAGGCTTGGATTTAAGGTCACATTCAGCATCCACTTGTTAATATAATTAATCTAAGTTAGCAAGGGGAGTAGGGGTTGGGGAGAAGGGTATCTTGTATGAATTGTTTGGGGTTTTTTATGTGCATAAAATCACTCAAACCCCTTCAAACTCATTTTGAGGTAAAAAGAAAGAAAAATCACCCAGTTGATCCCCTCCGTTTCCTCCCTCACCACCCCCCCCCCCCCCTTCAAGAGGACTTGTGGAACCCCATTTTAACAAACGTTAATCTTATCAGGGTTCATACAAAAATTTGCTCACAAAGTTCAAGAGTTTTTCAAGGGTTTTTCAAGGGCGTCTTCTTTTGATTTCGAGGGCTACATATACTATTCAGCTTGTTGTATGAGCTCTAAAATTCTAAGATTCATGTGACACGGATCTGACTTTGGAAGTCAGGAAGTACTGGTTGGTACCCAAAGTGTGATTTGTGTTACAGTAATCTTGGAAAAATGTTCCATACTTTTTTATGTTTTTTTTTAACTGAGCGACACGAGCACAACAAACAAATAAAAGGCGAGTACACATATTTACAATGCCCAGGAAATAGCTTGGTATTCAAGGGTTTTTCAAGAGATTTCTGAAAGTTCAAGGGTTTCTCAAGGGCTAATTTCAAATTTCAGGTTTTTTCAAGAAAAACTCATTTTCAAGGGTTTTTCAAAAGCTGTATGAACCCTGTCTTATGTACTCTCATTTACCTCTAACTAAAGTTTACCAGCTCTGTTATGCACTGGCACTGTCCATTTAAACAAATAGTAAATTCTACATTGGGTTCTGCATTAAATTTCAAACCCCTCTGGAGTTCACCAAAATCAGTCATGCGTAACACTTTGAACAATCTTTTAATCTAGGGAGTTATTAGTAATGCTAAAAAATAAATATCAAAAGATTCTGGCTGGTAAATCTGAAGAAGATCTTTCAAGACTATTCCTTAACCCTTTACCTAACGTAACGGCCAAAACCGGCCAGCACTCTTCTCAAAAATCGCCAATTAATTTTCATTATTTTTTTCATTTTTGTCTCAAAAACATAGGTTATGACCCCTCGTTGGAACGAGCTCGTCAAGCTCGTTCCAAGGAGGGGTTGTAACCTATGTTTTTGAGACAAAAAATGAAAAAGATTAGTTATTCAAGAATTATTTTTGCAAGTGTCGTCTGCTTTTCAGGTTAGGTAAAGGGTTAAGCTGCACTAAGCTAAAAATCTGGCTCCCTCTAGGAGCCCAAATATGAGCTCAGGGATATGATTTGAACAAACTTGAATCCCACCATACTAAGAAGAATGTCAATACTATGTAACAAAAGCATCTGATTTCATCATTTGCGAATGTGAAGAATTTTTTTTAAAGAATAGTGTTTCTATTGCACTAAGTTAAAAGTTGGGATCCCACAGGGAGCCCAAATGTGACCCAAGAGACTTGATTTGAACAAACTGAAAGCTGAACCTCCAAAGGTTGCTAAATATCAAACAACAAAAAGATTCGGACTGGTGGATCTGAAGAATGAGATTTTTAAAGGAAGTTCTCCATTTTGCACCAAGTTAAAATTTAGGGAGCTCAAATATGAACCTTGGGACTTGATTTGAACAAACAAGATTCTGACCCCACTAATTCTGATATGATACTGACAACCAAATATCAAAAGATTCTGACTTGCAGATCTCCAGAAGGTTTTAAAGAATATTCCGCATACTGCATCAAGTTAAAATTTCAGCTCCAACAAGGAGATCAAATATGATCACAGGGACTTCATTTGATTAAAATGGAACCTGAGCCTCCTTAGGAAACTGCACATCAAATATCAAAAGATGCTGACAGGTAGATCTGAAGATTTTTATAGAATATTTCTCATACTGCACGAAGTTAAAGTTCCAAGTTCCAATAGGGAGCCCAAATATTACCCCCAGAGACATGATTTGAACAAATTTGAACCTCACCTCACATAAGGGCTACATACCTAGTATCAAAAGATTCTGACAGGCAGTTCTGTTTTGTTTTTTCAATTTAAAAAAATAATATTTGTGGGGTATTAACAGAATTATGCCCCTTGTGGTGCCCCCTGTGGATGTAGCAACATATATTATATACATATGAATTGACATATAAGAAACATGCATATCAAATTTGGTTCAATTTCCGCCCACTGGTTTATGAGGAAAAGTCAATAATGTAAAGTTCACGCCAGATGGATGCCAGATGTACAGTCAAAAAGTGATCACTTAAACTCTCTGTGCGCTTTGCTCAGGTAAGCATTCCAAGGATGAGTCACATGATATGGTTTTATTGGAATTTTTTGCAAAATTTAAAAAATGAAATTGTCAATGACACTGCAGATCAACTTGTGCAAGAAGTGACTGAACTAAATAGAAAGATCCAGTAATGCCAAGTCATTCACTCAAGTTTCTACAGAAAAGACATCACACCAAAGCTACATATGAAATCTTGAAAAAAATCGGTTGAAGGTGGGGCCTGTTGGGTGTACTGATGGAATTGTTCACAATTTATATGTTAAATCCAAGGTGGCTGGTAGCGGACATCTTTTTCAATGGAATGCAGAAAAATTGGATAACTCCCATCTAGACATCATACCGAAGTTACATATAAAATTTGAAAAAGATCAGGTGAGAGGTTAGCCTGTAGGGTCTGCTAATGGAATTGTTGATAAATTTATATGCCAAATCCAAGATGGCCACGGCCAGCCATGTTTTTCAACAAAATTCAGAAAAATTTGATAGCTCCCACCTAGACATCTCACCAAACCTATAAATGAAATTTTGAAAAAGATTGGGCGAGGGATGTGACCTGTAAGGTCTGCTATTGGGATTATTGACAATTTATTTGCCATATCCAAGATGGCCACTGGCAGACATGTTTTCCATAGAAATTCAGAAAAATTTGATAGCTCCCATCTAGACATCACACAATAAACAGCTGTGCCATGAGCACATGATACGCCCGTTATTAATTATAAGAAGAAAGCACACAATATGAGTATACATGTGTACTTGTCAGGTTTTTTTTATATTCTTGTACAATAATCATAACCAACAACATACTGTGTTCAACAATTTGAAAATAAAATTATTTGAATTTGATGCATATACAGTTAAAACTAGAAGTCCTGTCACCAATAGTGCGGTTATCTAGGCTTAATTGCGCGTTGGAATTGCGCACAATTGCCATATCGAATGACATCCAAATCACGGCAGGTTCTCCTGGTTACTCATAGCAAACACATGCAATGTTTCTGCCAATGGACCTCTGGGTTACCCGGAGGTCCATTGGCTGAAACATTGCTTGTGCACAGGCCATATGTACAGAATTTGGTAGCTTTACTTGGGCCATAACGCGTACATTAACGCGCATATCAACGTGCTATTTGTGCACATTTCATGACAGGACTTTTAGTTTTAACTGTATCTTATGTCTATAGAGATCATAATTTCAAGAAAAAATCAACGATTTTCTAAGTAATAAAGTCCCATAACTCTAGAATGACTAATCAAACGGTGACACCAACAGGAAGGGAGCTTCCTTCCATCAACATAAACCACCTACCAAAAAATCGTGATAAGCTCTAGAACCGTTCTCGAGTTATCGTACGACGTGTAAAAAATCAACAATTTTCTAAGTAATAAAGTCCCATAACTCTGGAATGACTAATCGAACGGCGACACTAAACGAAAGGGAGCTTCCCTCCATCGATATACACCACCTACACGAAAATCTCTCAAAGCGTTCTTGAGTTATCGTACGTGTGACCGGACGGACAGATGGACGGATGGACAAAACGAACAGCAGTATACCATAATACGACCCGTTTTTTCAAAACGGGCGTATAATAATTACATATGAAATTTGGAAAAGATTGGATGAGAGATGCAGCTTGCAGGGTGTGCTAATGGAATTGTTGACAATTCATATGCCAAATCTAAGTTGGCTCCTGGCGGCCATATTTTATAACGAAATTCATAAAAATTTGATAGCTCCCATCAAGACATCACACCAAAACTATATATGAAATTCAAAAAAGATCAGGTGACAGATGCGGCCTGTAGGGTGTGCTAATGGAATTGTTGACAACTTATATCCAAATCCAAGATGGTTGCTGGCAGCCATGTTTTTAACAAAATTCAGGAAAAAACAATAGCTCCCATCTTGACATTACGTCAAAGCTACATAAGAAGATCGGGTGAGAAATGCGGCCTGTAGGGTGTGCTAATGAAATTGTTGACATTTTATATGCAAAAGCAGAATGAACAGCAGACGACACTTGCAAGCAAAATTCCTAAATAACTAATGTTTTTCATTTTTGTCTCAAAAACATAGGTTATGATCCCTCACTGGAAGTTCGAGCTTGTTCCAAAGAGGGGTCATAACCTATGTTTTTGAGACAAAAAATGAAATTATAATGAAAATTGGTGATATTTTAGAATAACGCTGACCAGTTTTGGCCTGTTACATTGGGTAAAGAGTTAACAAGCAAGAATGAATTGGTTAAATTCTTAGTAGTATCATAGAAAAAATTTGCTGTTTGAAATTTAGGTTTTTTCACACTTTTGGTACAGGGGGTTAAGGTCACTTTCAGTATCTATGGCATTATCATGATCACAACATAAGTATAAAGTCGAGCTAAGCAAATCGTTTAGCCTACAATACTGACTTCATAGAAATTCTACCTCATGGGTTGGTTATACTGGGTCCTCTTTAACCAGCAAAACAGAACTTGTTTATCACAGTAAACAAGCAGTGCTTCCCTTCCCAGGATTCCAATGATAACATTCATATGATTCCAGTTGAAATATGTTGTAAGCCCCCACAAAGTAGATCTTCTGTTTCTCAGGCCATTATTTGTAAAACTGCATGCGGGCGAGCATTTTTTTATTTTATTTTTTATTTCTGTAATTATTTCTTTGCCATCAAAAGTTCACATCTTGGCTTATGTTTTAGGCCTCATAATCTACAGAATAGCATGGAAGGTGGTGTATTTTGCCCCTTGAGAGCAAGAAGGCTTTGCAATGCTAATGCCAAAATTTAGCATTGCAAAGCCATCTTGCACTCAAGGGACAAATTTATCAATTTTTTTAACTTTGGTAAAAAATATCAGACATAAACCATTTAATTTTGATTTTTTTAAAGTTTCCATTGGTTATAAGGCCTGAGAAACAGATTATTTTTTTTTAGGCCTAAACTAAAACATTTTGTTACCATTTTTCTCCAATGACAATACAAATCCATGAACTGAGGAAGATTTCACAAGGGTTGTAGAATAACCAAAGCAAAGTTGTCAGAGCTGATTCAGTTATGAGTTTCAAAGCTGAATAATCGTATTTCTTAATCGATTATTAGTCAATTAATTGCATGGTAATTTTGACAAAATAAAATTTCACTAAAACTGCAGAAACACATAACAGTTGAGAAATGCTTTTCTGAGCCTCAGAAGATGCTCTCCATAATTTTTGTTGCTTGTAAAAAGGCTTGCCATTGGTTACATATTTCTCATTCAGGTCACTGGTTTGTCAGGTCTTCAAGTTCTCCTTACTGCAATACATTTGAGAATGATTCTGAGCCCCTTAAGAATAAATCATCCATTTTTCAAAAGGCTAAAAACAAGGAGTTTTCATAATGTAAACTAGGGAACAAAATTATTTCACATGTCATATAAAAATCTTGAAAGCAATGCTCAATTTGAATCAAATCAATGAAAAAGGTTAATCCTAATGCATTGGCAACATCCATCTGCGTAATTTACAAATTGAGCAAATTTATTTATTTATTTATTGGGGTTTAAGGTCACATACTTATGCACAATGGCTAATCGTGACCGTAATTGAGCAAATGAAAATTCAAATGAAAGTGTCAACGACACTGTAGCTCAACTTGTGTAAGACATGTACATGTATAGTATTTAGCACAGCAATGACGCACATCTAGGTAATGACCTGATAACAAAGGTACATGTAAAGTATTGTAAAGGGCTGTACATAAATACTGACCGTAGCCTGTAACAAATGTACAGGTAAAGTATTGTAAAGGTGGGTGACAGTTAGATACCTCTAGACAGAGCTGTATTGAAATGTGCACTTACTGTGTGTATAAGTAGCACTGAATAAATCAAAGTTTCAAATTGGCCGTCGGCAGCCATCTTGAAATTTCCAACCACACCCCAAAACACTCGTTTTCATCCCAAGAAGATAACAAAGGTACCCAAGAAGATTCGTGAAGATCAGTTCATAAATACAGCCTCTAGGCCGAGTCGTATTGACATGTGTACCAACTGTGTATAAATAGCACTGAATAAATTAAAGTTCATCTAATTTGCATAATTTATACACGAGAAAAAAACTGTATTACATGTGACATATTCCATGCTACTAAACATTCATACAAAAATTTATTCAAATCAGAAACTTCATATATAGAAGTTCTGTACAAAAAACTGATTGCACTTAATTGCGGTATAAAATGGCCACCGGCAGTCATCTTGAATTTCCGATTGCACCCAAAAACACTCGTTCTTGTCCCAGGGTGATAACAAAGGTTCCCAAGAAGTTTCGTGAAGATTGGTTCATAAATACAGCCTCCAGCCCGAGCCGTATTGACATGTGCACTTACTGTGTAATAGTAGCACTGAATAAATCAAAGTTCATCCAATTTGCACAATTTCTGAACGAGAAAAAACATGTATTATATGTGATGTATTCCATGTTACTAAACATTCATTCAAAATTTATTCAAATCAGAACCTTTCATACAGAAGTTCTGTACAAAAAACTGATTGTACCTAATTTCGGTACAAAATGGCCGCCTGCAGCCATCTTGAATTTCAGACCGCACCCAAAAACACTCATTCTCGTCCCAAGGTGATAACAAAGGTACCCAAGAAGTTTCGTGAAGATTGGTTCATAAATAAGAAGGCCCCTAGCCTGGGCCGTATTGACATGTGTACTTACCGTGTATAAGTGGCACTGAATAAATCAAAGTTCATCTAATTTTCATAATTTCTGCACAAGAAGAAACTTTGCATTATATGTGATGTATTCCATGTTACTAAACATTCATACAAAAATTTATTCAAATCAGAACTTTCATATAGAAGTTCTGTACAAAAAACTGACTGCACTAATTTTGGTACAAAATGGCTGCTGGTGGCCATCTTGAATTTTGGATCACACCCAAAAATACTTGTTCTCGTCCCGTGGTGATAACAAAGGTACCAAGAAGTTTCGTAAAGATCGGTTCATAAATACGGCCTCTAGCCCGAGCCATATAGAAGTTCTGTACAAAAAACTGATTGTACTATTTTTGGTACAAAATGACTGCCGGTGGCCATCTTGAATTTTGGACCGCACCCAAAAGCACTCGTTCTCATCCCACAGTGATAACAAAGGTACCCAAAAAGTTTTGTAAAGATCGGTTCATAAATACGGCCTCTAGCCTGAGCCATATTGAATTGTTGATGGCGGACTAGCGGACGACGGGCCATGGCATAACCTCAAATTTTACTATGTCAAAGTTGAGCTAAAAATGTTAACAAAACCTGTGACCTCTCATTGGATAAGCTCATCTTTAGCATTACTAAATTTACCCTCTGTGAACCACAATCTGAATGAAGATCTCAGGTCTAAACAGAAAGAGGTGACCAGAGCATAAATTGGGGGATTCTAGTCCACTGTATGGGACAGCATCATCAAATTCACTCTCGGGGAGGGGGGGGGGGGAGGGGGGAGGGGGGGGGGGGGGGCTCATGCTTTAAATGACAGATTGCTTATTTTCAAACTTGTATGTGATATGAATTGTCCATGATTAAAAAAAAGGTTATTTACCAAACTTACATCTCCCCGATCAGGCCATAGTCTATTATGTTGATACTGATTTTTTTTCTTATTTCCACTATCTGCAAATTTTACTAATAAAGGCTCTGTACAACCTGAAAGTAGAAGAAAAATGCAATATTGAAATCAATTCTTGAAAATAATCAAAATATTGTTACTGCTTCTACCACAATTGAAACTTTGTGCATCTATTTTGGACAAACTAATATAATGGACCACAGGGGTCAGCCGAGTGGGCAACTAGGGCGAAGAAGTAACCTTGTCATTCCTCAAGTCGCCTTGGCTGACATTGTCACCCTCCAAAACTTCCTTGGGAGACATGGCAGTTTAATGAATTTTTTATGTTTTATTTAAAAAAAAAAGCTTCCTCATTCATAACAAAGTAAACATAGCTGTTGTTAAAATCCGTCATATGGCTCTGAAAATATCCTAAACTAGCCCAATTCTATATTTCAGAAAAGAGTTGTGATGGTGTAGTCATTTGAACAATTCGCCTCAACTGGTATCAACCTGCACAAAATGGCTATTTAAAAACAAAGTACCAGCAAAAACAACGAATCATAGAAGACACGCATCGTGTCAACTAGAATTTATTAACATTAACCAGTTTCAAAACAAAACAAAAATGTGCAGGAGACATCCATAAAAAGTCGAAATTGCTTATGGTTACACTCTTTTCCATTGAAAATTGGTTCCAATGAAATTTGCATTGAAAGTTTTTCTTTGAAAACTTGTGTAGGAAGGGAGTTAAATGTAATAAGGATATGATAGAAATCACACATATTAGGTTGGATAAGAATGACAGGTCTTCATAACACCAATCGCATGTGTCAATGTAAGATGGTCGGCAGAAATTGTCATTTTTGTGCACAGTGTATTGGTATTATTACCCAGTGCAGAAGGGAAGGGAGACAACTGAAATATTTTGTCATTTACCTTAAAAATAAATTAACTCAAATTGTTGTTAATAACGCTTAATTAACGAAGGATATTGAAAACTTTTTTAACTACGCTTTTCAATTCAGTTAGTGTATTCAGGAACCATGAATGACCCAGCTTCTTATGCAAACTTGAAATTTATTTTAAATACTTTAAATATTTTTTTTTAAAAGAATATACCTTCTATTATAGAGAAGATCACTCTCGCAATGGGTAATGCTAAATTTCAAATCCACTGCATTGAGGCAAATACAAAATCAACTGCATGGTAACCATAGTCATCACTGGTTGGGAAAGATTTAGGGCAATCAGAAACCATTTTTTTGTAGGGGTGGGGGTGGGTGGTTGTGGTGGGGGGTAGGGGTTAACATGCATTCTTGTTATATACCATCTGACTTAGTTTTGTGTGTGTATGTATCTTTGTATAACTTTTATTGATATTTTCTCCACAATTCATTATGTTAGCTATTGTTGTGTCCTATATGTACATTAATTTTTTCACGATGTTATATACATTTTATTTTTTTTCTGACTTATCCCTCATGTCCACTGACTTCTCCCTCCTGGCCCCTGACTTCTCCCTAAACCTCTGAAGGGAGAAGTCACTACTCCCTAAAATCAGTTGCCAGACTGACCCTGATGGACCAATTTGGGAAGTGTGAGAATCTGAACAACTAAATAAAGTTATGAATAATGAAAAAGTAATAAAATGTGACTAAAATTTTTGACCACATGGCCTTTATGTAAAAGTTTATTAAACAATTCTACCATTCAGACCATTTTCATGTAAATTTAAAGAAATAAAAGGTCCACAAAGCTTTTTTTGAACTGGTTATCGTTTATGTGGGAACATAATGAATGATTTTGATACATGTCCCTTCATGCACACACAATTTTAGGGTTATTCTCAGTATTTTTTATTAGACTGAAGTCTCATACGAGGCTTAACCCTTTACCCAACGCAGACAATATCAAAATTTATTATTTTAAATAGCATTTTTTCAAATTTTTCAAAAACTTTCAACAAAACCATATCATGTGACCCCTCGTTGGAACGAGCTCGATGAGCTCGTTCCAACGAGGGGTCACATGATATGGTTTTGTTGTAATCTTTTGAAAAATAATATTTTTTCAACTGCTGAATTTGCATATTACGTGGGCGGATGCGGCCGATTCGTTGGGTAAAGGGTTAATCAAGAACATAAATTGGCAATGTTACCATTCAGACCATTTTCATGTAAATTTGAAGAAATAACAGGCCGCACAAAGCTTTATTTGAACTGGTCATCATTTACATGGGAACATAATGAATGATGTTGATACATGTCCCTTTGTATTTTAGTTTATTTACAGTCTTTTTTATTAGACTGAACTCTCATGCCCATCTTAATTAAGAAGATAAATTGGCAATGCTCTAGGTAATGTCCATATTTTATCATTAACTTTATTACACTGAACTTTTCCATTTAGGGTGTGAATGGCGTGAAAGCTACTGGAGTCAACTATCTTTTAGTGAGGCCAGTAGAATTGTTTAATAAAAATATGTAAAAAAATACAAAAATACTGAAATCAGATAAAAAAAAAAAAATGAAATCTCATTCCAGTTAAAACCAAGTGGCTGATAATTTTGAAATAGAGTGATACAGTTCAGTTAACCCATTATACCCAATGCAGACGATATCAAAATTTATTATTTTAAATATCATTTTTTAAAAGTTTTTCAAAAGTTCCAACAAAGCCATATCATGTGACCCCTCATTGGAACGATCTCGACGAGCTCATTCCAAAGAAGGGTCACATGATATGGTTTTGTTGAAATTTTTTGAAAAATAGTATTTTTTCTTCTGTGATGTGGCCGATTCGTTGGGTAAAGTTTTAAGGTGAACAAAGGATCCAACCAAGGACATCACTTAATCGATTTTTGGATGAAAAGTTAAGCAAGAAAATTGAATAACAAGAGGCCACACGGGGCCTGAAGCGCTAATCTTGAACAGAACACAATTTAAACAAACATTGTCCAAGAATGAGTCTACATTTAGCAAGCCATCTCCATAGGCTACACTGCCAATGCTTGAGTCCCTCAGGAGTGACAAAAATAATCCGGGCATCATGCCTTTTCTTCAGTTGATCATAAAGTAAAATGTAGAGCTCCCCTATGAAGCCCCTTGATACAACCTATGTGGATTAATCTTAGTCACACACCTCTTGAGAGTACTGAATACAAAATTTTTAATTCTTCAGCAAAATGGCCAATTCCGGCTCCCATAGAGAACCCAAATATTAACCCAGGCTCTTGATTTGAACATAGTTGAATCTGACTTCCCTAGAGATGTTGTGTACCAAATATGAAAGCATTCTGACTGTTGGATCTGAAGAAGAGAAATTGTGAAGAAATTTCTTCGAATTGCACTAAGTTCAAATTTGGGCTACCATAGCGAGCCCAAATATTAACCTATGGATCCGATTTGAACAACTTGAATCTGACCCCCCTAGAGATGTTGTATACCAAATATGAAAGCATTCTGACAAGTGGATCTGAAGAAGATTTTTGAAGAAATTCCCTCATATTGTACCAAGTTAAATTTCATGTTCCCATATGGAGCCCAAATATTAACTCAGGTACTCGAATTGAACAACCTGGAATCTGACCCCCATAGAGATGTTGTATACCAAATATGAAAGTATTCCGACTGGTGGATTAGAAGAAGAAGATTTTAAAAGAAATTTCCTCATATTGCACTAAGTAAAAATTTGGGTTACCATAGCGAGCCCAAATATGTACCTAGGGATCTGATTTGAACAAACTTGAATCTGACCCCCCTAGAGATGTTGCATACCTAATATCAAAGCATTCTGACTGGTGGATCTAAAGAAGATTTTTTTTAAATTACCCTCCATATTGAACAAAGTTAAAATTTGGGCTTCTGTAGGAAGCCAAAATATTAATCTAGGGACTTGGTTTGAACAATCTTGAATCTGACCCTCATAACAATGATGTATACCAAACATTAAAAGATTCTGACTGGTGGTTCTGAAGAAGAAGATTTTTAAAGAATATTCCCCATATTACCCTATGTTAAAACTTCGGGCTCCTGTAGAGAGCCTTTCAACAAACTTGTATCTGACCCCCCGCCCTATGAATGCCGTATACCAAATATGAAAAGATTCTGATGATTGGTTCTGCAGAAAAGATTTTTTAAAATGTTTGCAAATATGCTGACTCAGCATTTTTTCGATGCCCATTACAGAACAACCTAACATAACCGATGGCAATTTTTTTTTTACCATTCAATTCTACTGGCCTTAAAGATACTTCATACCAAATAACAACTCTATGTTCCGTGTGGGTTGGGAAATATGGGCGTTTGAAAATATTTCTATTTTTAGCTCCCAGGGTTCCCATGGGGAAGCAGGAATTTTTTTTTTTTGCATGGGTCAAGTACTTATGACCCAATAATACCACAAACCAAATTTGGTTCATACCGGACCATCGGTTCAGAAAATAGAAATTTTGGGCAGGTCCAAAAATCTTACCCCTCCTATTACAAAGCCAAATATTGCTTCATGAACTTCGTTTGAACAAACTTGATTCTACACCTCAAAAGGAAGCTCCATAGCAAATATCAAGTCATTGTACACACTGGTTCTTGAGAAGAAAATTTTTAAAATATTTTGGAGCATTTTCCCCAACTCCCTCCCTATGGGGCTGAGCATGTTGAGTTGAACAAAAATGAAATGCCCCTTTGGGACCATATCACTCACACAAACTTTCACTTGAATTGGCCCAGTGGCTTTGGAGGAGAAGACCAAAACATGGTGTTGACGGACGATGGACAGACGGACAGATGACGGACGGAGAGTGATGAGATTAGCTCAGCTTGACTATGTCAAGATGAGCTAAAAAGTCATGTTGCTGTAAAAATCCTCAACCCAGTATGAGAGAAGAGAGATGTGTGCTTGACATTCAAGACTAAATAAATTTCATTGCGACACAAGATTCAAAACACAAAGACAAAATGCATCCATTTTTTTACCACTTTGGTATTGGGAGCTAGACCTTTCCAGTTAGGAAATTTACTGTTGATGAGAAGAAAATGGAAATTGTGATAAAATATGAAACGTTACTTTTCTCAGTTGGTTTAAGTTATTTCCCTTGGTGATTACCTTTTTAACTTTCCAAGATGCTTATCTGTCCCAACTTTTTAACATTTCTGGCCTAATTCAACTAAGTAATTTTACTCACCTCAGAACATGTACTTTTACTCTGAGTGATTGAGGGGGGGTGGGGGGGGGGGGGGAGGTGAAGTCAACTGGAAAATGATAAAATTACCCTACAGCATTTTCTTGTCAAAGCTTGGCTGCCTGTATAGACAGCAAAGACAGGACATAAAATCATTGCTAGGTCACTAGATATGCTTGTGTTGTAGTAGAATATCTGATTGATTCATTTATTCATTTATTGGGGTTTAATGACACTTTCAACAGCCAGACACATACTGTAATCTGCATCCAATGCTCTAATGAGCCAGCACATTCCCAGAAGTTCTGATAAATTGTCCTTGGCTATAAAAATGGATGCTAATGCCCAATGTAAGTTGAAAAATTGGGAAATAGCAGCTGGTAAATGAATGGAACATGTGTTTTAACCCTTCGTAATGGACAAAACTATCCAGTGTTATTTCCAAAAATCACCATTTAATTTTCATTACTTTTTAATTTTTTGTCTCAAAAACATAGCTTATGACCCCCCATTGGAACAATCTCACTGAGCAAAAACTGTAAAAAAATTAGTTATTCAAGCATTTTGTTTGCAAGTGTTGTCTGCTTTTTGTGTCAGGTAAAGGGATAGAATGTATCTTAATAACCAGACCATTAGGACAAAAGGAAACAACTTCTGAGTACAAGTTATTACATGTAATTGAAAATAAGAGTATATTTTCATTTTTGGATTGGAAGCTTTTCCATTAGTTCTTTGAATACTGCACCAATGTAACCAACTAACCCACTGCATGCATTTTTACATCCTTTATCAGTGTGTATTTTTGGATATGTAGAGTGTGATATGGCAGTTACCAATTCTTCATAACCAGAAAGTGTGACGACGCACAGGGTTAGTCACACTTACAGTTAAAACTACTAGAAGTCCTGTCATGAATAGTGCGCTTATCTAGGCTTAATTGTGCATTGGAATTGTGCGCGATTGCCATATCGAATGGCATCCAAAGCACAGCAGGTTCTGCTGGTTACACATAGCAAACACATGCAATGTTTCTGCCAATGGACCTCCGGGTTACCCGGAGGTCCATTGTCTGAAACATTGCCTGTGCACAGGCCATATGTACAGAATATGATAGCTTTAATTGGGTCATAACGCGCACATTAACGCGCATATCAACGTGCTATTTGTGCGGATTTCATGACAGGACTTCTAGTTTTAACTGCACTGATTATAAAAGAAAATCCATTGTTAACTGAGAAACTAACTCTATGCACTGTACGGCCTTAGTGCCGATATTATTTTCATCATTTCTATACTCAACGTAATGGTGAAAACCAGCCAGTACTATCTCAAAAAGTGTTGAAACTCAGCTTATAACCCTCATTGGAATTGATCTAGGGAATTCCAAAAATGAAAACATACTCTATTTTCAATTAACCCTTTACTCAACATAACGACCAAAACCGGCCAGCGCTATTCTAAAAAATCGGCAATTAATTTTCATTATTTTTTGTCTCAAAAACTTAAGTTTTGACACCTCATTGGAACGAGCTCGTCGAGATCGTTCCAATAAGGGGTCATAACCTATGTTTTTGAGATAAAAAATGAAAAAAATTAGTTATTAAAGAATTTTTTTACAAGCTTCGTCTGCTTTTCATGTTAGGTAAAGGGTTTATTTATTTATTTATTTATTTATTAGGGTTTAAAAACACATTAACAGTCAAGGTCATATCGTGTCGGTGACAGTTTTACGGGTGGAGGAAGCCGGAGTACCCGGAGAGAACCACCGAGCAACGACGCGCAGCTGCCAGCTCCCCAACATCGTAACTCCGCACTGCAGCATTAGATTGATTGAAGACATACGCACCATCGACGTGCAGTACGCCTTAGTACACAGTGTCATCGTGTCCCCATGTGGACAATCGGGGTGAAGTCCCTTCCCCAAGGACTCAACGTGGGAGTCCAAATCGATCGCTCAGATGGTCACCCATCCAAGGACTAACCGGGCTTGACGTTGCTTACCTTCGGTAATCTGACGAGAACCGGTTACCGCAATGCCACCGCACTCCCAGGTAAAGGGTTAATAGCTTATTTGAAGTTGTATAAATTTCACAAGGGCATTTAGCTTCTGTGGAAACTCTGATCTGCTTTGGCATGATTTATCATGGCTTCTAGTGCTGCTGCCAAGGGTCAAAGGTGAGTTTTAATGATCATGGTTAAATGCCCAAACAGTCAATGTTCTATCAAAATCATCTGGTTAAGTATAGATTAGACTGTTATATTTAGGAGAATAATCACATTTAAATCAAATTAAGATCCAAGAAAATCCTCTGCCATGTAGTTCCATTCAGATAGCAGGAATTAAGTCAATTATTGCCATGGTCTATCAGAAGACTTCTGCTGTTTGTCATGTTCAGAAACAGAACTACATGGACAAATAAACTTCTATACAACCAATATATTCTAATTTGAACTAATTTGTTGAATGAATGCTTGAAAAACCAAATATCAAAAACAAATAATTTATCTTGTTTTCCTGGAAACACGTTGAGTACCCACAATTCTCATATGACTGCCCAAGAAGGTTTTTTTGGGGGATTTGTGGTATATGACATTGGAAGTAAGCAAATTAAGATCAGTGCATCGATGCTTAGGAATGCCAAATTATTTCCTATTAACAGGGTATTTCCAATAATTTTAGGAACTAACCAAGTGCAATGTAATGGAATGGCAAATCACCTGCCACCTTAGTCCAACAAGGCCAGTAACTCTCAAAGGAATGCTTGGACACAGCTGGTTCACATTCTCCTTAATGATTTATCACCAGAAAGCTATATATTAAATTTGGAAAATAAAATGGTTTTCTTGGAAATGTGATGACAAGAAATGGTAATTTGAGGACAAGAAATTTTGAAGTTCAAGGGCAGTTTCTCGCTGACATATACATGGACATAGCTGGTTCACAATCTCATTCATGATGTTATTACCAAAAAAGCTTTTTTA
Source organism: Pictodentalium vernedei (assembly GCA_031216915.1). Taxonomy (NCBI): domain Eukaryota; kingdom Metazoa; phylum Mollusca; class Scaphopoda; order Dentaliida; family Dentaliidae; genus Pictodentalium; species Pictodentalium vernedei. The sequence goes on from CM062288.1 coordinate 94,011,523, forward strand.
AACAGTAGCTTGAAATCAAAGCTTGCACCTAACATTCTGGCATTGTGTAATATCAACATTCTCATTAACACTTTACCTAATGAACTGGCCACACCCATTGCTAAGAAATAAATTAATAGCGCCCATCTAAACGTCACACCAAAGATTCAAAAAAGATTTGAAAATGATCGGGTGAGAGGTGCGGTCTACAAGGTCTGCTAATGGAATTGTTGACAATTTATATGCCAAATCCAAGATGCCTACTGGCGGTCATGTTTTTCAATTAAATTCGAAAAAATCTGATAGCGGCCATCTAGACATCACACCAAAGCTACGTATAAAACTTGAAAAAGATCAGGTGAGAGAAATTGCGATTTTTGTGAATGGCGCTCTTCAGTTATGTGGCCATCATGTCAGGTAAAGAATTAAAACAGTTAGAATTCAGGAATTTGGAAGTGCGAATAAAGGAAGGACATATGGGTGGATGGACAGGTGGTTGAAAATGACAGCTAAAAATAGCATATACTGCACTTTCAGGGGTCCACTTGAAACTAAAAAGTACAACATTGAATGACTTATTTTTACAAAACTGAACACAACTGTTACTATGACAAAATCTAATCCCCTAAGTATACAGAATATTTAATAGGTATACCACAGGAGAATTTTCATAATAGATAAAAAAAAAATGGTAAAATGCTTCAAGTACATATCTAGAATATTACCCCCAAACTAGACTTAATTTATTTATCATGCAATGCATTATTACAAAGGGTTAGTTGAGTGATTTACACTTGTTATCAGAAGTGCATCTTGTAATCCAATCTCTCCCCTGCCATTTTCCCTAACATTAGACATTATTACCAATGACTACAGTTATTACCAAACTATACTGCACTTAAAAGATTGTGCTGAAAGTATGCAGACTTCTGCACAGAAGAAGCATTGGAAAACCAGTTTTGTTCATTTATTGAAGTTTAATGACACTTCCGACAACCAGGTTCACAGTGTTGGACAGTTTTATGGAGGAGGAAGCTAGAGAACCTGGAGAGAACCACTGAGCTGCAATGAGAAACTGCCAGACTCTCCAACTTACTGACCCAGAAGAGGCTGAGTAAGCAGCAGTTGAAGGCAAGTGCAACATTGATGTGCAGTACACCTCAGTACAGAGGGCCGCCGACTGTGCCCACACGGTCGGCGGTCCTCTGTACTGAGGTGTACTGCACATCAATGTTATTACCATCAGAATTAAGTGGCTTGTCCAGGGATATAGTGCAAATGGCACTGGTCAGAATTGAAAAACTTTCAACAAAATCTGATCATGTGACCCCTCAATGGAATGAGCTCTTTCTAATGAGGGGGGGGGGGTCGCATGATATGGTTTCGTTGAAATATTTTGAACAATATATTTTTTTCAACTGCTCAATTGGTAAATTACGCAGTGGGATGTGGCTGATTCATTAGGAAAAGGGTTAACCCTTTACCCAACGAATCGCCCGCATCCGCCCGTGTAATATTCAAATTCAGCAGTTGAAAAAATATTATTTTTCAAAAAGTTTCAACAAAACCATATCATGTGACCCCTCGTTGGAACGAGCTCGTCAAGCTCGTTCCAACGAGGGGTCACATGATATGGTTTTGTTGAAATTTTTTGAAAAATTTGAAAAACTGATATTTAAAATAATAAATTTTGATATCGTCTGCGTTGGGTAAAGGGTTAAGCAGAGTTTGAAAAGTACTGGTTGGTTTTAGCCATTATGTTGGGTAAAGAAATGATATTGATGAGATTTACACTGAGGCTAGTTGGGCACAGAGTTAGTTACTCAGTTATTGATAAGAACATTTTATAACAAGTGTGACAAACCTTGTGCATGACACATTCTGGTTATAAAAAATTGGTAATGGCCATATCACAGACTACATGAAATATTTATTTATTGGTGTTTAAGGTCACATATTTCTGCACAATGGCTAATCATGACCATGACAGTTTTACGGGTGGAGGAAGCCGGAGTACCCGGAGAGAACCACCGAGCAACTGTCAGCTCCCCAACATACCAACTCCACACAAGCAGGGTTAGCATTGGTTGAAGACAGGTGCACCATCGATGTGCAGTACGCCTTAGTACACAATGCCACCGTGCCCCCACGTGGGCAATGGGGGTGAAGTGTCTTGCCCAAGGACACAACGTGGTTGCTGCAGGTGGGATTCGAACTGAGGACCTCTCGGCTTGCAGCCTGCACCTCTATCTACTGAGCCACCGCGCCCCCACAGACAACATGAAAAGGTACACTAACTGAGGTTGTGCAATGCATGGGGTTAGTCACATTATTGATATGATCTTATGTATAACCAGAAAGAAAAGAGTGACTAACCCCTGTGCATTACATATATTTAGTTGGTAAACAACACTGGCAAACCATAGGCATTTCATAGAATCAGGCTGCCATATCACACACTACATGAAAATATACAGAGAGACCTAGGCTGTAAAAATCCACCGGGTTAGTTGGTTACATTTAAGCCTGAAAATAAGCAGACAGTCATCTTCAAAATGAGGTCCCCAGAGGGTGAATTTGGTGATGCTACCCTGCTGTGCAGGGTAGCATCACAAAATTTATCCTCTGTGAACCTCAGTCTGAATCAGGGTCTCAAGCCAAAACACAAAGATGTACCTAGAGGATAAATTGGCCCACTGTATGGGATAGCATCAACAAATTCACCCTCTGGGGACCTCGTTTTGCAAATGACAGGCTGCTTATAACCAGGCTTGGTTACATGTAAGTAACACTGGATGCAGAGTTTCAGGAAATATAATGGCAATACTTAAGAATGGATTGTGGAAATTTTTACAGTGAATTCCAAAAAAATGAAAAATACCTTATTTTTACAAGAATCGCAAAAATTATCAGATGAAGGACTGACTGTAGTGTTGATTGCATTGAACTGATTTGTTGGACAAATGGTTAATTTTAATCTGACTGAACCCAATTAATGTCACCAGTGAGGGAGAAAAAATGACCTCAGAGGGTAATTCTAATTACAACAGAGGGAATCTGACAACAAAAACTGTTACAGATAATTAAATTCTCTCCTCAAGCATAAATAATCAAATAACGTCCCAACTAGATAGGGTTAGTTTTTACACACAAATGCACTTTTATTAGGAATAAAATAGAAATCGAACTCCAGTTCTGTAGTGTAATGTCACACAATGTCATTAACAGGCTGACCATGCTGGCCACCCAGTAGAAAGAAGAAAAAACTATAATATACCACTGAAGGCAAAAAAAACTTCTTGAAGCAATACTGAAGAAAGAATATGTACAGTAGAATGCTGTTATGTGGTTGAGTTCTAAATTGGTGATTTGTATTTTTCAAAGGATCCCATGCTACCAGCAGTGTGAAAATTAGTTCAGAAAATTTTTTATCATAAATAATTGTCTAGTTATAATATATTGGAGAGCGTCAGTTGGCACACTTTTATAAATTGCAACAAAAACTGGCACTCGCAAATAAATTGCTACAAATTTAATATAGACATTTTTTTTCTGAGACAAACTAATGCATACAGAGTAAAGCCACTAAAATATCTTTCAGCAATTGAGCTACAATAAACCCTATGCACTCTGATGTTCAAATGGTTGAGTTTTCAGAAGCAAATATTTCCCAAAATGCAATTTGATATTTTAACCAAATTTTCCTCACTGAGCTGTGTCAAACAAGATATAATCGGTCAAAATTCTGCATCACAAGAATGCTAGGGTTTAACCCTTTACCTAACATGAAAAGCAGACGACACTTGCAAAAAAATTTCTTGAGTAACTAATTTTTTGCCTCAAAAACATAGGTTATGACCCCTCGTTGGAACGAGCTCGATGAGCTCGTTCCAATGAGGGGTCATAACCTATGCTTTTGAGGCAAAAAATGAAAAAATACAGAAAATTAATTGCAGATTTTTGAGAATAGCGCTGGCCGGTTTTGGCCGTTACGCTGGGTAAAGGGTTAACAAAAGTATTCAAAGAAAAGAAATCTGGGCCAAGACAGGACTGTAATCACAAAGGCTCTTTCGCGATCAGATCATAATTGCATCATGCCATACTTGCACCAATGGATCAAAAATTCCTTAATAAATGCAGCAAAATCAAGATGGCATCAGTATCATTCATTCATTTATTTATTTGTGTTTAACCCTTTACCCAACGAATCGGCCACATCCGCCCACGTAATATGGAAATTCAGCAGCTGAAAAACTTTTAGTTTTCAAAATATTTCAACAAAACCATATCATGTGACCCCTCTTTGGAATGAGCTCATCGAGCTTGTTCCAATGAGGGGTCGGTCACATGATAGGGTTTTGTTGAATTTTTTTGAAAAATTTAAAGACATGATATTTAAAATAATAAATTTTGATATCGTCTGCGTTGGGTAAAGGGTTATGGTCACACCCATATTTCTGCACAATAGCTTATCGTAACCACAGCACAGAGATAAAGTCAACTCCAGCCAATCGTTTCTACCCATGTTTCCAGTTTTAGAGCCATCCACCTCAAGCAATGTAATGGGTCCTATTTTACCAGTAAAACAGAACTGGCTTACCCATAGTAAACAAGCAGCACTTCATATCACAGGGTTCCTACAGTGGATAGCGACATCAATGAAAAAAAAATGAAAGTGTCAATGACACTGTAGCTCAACTTGTTAAGACATGTACATGTATAGTATGTGACACAGCAATGACAAACATCTAGGTACCGACCTGATAACAAAGGTACATATAAAGTGTTGTAACGGTCTGTACATAAATACTGACCGTAGCCTGTAACAAATGTATAGGTAAAGTATTGTAAAGGTGGGTGACAGTCAGATGCTAAACTAGAAAAGAAATCTTTGAGTCCCAGAGTGGGTCTGACTGAACCCCAAAATATTTGTTCTCATAGCACAGTGATAACAAAGGCACCCCAAAACACAATCGTTCCTGTCCCAAGGTAATAACAAAGGTACCCAAGAAGTTTTGTGAAGATCAGTTCATAAATATGAGCCGTTTAGAAGTTGTGACAAAAAACTGATTGGACCTAATTTCGGTACAAAATGGCCACTGGCAGCTATCTTGAATTTTGGACCGCACCCAGAAACACTCGTTCTCGTCCCAAGGTGATAACAAAGGTACCCAAGAAGTTTTGTGAAGATCGGTTCACAAATACAGCCTCTAGCCCGAGCCGTATTGGCATGTGCACTTACTGTGTACAAGTAGCTCTGAATAAATCAAAGTTCATCTAATTTGCATAATTTCTGCACGAGAAAAAAACCCGTACTATATGTGACGTATTCCATGTTACTAAACATTCATACAAAAATTTATTCAAATCAGAACTTTCATACAAAAGTTCTGTACAAAAAACTGATTGCACCAATTTTGGTACAAAATGGCTAGTGGTGGCCATCTTGAATTTTGGACCACACCCCAAGACACTCGTTCTCATTCCACTGTGATAACAAAGGTACCCAAGAAGTTTCGTAAAGATCGGTTCATAAATACAGACTCTAGCCTGAGCCGTATAGAAGTTGTGTACAAACAAGAGGCCTCAGGGGGCCTGCGTGCGCTCACCTGACATGGTAGTCTAAATATCAAACCAGGGACTTGAATAAGCTACATACGCCCCTCCTAAGAAAAGCATATACCAACTACATGAGGCGACTGTTCCCACACAATACACAGGATTTTCCTTCTATTTTCAGTTCCTGCACTTTTACGTCCCAAAATTGCGATAAACGCATAAAAAACAGATTTTTTCCCAAACAAAATATTTTCAGCCTAAATTTTTTCTTCTTAAAATGCATAAAAAAATTAAAAAAAATAATTTTCGGATTTTGGTCCAAACTCCCACCCGGACCCCAAATTTTCAGTGTAAAAAAAAAAAAATTTTTTTGTCTTAAAATTGACCGAAACACATAAAAAACCAAAAAAAAATTCCGGATTTTGGTCCAAAATTAAAATTGACCGAAACGCATAAAAAACAAAAAAAAATGTCCGGACTTTTGGTCCAAAATTTTTTTCAATGTTCCATGGTTAAAACAGAAATATCATTTTGAAATTCAAGGACTTCTCAAGGCCTTTTTAGGGCCAGTTGTATATAATTTAATATATAATTTAATTTGAATTAAACCTGCCTGAATTCTATAATTAAATATTCACAACGAAACATTCTGTATGTAAAAATTGTTTCTTAACTGTATGTTGTTTGTAGTATTTTGTTTTATTCATTCTGTAAAATAGATTGAAAGTGTCAATGACACTGTAGCTCAACTTGACAAACTTCAACTTGGTAAGTTATAAATGAAATGGCAAAATTGAAGATCATTAGTACCAATGTTATTTGATGAAATTTCAACATAACAGCATTGTGTGTGCACAACATCAGAGTAATCCATGCATTTTTAAATGAAAACTGTAAGACTGACTAATATAAAGGAAGAATGTTGATTGATACACAAATGCAGTATGTTCAGAGGTTATTGTAAATGGCAACTTTTTTCACAGAAATGAATGCTAATCAATAGCTCTTATCTGAAGGTCTTGCATAATGAGCACACCAAGTTCAAAAACAATCCTATGATAAATGTGGCCTGTAGGCCATGTCAAAGAATGTTGGTGCACAAATGCAATAAATTCAAACATTGTTGCTAACAGCACCAGTTTTTGATGGAAATAAGAAAATCAATAGCTCCTATCTTTGTCACCGTGCATAAGCATACAAAGTTTCAAAACAACCTGATAACAAATGTGCTCTCTGAGGCATGCCACAGGAAGATGTTAATGCACAAATGCACTAAGAAGAAGGTCATTGCTTGTGGCAATGGTTTTTTGGGGTTTTTATTATGGAAATTCATAAATATACCCTGCAGAGAGTGCAAAAGGGATAAGTTGATGCACAAATGCAGTAAGTTCAAAGGCTGGTGATAACGACATTAATTTTTTATGGAAATGAAACAAAGCAATAGCTTACATCGAGAGGTCACCCCGAACACACATACCAAGTTTCAAAGGGATCCGATCAAAAATGTGCCCTAAGGGTGTGTTAAAGGAAAATATTGAAGTCTGATTAAACTGAAGTTCACAGGTCACCGGCACCATTTTTTGACAGAAATGGAAGAAAATCGACAGCCCCCATATAGATGTCAACCCACACAAGCACACCAAGTTTGCAAGTGATCCAATCATAAATGTGCCCTGCAGGGTGTGTCAAAGGGAAATATTGATGTTTAACTGCACTTAGTTTTTACTAAGTTCATCGAACGTCATTGTCACTGGCTTTTTTGACGGAAATCGAAGAAAATCGATAGCTCCCATCTAGAGGTAACCCCAAACAAGCATAGTTTCAAACCGATCTGATCATAAATGTGCCCTGTAGGGCATGCCAAAGTAATATATTGATGCCTGACTAAACTAAGTTCAAAGATCGTTGCCAGCGACAACAGTTTTTGACAGACGGAAATGGAAGAAAATCGATACCTCCCATCTAGAGGTCTCCCCAAACAAGCATGCCAGGTTTCAAAGCAATCCAATCATAAATGTGCCCTGTAGGGCGTACCAAAGGGAAATATTGAGGTCTGACTAAACTAAGTTCTAAGAACACTGGCCGTGGCAACATTTTTTGACGGAAATGGAAGAAAATCGATAGCTCCCTTCTGGAGGTCACCCCAAACAAGCATGCCAGGTTTCAAAGCAATCTGATCCAATCATAAATGTGCCCTGTAGGGTGTGCCAAAGGGAAATATTGAGGTCTGACTAAACTTGGTTCTGAGAATGTTGGCCGTGGCAACATTTTTTGACGGAAATGGAAGAAAATTGATAGCTCCCATCTAGAGGTCACCCCAAACAAGGATTACAGGTTTCAAAGCGATCAGATCATAAATGCGACCTGTGAGGTGTGCCAAAGGAAATTGTGGACGCTGACGGACGAGAAGTGATGGCAATAGCTCAGCTTGACTTTGTCAAGTTGAACTATAAAAATAATGACAATATAATTTGTCAATTTGAGAGCAGTAAGGCAGCATCTGCAATGCTTTAGCAAAAAAGAATGAGGATGTTTTTTGGGGTTTTTTTTGGAGGGGGGGGGGGGGGCTGTTTAGGGTTTTGAAAACCACCCACTAATTACATTGGCATGCCTATTAGTGGCAGTTGATTATGAGTGGTGGTAGAGACATTAAATGGTTGAGTGCTAGAAGCCATTATCAGGTATTTCACAAAACTGAGGGCATCTGAGCAAAAGCAAACATTTTCCTTACTAATATTTCATATTCAGTCAAATTCAAATAATATTTTGTTTATATAAATTTGTTTTATTAGAAATTATTGGAGAGTGCCTATGGGCACTCTCCAACAATTTGTAATAAAACAAATTCTGAACAACAAATTCAGACCACAAAAAATAATCTAGCTCTCAACCAGTTAAGGGAACAGCAATGTTTGTGTCGATTTGAATGAATTTAAGTTGTGGAACTGACTTCAAAACATATGTAACTGATGCTTAATAATCACTTTACTGATGCTTTTTGTGAATAAAACAGATACGATGTCCACATAACAGGTGACCACACTGCATATCCAATAGAATTTAAGGACCTTTTAAGATAGTTTAGCAATTTTCAAGGGCTTTTCAAGGTATTTATTTGTTTTAGGGCATTTTTAGTGCCAAGGTTGAAAATTCCAGTACTTTTCAAGCCTGTATGAACCCCGTGTTCTCACGTTGCTTTTTTGGACATGTGAGATTGTACAGTGCTACAGGAATGAAAGCCGGTAGAGAACTTTGAGCACATCGTGTCTGGGGTCACGATCTCCTAAAAAGTCTATGTCCCTTTTTGAGATCACAGTCAATCTTGGAAACAAGCAATCTCTCATTTGTAGAATAAGGTTCCCAGAGGGTAAATTTACTGATGCTATTCCATACAGTGGGTCAATTTACACTCTGGGTATGCCTTTCTGTTCAGACTTTTGACCTTAATTCAGATTGAGGTTCACAGAGCAAATTTAGTGATGCTACCCTGCTGTGCATTGCAGCATCACCAAATTCACCTTCTGGGGACCTCATTCTGCAGATAATAGTCTGTTTATTTCCTGGCTTGGTCACAGTACAGTAATTAAAAATTTCCATGATTTTCATGAACAGTAGAACACTGAGCTACAGGGCCACACAAAGTAGATCTTGTTTCTCGGGCCATTATTTGTGAAATTGCATGCGGGCGAGCGGTTTTTTATTTTATTTTTTATTTCAGCAATGACTTCTTTGCCATCAAAAGTTCATGTTCTTGGTTCAAGTTTTAGGCCTCATAATCTACAGAATAGCATGGGTGGTGGTGTATTTCATCCCTTGAGTGCAAGAAGACTTTGCAATGCTAAAGCATTGCAAAGCCTTCTTGCACTCAAGGAACAAATTCATCAATTTTTTTAACTTGGGTAAAATATCAGACATAAACCATTTAATTTTAATTTTTTTTTAAGTTTAAATTGGTTATAAAAAGAGAGCACGCGGCAGCCAAAAGGACCCTGCGGGAGGGCCTGAGAAACAGATTTTTTATTTTTTCAGCCTTACTGAACCATTCTGACAGCATAAAACCTCATGTTCACATTGGTGATCAATACTGAAGAAAGTTTGTATAACCACCACACAAACAGTTGATGTAGGTCATGTATATATTACAGTCATGGTATGTTAAATCTCTGACATATGATGAATTGAATGGACTACTGTAACACGGCTACAACCAAATTAATTAACAATGAAAATGACAAAATGTCTAAGTGAAAATATTTATCTTCACAACAGCACAACACACATCTGTCAAAACTGTCCAGATATGTGACTATATAAATACATAGCATGTCAAAATGTGTCACTGCTAAGGTGGTTCCTCATAGCAACATGCCATAAGAGGAGATTGCATGTAAGAAACAGGGTTATTTGATGAAATTCTTTCATGGAAGGGTAGTTGGGAGTAAAATCATTAACCCTTTACCCATAGTAACAGACAAAACAAAAAAACATAGGTTATGACTCCTCTTTGGAACGAGCTCGTCAAGCTCGTTCCAATGAGGGGTCATAACCTATATTTTTCAGACAAAAAATGAAAAAAATTAGTTATTCAAGAATTTTGTTTGCAAGTGTCGTCAGCTTTTCATGTTAGGTAAAGGTTTAACAATAGAGGGGGACAATCCCCTTCAAACCAACCTGAGATTACAACTTAGCAGGGAGGCTTGATGCTTTGTATCAAGTGTTATCAGTTCTACCCCAAAGTCAATGCCAATAATCCAGAACAAAATATGAAGGAACAAATTTGAACATTCAGAATTTTCTTGCTTAAATTTAATTTTAAAGCAGTGTTTATGCTTGAAGAAAAAACATACCTGGTAACATTTTTGCATTAAAGTTATTTATTATTTGTTCACACTTCTCCTTCGACTCCATCCTACAAAATCCCACACCACGACTCATTCCATCCGGCTTCCGTAATATTCTTGTTGATATCACCGTACCAAAGTCTTTAAATAAATTTTCTAAATTTGTTTCTGTATAATACAATGGAAGATTTGCGATATATAAATTAGTGGGATCTTGTTCTTGTTGCTGTAAAGAAACAAATACAGAATCAACATCAGAGTGCAGGAAGCATGGACATGATACAATTGTAGGGAACAGCAAGGACATGCTATGTGCAAGAGTTCTGCTAAGTATGTTACATGGCCTTCATATTCTGAACTTGAATAACTGAAAATAAAGTCTCTTCCAAGTTACTGAATACAATTAAAACTAGAAGTCCTGTCACGAACTGCGCACTTATCTAGGCTTAATTGCGCATAGGAATTGCACGTAATTGCCATATCGTATGGCATCCAAAGCATAGCAGGTTCTCCTGGTTACTCACTGCAAACACAGGCAATGTTTCTGCCAATGGACCTTCGGGTTTTAGTTAGAAAAAAAACATACCAAATGAATAAAGTTCTTCCCAACTAACGATGGTAAACGCTGTGCCCAAATAAGATAATTGTGCCCAAATTATGCAGAGTTTGAAACTTTTTCCAAAGTTTTGCAGTATTTCGGCAATATATAGTTTGGCCAGGTTTCCCAGATGAGTGGAATATAGCTTAGAGCTTACCTTCGAATCCAACAATGCAACAGATAAATAATTTTTTTTTTAAACCCCCAGAGTTCACCATAGAAAAGCAATTGGCATCAACAGTGTCGTATACGACACTGTCGACACTGATTGCTTTTCTGTGGCAAATTCCATATGATCATGCACTTAAAGCTTGAGATCTATTATATTCATGTTTGTGGGATTTCTCAGTAAATGCCATGCGTAATTTACATTCAAATAGACCTTTGGCTTCACACTGGGAAACTAAAAAGCCTTCCCGAGTTAGTCGAGTAAGCTTACGTCAAAGGGAGGTGGGAGGGAACCAGTGATAATGGTGAAGATCTATAACATGGGGTTGTAAACTAGCATTTTAAGACAGGGACCTAAAACCTAAAACAGATGCCAAGAAGAAGAAAATACCAGTGCTTTTTCTCCAACCATGCAGGCCACATCCATATTTGCCGTTGTGCCCAAATTAGACTGATCTAAAGGTCTGATTCTATGTTGTGTTCTCAGCGTCACATTTTCTCATTTATCAACTTGTCCCGCAGACGAGTCAATTAAGGAACAAGAGCACCGCCTAGCAGGACAACATACGCCCATCAAAACTGGAACATACACAAGTTTCTCATGGGTAAAGTTTGAAATTTTTGTTGGCTCGACTATGTCTGCCCCCCCCCCCCACCCCCCACCCCCACCCCCCCCCCCCCCAAGAAGAAAATACCAGTGCTTTTTCTCCAACCATGCAGGCCACATCCATATTTGCCGTTGTGCCCAAATTAGACTGATCTAAAGGTCTGATTCTATGTTGTGTTCTCAGCGTCACATTTTCTCATTTATCAACTTGTCCCGCAGACGAGTCAATTAAGGAACAAGAGCACCGCCTAGCAGGACAACATACACCCATCAAAACTGGAACATACACAAGTTTCTCATGGGTAAAGTTTGAAATTTTTGTTGGCTCGACTATGTCTGCCCCCCACCCCCCCCCCCCCACCCCCCCCCCCACCCCCCCAATCATTGCCCATTCCCCTGCTGGGGTAAAGGGTAATTCACCTGTTTTCACATTTTCATATTAAGCAATCTGAGGTCTTTACAAAATAAAAAAAAATGGTAGCATCCATTTTATTCATAAGATAACTTCTAAAGGGCTGCAAGGCTGCTGTAGAAGATTCTCCTCGCCATTTACAATGGTAGCATCCATTCATTGACAGGTTAACTTCATTGATAATGATTGACGATAGGTGGCACCAAGGAAAAGGACATTTGAGGATTATAACAGCTATAAACGGTGAGGATTCTCGTCATTTAAAAATAAAATGGTGTTATCTGCTCCTGTCACATGCACAACGGCAATTGATGACCAACATGGGTGCAAAGTTTGAACAACAAAGCAAGTAAAATGTTGGAGTAGGCGACACAATAGTGTAATGTTTCAAGTACTAAAAGGGCAATAACTCTGGAAATGCAAAAAAGAGTTACCTGCTCTTGTCACATGCACAATGGCAATTGGTGATCAATATGTGCGCAAAGATTGAACACTATAGCATGTAAAATGTTGAAGGAGTAGGCGAAACAATACTGTAATGTTTTAAGTACTAAAAGGGGGCATAACTCTGGAAATACAAAACAGAGTTACCTGCTCTTGTCACATGCACAACGGAAATTACTGATCAATATGTGTGCAAAGTTTGAACAATGTAGCATGTAAACCTTTGGAGGAGTAGGCAACACAAAAATTGTTTGCGAATGGATGGACGGACGGGCAGACAGACAATGCCATAACATAATATGTCCGTCAAAAATTGAAGGGCGTATAAAAAGGTGACAATGAGAAAGAGATGGTTTGATTGATAAGTTTCTGAACAATCACAATAAAACCATTTGATCGGTATTTGCTGGATCTCATGTTCAGTTTTCCACAAAACCCTGAAACGAACCAGAGAACCATAAAATCCATTATGGCAGCCATTTGCCATGTCATTCTGGGCCCATGTTGGTGAGTCTCAGTTGTACTTTTGGCATACATCTAGTTCAAAAGACCTGCATAAGTTGACAAAACTTTGAACTTATAAGGTCATTTTCGATTTTACCTCGATTTGGTGGCCATCTTGAACATCATTTTGTCTGAAAATTTCCCTCTTTCGAATATCAATTCCAGCTTACTACCAATTTTTCCTTGGACGGAAGGTTTATCGACTGCACTTAGTGATGTGTCAAAATAGGAATATACATAAAACTAATAAACAGCCTTTAAAAATCACTGCAATTAGCAGCAGCTACAAATGTTGTTATTGATGGGCTTAATGTTGGCAATTTTTGTCATTATAATTGCAGGCAGAAGTCTGACTTGTTCCCCAAAACCTTCAAAACAGGAGAATTTTATGCTGAACACATTTACTTGGATCAATATGACTGTTCTTTTGATCAGTCATCCTGACTGAGTTCTTCGGATCAGTGATTCTGACCGAGTTCTTCTGATCAGTGATCCTGACAGAGTACATATGCAGTACTGTGATCACAAAAGTGTTTTTTTTTTTTTGTCACAATCAGATTTATTTATTGGAGTTTAATGACACTTTCAACAGCCACGGTCACCTCGTGTCAGACAGTTTTACAGGTGGAGGGAGTACCCAGAGAGAACCACTGAGCAATGGCGAGCAACTGTCAGACTCTCCAACATACTAACTCCACACAAGCAGGGTTAGCATTAGTTAACTGGTTGAGTGCTAGAAGCCACTATCAGGGCTTTAAAAAAATGAGGGTACCAGAGCAAAAGCCTATGTTTTTCTTGCTCATGTTTCACATTCACCAGAATGTAAATAACATTTTGTTTATATAAATTTGTTCTATTACAAATTATTGGAGAGTGCCTGTGGGCACTCTCCAATAATTTGTAATAAAACAAATTTTGTATAACAAATTCAGATAACCAAAAATAATCTAGCCCTCAACCAGTTAAAGACAGGTGCACCATCGATCTGCAGTATGCCTTAGTAAAAGCCCCCACATGAGCAATCAGGATTAAGTGCCTTGCCCAAGGACACAACACAATTTCCCCTAGTGGGGATCGAACTGTGGGCCTCTTGATTTGAAGTTGAATGTCATAACCACTGAGCCACCACTCTCCCTTCATAATCAGATCACAACACCTTATGACTAATGGGTCGATAGGGGGGCGTGGTGGCTCAGTAGGTAGAGGTGCAGGTTGCTAGCCGAGAGGTCCTCGGTTCGAATCCCACCTGCGGCAAGACACTTCACCCCCATTGCCCATGTGGGGCATGATGACGCCGTGCACTAAGGCGTACTGCACGTCGATGGTACGCTTGTCTTCAACCAATCTAACCCTGCCTGTGCTGCAGTGCGGAGTTACGATGTTGGGGAGCTGGCAGCTGCTCGTCGTTGCCCGGTGGTTCTCTCCGGGTACTCCGGCTTCCTCCACCCGTAAAACTGTCACGGTCATGATTAGCCATTGGGCATAAATATGTGACCTTAAACATCAATAAATAAATAAATAATGGGTCGATATTTCAAAAACAAAATCTAGACCACTTCAAATAGCCCATAAGAAAATATTACCTTTATTTCCAAGCCAGACAAAGGGTAGTAACTTGCATTAATTATTCCAGCTGAAAGTACAAAATCCACAGAACTCAAAACACTCCTTGTATTTCTGTTTTATAATGAATGATGAATGTTATAGAAGGATCATAGTTCTCTTGAGTAAAAATATCATCCCTACAGAGCCATTCTTTAAAGAATGATGTACAAAAAATGGTGAGAAACTATAATCCTCTCTGCCTGATGGGTTGGTGCTTAAGTGTAAACTCACCTTTGCCATTTGTGCAAGAATTCCATCTGTCTGTAAAGCTATCACCGCTCTATCTGCTGCCACAGGGGATTCAAAATCGACAAAGCCATAACCTGTAAAAAGAAAATGACAATCAATGTATAAATCTAAATAAAACATGTTTAATGCAAGCCAAGCCTGAAAATAAGCAGACTGTCATCTGAAAAATGAGGTCCGCAGAGGGTGAATTTGGTGATGCTACCCTGCACAGCAGGGTAGCATCACAAAATTTACCCTATGTGAACCTCAGTCTGATGAATCAAGGCCTCAAGCCAAAATAGAAAGATTGTACCTAGAGGATAAATTGGCCCACGAAATAGGATAGCATCAGCAAATTCACCCTCTGTGGATCCCATTTTGCAAATGACAGGTTCCTTATATTCAGGCTTGCAAGTGGGGGACCCCCACCCATCCATACCCTATTTATTTATTTACTGATGTTTAATTTCACTTTCAGCATCCATGGTTATATTATGAAAGCAACAAAAATATTACGTCAAGTTTAGCCAATTGTTTGAACATATGCTGCCACTTTAGAGTGCTTTCACCCCAGGCAGTGGTCACCGAGTTCTATTTTACCAGTTGAACATGACCTGTTTACCAGAATAAACTAGCACTGATCCACTTTCTGGGGTTCCCATTCAGAGATCAAGTACATGTTTAATGCAAGCCTGAAAATAAGCAGACTGTCATCTGAAAAATGAGGTCCGCAGAGGGTGAATTTGGTGATGCTACCCTGCACAGCAGGGTAGCATCACAAAATTTACCCTTTCTGAACCGCAGTCTGAATCAAGGTCTCGATCAAGCCAAAACAGAAACATGTACATAAAGGATAAATTGGCTCACTGTATAGGATAGAAACAGCAAATTCAGCCTATGGGGACCTCATTTTGCAAATGACAGGTTATTTATATGCAGGCTTGGTTTAATGAGTAGAGTGCTAAAATATTTTTGGTTGTCAAAATTTGATCACATGTCTTTCTTTGCCTTGTTACTATTAATGGGAGAGTGCGTATGGGCACTCTCCAATAAACTGCAACAAGGCAAATCCATAGAGACTCTGATTTTTCACTTCAAAGATAATATGACTCAATTCAACATTTGTTGAATCCTTTAAATTGCAGTTCTCTGCACCTGTACCTGTAAAAAAAAGTGTGTGTTTGTGGGGGTGAGGACTGAGGGTGAGGGGTGGGGGTCTCCAGTTCAACGGTTGAAACTAGAAGTCTTATCATAATTCATGCAGAAAATGCTCTTTAGTTAATGCGCTCCTCTCACTGCAGAAGAATGAAGTAATCTGAAATACACAAGCGCATTTGTGCTGTACAATGCAAAATATACTGCACTGTTAGCGATGCCAGTGCAGTGGAACCCTGTTAATTGAATAGTCACTTTGCCAATGAAAATTATTCAATTAACAGGAGTATTCAATTAACAGGGGACTGTGTCACATTCCTGTATTCTAGAGATAAACTTAGCATTTATTCTATTATATCTTGTTTGACAGAGCTCCATGAGCTCTGTCAAACAAGATATAATAGATTAAATTCATGTATTGGAATGTACCAAGGCCAAATAGGTCTATAAACAAAGGAAATCTGGGGAAAGTCAGGGTAATTTCTCGACAGGTTACAAGATTTTTTTATTCAATTAACAGGAGTTCACTCTGTAACCTATATTCAATTAACAGGTCAAATTTGTAGTGGAGGTATGGTAAATGGTTTTACCATACCTCCACTTCCAGACAAGAGTAGATTTGTTGGGAAATTATATTCAATTAACAGGGTTATCCAGTTAAGAGATGTCCAGTTAAATGGGTTCCACTGTAGTGAAATCACAAACTGAACTGAACAAACAGAAAGAAAATATTGAGACTACAGTATGCTGAGAGGATGGATTACTACTAAATCGCCATGAGATAGATTTTTCACTTAGTAATTATTAACAACTTCTGAGGAAAACACAAGAAGCACTTGCAAACTTTCATCACGGGGACCACTGGGTTGCACCTGGTGGTCCATGCGATGAAAGTTTGCAAGTATTTCTTGTGCTGTTATGAACAATTATAAATACTTTTCGAGTAGAGAATATATGACTCTGTGATTAAGTAATAATCCACTGTCTTCATATATGCAGTCAAATTTCAATATCCATTTACACCATTACATGTACATGCATCCCAGTAGAGTTTAGGAATGATGTTAATGATCTCTGTTTACTCGTACAGAATTATAGAGTTGGGCATGCTGTTTTTCTACAGGAATTGAGTTACGCTAATGGTGCAGTTTGACAGGGCCAAAAGTCAGGCCTGAAAATAAGCAGCCTGACATTTGGAGAATGAGGTCCCCAGAGGGTGAATTTGATAATGCTATCCCATACAGTGGACCAATTTATCCTCTGTGTCCCTATTTCTGTTTAGTTTTGAGATCCTGATTCAGATTGAGATTCACAGAGGGAAAATTTAGTGATGCTATGCAGGGTAGCATCACTAAATTCACCCTCTGGGGACCTCATTTTGCAGATGACAGATGGCTTATTTTCTGACTTAAAAAAAGTGCACTACTTACTCAGAGTGCCAGGGACCAGCCATGAGGGCGACTAGGGTGATTATGTCGCCCTTCTAAGCTCAAAGTCGCCTAGAAAAAAAGTCGGGGCGATTACAAGTCGCCCTCTAAAAATTGGCCAAAATGAGGAAAGGCTGAACTGAGTGATGCGAGCTTTGCATGAAAACGATTATTTTCAAAAATCGAATGTGCTCGAGTGTGATAAATGGGCATTTTAATTCGTCAAATAAACGTCCATTTAATGAAATCACACGACAATCAATTGTCCATTGTCTCTTTTGGCGGATTTTTTATTTCTATTTTGTTGCGTTTCAGTCGGAGCTTCAAATGAAATAGGTGACTTACGCGACTCAACAAAATAACTCAGTTTGAAAGTAGGTTACGTCGCTTGGGATGCCGAAAATGTATACACAATGGATGTATTTTATAACACAGTATTTTTATTTCGTTTTGCTGACGACTGTTAACTGTTGGGCCGTCTATTCCTACAAAAACACGAATGGAATTGAAACACATGAAAAAAGCTTTAGTGATGACAAGAAAAGCTTTGTACAGGACACAAGAGTGCATGTGGACGATCTTGAAAAAGGGACCTCCTAAACAACGGAATGACACGAAATGACGCGGAATGACACCAGAATGCCATAAAAATGATGCGGAATGACATTTCTTTTACAAAATACTCGACCCCAGAATGTATTTTGTTTCTTTACTAACAAAGTACCTCCCAAGCAAACTTCTTACATCTGGTCCTGTTCACACTTTCAGACTTAGGAAATTTTCAGCTTAGTAGAATTTGGTGAAAGGCAACCATAGGAGGGTGCTGGGGGATTGGCATGAAGAAGAGGGGAGGGGGTCATGAAGGAGAGGGTAGCAGTGGGGGATTTTCAGTCAATAATTACTTTGTGATTTTTTAACCTGGCATAGATGCCTCATAGACAACTGGACCTGGATTATTGGGACATTAATGGAGGACCACAAATTGAAAATATGAAGGGGCGGCGGGGGTGGTACATGAATATTCTTCATTTTCCCCACTTGCCTATGAAGTCTCCCTACATGACTCTGCAGTCTCCCTATTTTTTCTGGAGGGAGACATGGAGTCTCCCTAAAATTTCCTCCTAGACTGGTCCCTGCACAGCGCTATTACTTCAAAATGGTGAATATTACAGTCTCAGGTTTTCTTGTTTCAAATGTACCATTTCTGAATCATGCTCCCATAAGAACAAGTGACATTGACCTTTGTGGTCCTGTTCTAACAAATTTTATGATTCAGAATAGGTTTCCCAACTTGCAGTCGTGATTAAGACTTCCAGACAAGAGTAGATTTACATATTTGCAGTGGTTTTCAATCAAGTTTTGTCTTCCTGTAGAAGCAGCCAAGACTTGCCTACCTTTGCTCCACTTTGGCTCAGATTTATGTAACATATTAATTAGGGCACACTGATCATTATTATAATGTTAAAACAAATTTGTATCTTTATTTTTCATAGTTATCTAATAACAAGAGGCCCCACGGGGCCTGAAGCGCTCATCTTGTACAGAACACAATTTAAACAGAGTCCAAGAATGAGTCTACATTAAGCAAGCCATCTCCATAGGCTACACTGTCAATCCTTGAGTCCCTCAGGAGTGACAAAAATAATCTAGGCATCATGCCTTTTCTTCAGTTAATCATAAGTAAAATGTAGAGCTCCCCTATGAAGCCCCTTGATACAACCTACGTTTAGAGGGTACTGAATACAAAATTTTTAATTCTTCAGCAAAATGGCCAATTCCGGCTCCCATAGAGAGCCCAAATATTAACCCAGGCTCTTGATTTGAACACAGTTAAATCTGACTTCCCTAGAGATGTTGTGTACCGAATATGAAAGCATTCTGACCGCTGGATCTGAAGAAGAGAAATTGTAAAGAAATTTCTTCGAATTGCACTAAGTTCAAATTTGGGCTACCATAGCGAGCCCAAATATTGACCTATGGATCCGATTTGAACAAACTTGAATCTGACCCCCCTAGAGATGTTGTACACCAAATGTGAAAGCATTCTGACAAGTGAATCTGAAGAAGATGATTTTTGTAGAAATTCCCTCATATTGTACTAAGTTAAATTTCATGTTCCCATATGGAGCCCAAATATTAACCTAGGCACTCGAATTGAACAACCTGGAATCTGACCCCCCTAGAGATGTTGGATACCAAATATAAAAGCATTCCGACTGGTGGATCTGAAGAAGAAAATTTTTAAAGAAATTTTCTCATATTGCACTAAGTAAAAATTTGGGCTACCATAGTGAGCCCAAATATATACCTAGGGATCTGATTTGAACAAACTTGAATCTGACCCCCATAGAGATGTTGCATACCAAATATCAAAGCATTCTGACTGATGGATCTGAAGAAGAAGATTTTTTTAAATTACCCTCCATATTGAACAAAGATCAAATTTGGGCTTCCATAGGAAGCCCAAATATTAACCTAGGGACTTGGTTTGAACAATCTAGAATCTGACCCCCATAACAATGATGTATACCAAATATTAAAAGATTCTGACTGGTGGTTCTGAAGAAGAAGATTTTTAAAGAATATTCCCCATATTACCCTATGTTAAAACTTCGGGCTCCTGTAGAGAGCCCAAATATGAACCAATGAGCTTTATTTTAACAAACTTTTATCTGACCCCCCTATGAATGCTGTATACCAAATATCAAAAGATTCTGATGATTGGTTCTGAAGAAAAGATTTTTAAAAATTTTTGCAAATATGCCGACTCAGCATTTTTTCGATGCCCATTACAGAACACCCTAACATAACCAATGGCAATTTTTTTTTACCATTCAATTCTACTGGTCATAAGGATACTTCATACCAAATAAAAGCTCTCTGTTCCGTGGGGTTTGGGAAATACGGGCGTTTGAAAATATTTCTATTTTTAGCTCCCAGGGTTCCCATGGGGATGTGGGAATTTTTTTTTTGCATGGGTCAAGTACTTATGACCCAATACTACCACAAACCAAATTTGGTTCATACCAGACCATCGGTTCAGAAAATAGAAATTTTGGGCGGGGTCAAAAATCTTACCCCTCCTATTAAAAAGCCAAATATTATTTCACGAACTTCGTTTGAACAAACTTGATTCTACACCTCATATGGAAGCTCCATAGCAAATATCAAGTCATTGTACACACTGGTTCTTGAGAAGAAGATTTTTAAAATATTTTGGAGCATTTTCCCCCACTCCCTCCCTATGGGGCTGGGCATGCTGAGTTGAACAAAAATGAAATGCCCCTTTGGGACCATCACTCACACAAACTTTCACTTGAATTGGCCCAGTGACTTTGGAGGAGAAGACCAAAACATGGTGTTGACGGACGACGGACGGCAAGCGATGAGATTAGCTCAGCTTGACTTTGTCAAGATGAGCCAAAAAGGCAGTGTGTCGAATTTTCCAGATATCTAAAATATATTTTGTAACTTATTGCCAATGTTTAACTCTTTCAACACTAGGGGCTGTTTTACTGGTCCAGGAACACGACACGTCATAATTTCATTAAGTAGGATGGCTGCTAAATGAACGTGTGTGGTAGAACAATTAATATTTTCAACATGCAGCCTGAAGGCTGCACGTTGAAAATATTAATTGCTCTACCCCGAAAAAATGGATATGGACTTTTCCAATGGCTGCCATTTAACTGTCATGGAAGATACCACCAGTGTTGAAAGGGTTGATCCAGTCATATAACAGCGGGTATGATGCCTATAGGCTTCCTGCAGACAATGATGTAAGATTCAAGGCTGTTCAAGGCCGTTTATCTACATTTTTCAAGACCCTACAACAGCCAAATTCAGGGATTTTTCAAGTGGGCAATGACCGGAGAGCCCAACATGTAGTTAGGAATACGCCTTCAAAAATCGCTTACCTGGCAGAACTACATATCCATCAGTTATTCTAATCAAAAACAAAGATTGCAGGTGGCTGCTTAATCTGTGCAAAACAGAATGATGATTGTTTTCAGAGGACTTTTCATACATTATTTGTGTCAAGTTTGTTTCTTGCTGTCCAATTAGTTTCAAATAAGATAAAAATCTGATTTCCCATAGGGTTTCCATGGTAACTATGACCTGCAACTGCAGCCATGTTTGCAACACGATCAACATTACATGAGGATCATGGGGAGGTGTCCCAGTCATCAATCATGTGAAAGTTCAAAACATTTGGCCTTGTAGTTTTAGAGGAAAAGATTTTTCAAAATACACCAATCAGAATCAAAGAATACCTCTGGGGCCACGTTTTTCATTCAACAGGAACAAAATGAGGAACAGTTGTAGAGAACCTCTCAGAGACCATTCCTGCCAAGTTTGGTTCACACTGGCTCAGTAGTTCCAGAGAAGAAGATGAAAATGTGATTTCCCATAGGGTTTCTATAGTAACTGTAAGCTGCAGTTGCAGCCATATTTGCAACCCGGTTGACATTAAATGAGGATCGTTGGTAGAGAGTGTCCCAGTCATCAATTATGTGAAGTTTTTGGCCTTGTGGTTTCAGAGGAGAAGATTTTTGAAAATCCACCAATCAGAATCAAAGAATGCCTCTGGCGGCCTTGATTTTCATCCAACGGGAACAAAATGAGGATCATTTGTAGAGGACCTCCCATATACCAATCCTGCCAAGTTTAGTTCACATCGGCTCAGCGGTTCCAGAGAAGATGGAAATGTGAAAAGTTTACGGATGACATACAAACGCCCCTTAGGCCAGGTGAGCTAACTACGACATATAAAACTATATACTATATATAACAACATACTTCAAAATTTTTATTTTTCGGGAATATTTATGTTTTTCAAATCCCTCCTGGCCCATTTTATAGGATTTCAAGTCCTTGAATTGCTCTTAGTCAAATTCAAGACTGTTCTTTGAATTGTGATAAAAGTGTACTGCATCCTCTGAATGTGGATCACATAATCATAGAAAAGAAATTTTTTCGTCTGTATGGATTTGTCTTGTGACAATTTATAGGAGTGCCTACACACAAGCACTCTCCAATAAATTGTAACAAGGCAAAGATGTGTGGACAAATTTTTGATACAAAATAATTTAGTACCCTACCAGTTAAAAAAAGAGTTTATGTTTGTTGCATGTTTACTGGAATTTCAAACCACTTTCAACAGCCAGGGTCACATCGTATCAGATTTAAGATGAGTAAATTAAGTGCATTTTTAATTAGCTCTGGCTTCAGCAGGTTATCTTTTACCTCTACAATAATACCAACAGGGTGAATATTAAACTCACCTGAATCATGTACAATAATAAAGTAACTGAGTCAGGACTTTTCCAGTTCATAGAACTGGAAAAAGAGCGAACAACTTGCATGACACAAAGTTTTGTTTTGTAAGCTGCCTTGCAGTACACTTGGAGTGTCTGATAGTTTATTTGGGTTTAACCCTTTACCTAACGTAATGGCCAAAACCAGTCAGCGCCATTCTCAAAAATCTCCAATTAATTTTCATTATTTTTTCAATTTTTGTCTCAAAAACATAGGTTATGATGACCCCTCAGTGGAACAAGCTTATCAAGCTCATTCCAATGAGGGGTCATAACCAATGTTTTTGAGACAAAAAATGAAAAAAATTAGTTATTCAAGAATTTTTTTTGTAAGTATCGTCTGCTTACAATTTAAGTAAAAGGGTTAAGGTCACCAGGACAGAAAATTCAGGCAAAAATCATTCTGGTAAAAAATTCTCGCAAGGAAAACAATGAGAATCATTATTGATTCTTGCAAAATGGTAATTTGATACCTGTCATCGATTCTGAAAGTGTTAACACTTGGACTAAGAAGTGGTGTCCAGAGAAAGGATGACTCTTCAGCAGGAGTTCAAGAGAATCAAAACCAATTCTCTCGCAAAATTAGGAAAGATTTAAGGGCTTAGTCACTTTCGGCATCTATTGCAATATCTAAATGGAAAACAAGTATTTTTAACCCTTTACCTAACGTAACGGCCAAAACTGGCCTGTGCAATTCACAAATTTTCATTATTTTCTCATTTTGTTGTCTCAAAGAAAGTGTCAATGACACTGTAACTAAACTTGACTGTGTGTTGTGTTTGATGAAAAGGACAATGTTCAATGTTTATGAAAAGATTATGAAATAAGACTAGAATTGTGATAATGGAGAATATGTTCATTTCTGTTCCCTGTATGCTATGTTTTCAATAAAAATAATTTGAGGTGTAGACTGTACTGAAGAATTGTGGGGTGGGTTAATCTGGCCCTCACAGTTAATGTATGTCAACCAACATTACCAAGTTACACTGAAATTATTCCAAAATGAGTCATCCTATCAAGTTACAATGAAATCCCTTCATAAATACGGCCTGTAGACGATGCTCAAGGTTTTGGGGCTTCCAGCCTGTGTAGCCATCCCGATTGACTGATTGCAACCAAAAAGGGACGTCATCTTACCAAGTTACAATGAAATCCCTTTATCAATATGACCTGTAGTCTGTGCTAATGGTTTTCAGGTTTTGGGCTTGGGCAGCCAGCACAGTTGAACGACTGCGACCACAAGGGGACGTTCTCATCTAGACAATATCTGGAGTCATCCTACCAAGTTACAATGAAATCCCTTCATAAATACGACCTGTAGACTGTGCTAAAGGTTTTCAGGCTTCAGGCCCCTGTGGCTATCACAGTTGACCGATCTGTTAAACGTTTTGGGGTTTTGAGCTCGGCCAACCATCACAGTTGACAGATTGCGACCAAATGGGGAAGTTCTTGTCTAGACATCACACAGAGTCATCCTACCAAGTTATAATGAAATCACTCCATATTAAATACAACCTGTAGACTGTGCAAAAAGTTTTTGATTTTCAGGCTTGGGAGGCTGTCACAGTTGACAGATCTTGATGAAAAGGGGACATTATACAGTCATCCTACCAAGTTACAATGAAATCCCTCCATCAATACGACCTTTAGATTGTCCTAAAGGTTTTGGGCTCAGGCAGCCATCACGGTTGACTGATCATGACCAAAAGGGGACGTTCTCATCTAGATATGACCTCAAACCTGCATATGAAATTTCGTGACAAGAACTATGGGGGTAGACTGTGCTAAAGGAAAATGTGAACAGACTGACAGACGTGCAGACTAACAGGCTTCCGCACATGTGATGGCAATAGCTTATCTTGACTTTGTCAAGTTAAGCTAAAAACATAGTTTATGACACCTTATTGGAATGAGTTAGATGATGATGGGTCATAAGCTATGTTTTTTTATGCTAAAAATTAGTTATTCAAGAATTTTGCTTGCAAGAGTTGTCTGCATTTTGTGTTAGGTAAAGGATTAATAATTATCAAGAATATCATGAACTGAGAGGACTCTTGCCTCGGGCGTTTATTGATTTTGAGATATTTTTGGTCAGTTTCTGCTTCTATTGCTATACTGTGATTCCAACAAAAGACGAAAGTTAAGTTTATCCAGTCGATAAAACTGATCCGCCCACTTTAACCCTTTACCCAATGCAGACGATATAAAAATTTATTATATTAAATATCATTTTTTGAAATTTTTCAAAAAAATTCAACAAAACCATATCATGTGACCTCTCGTTGGAACAAGCTCATCGAGCTCATTCCAACAAGGGGTCACATGATATGGTTTTGTTGAAATTTTTTTAAAAATAATATTTTTTCAACTGCTGAATTTGCATATTACACGGGCGGATGCGGGCGATTAGTTGGGTAAAGGGTTAAAGGACTTGCACCCCAGGCATTGGTTACCTGGTCCAGTAAAACAGAACTTGTTTACAACAGTAAACAAGGACTATCTGCATCACTTTCTTCCTGGCATTCCCAGAGGGGCACATCAGGCATTGATTGGTTCACAGATTTTACAAACAAGTACAGCAAAAGTGGCAAGGCTACAACCAACCTCTGCACACTCCACTTCTAGGGGATCCCTCGGGGAAGAAGGTGTCCTTCTTACTTCGATAGGGACTGTATTTGTATCAATACAATTTTAGGTTATGGTTGACGAGCCTAGGTAATTATCACTCACCTCATAGATCTGACCTGCACCATTAAAAGTAGATTTTCATGATCGACTGATGTGCAAATTATAATAATGTTGATGAATGTGAACATTATTTTGTTGGGTGAAAATCATGAAAATAGCCCCTTCAGGGTCTCTTCCAAACAAAGACCACCATTTTAACCCTCAATCTTAACCCGCAGAGAATTTTCAAGACATTTTTCATCAAATCCAGACATTTCTGAAGCAGACACAACTGGATTTGATGAAAAATTCATCTTAATTTAATGTAAGAAATCATTGGTGAAAAAATAAATTCCATTTACAGGGATAAATTTGATAAATGAGCCCATATTACATTTATTTCAGTGGCAAGAGAAATTGTGTCCTGGCAGAAAAAGCTCAACTGATATTCTGAAGTCGTGTGGATCAAGGGACAAGTATGTGCTTCTAAAACAAGATACCCATGTTCTTCTATCTGTCAAAGATGTGTTTCCCAGGTAGCGATGAAATAATCAATCAATTAACCTCGGAATGGCTACAAGTTCTTTCTATTTACGATTTTTGCTATCAATTAACCCTTTACCTAACGAATCGCCGCATCCACCCGCGTAATATGCAAATTGAGCAGTTGAAAAAATTAAATTTTTCAAACAATTTCAACTAAACCATATCATGTGACCCCTCATTGGAACGATCTCAATGAACTCATTCCAATGAGGGGTCACATGATATGGTTTTGTTGACATTTTTTGAAAAATTAAAAAAAATGATATTTAATTAAAATAATAAATTTTGATATAGTCTGCGTTGGGTAAAGGGTTAACTGCTCACTCATGGCAGAAGTTTGAAAATCTTTTGTATCAGTGAATTAATAAGACAATGAGAAAGTCAAAGAATGTAACTGATGCAAATCTTGTACAAGATACTCAGGCCCGATTATCAGGCCAGAGTGTCTTATGCAAGATTTGCGTAAGCTACATTGTCAAGCCTGAATATTTTATACTGTTAATACAAACTACTTCTGTCTAGGACCAGACTATACATATTCTCTGATTCAAGGAAAGGACGGTTAGTCCAAACCAAAAAGTTATAACAAAGCATCTAAACGATTATACAATTCCTTAACCATTTCAGCACCACTCTCAGGATTACGATGCCTGTTGCCCAACATGTGATCAACAAATTTGTCAATGAAGTTCCCAAATCGCTCATCAATAAAACACATTTGGAATGTCTGTAGCATGCAGAGCCCAGAAACTAAAACTGAATCTTAAACGGCATTCAAAGTTCAAAGAAAGGTTATGAAGAATCGGTGTCACATTAGTATGTTTTATCAGTGGCGAAAATGTTAGAAAGAATATTTTTTTTAGTTATCCCACAACCTATTTTGATGAGTGTTTTTTAACCCTTTACCCAAACACAGATGAAATCAAAATTTATTATTTTAAATTTCATTTTATAAAATGTTTCAAAAAATTTCAACACAACCATATTATGTGACTCCTCGATAAACTAGTTCCAACGAGGGGTCACATCATATGGTTTTGTTGACATTTTTTGAAAAATAATATTTTTTCAACTGCTGAATTTGCACATTACGTGGGTGGATGCGGGCGATTCGTTGGGTAAAGGGTTAAAAGATGTTAAATGAAATTCCAGTGGTGATGAGATTTGTGAGAAAAAATAGAACACAAGTCGATGGATGCCTTTTGAGTTTATGTAACAGCAATATACCCCCAGCACTATTCACAAAAATCACAATGGAAATTTCATGATTTTTTTTTCATTTTTTGCCTTTAAAACATAACTCACGACCAATCATTGGAATGGGCTCATTCTAATCAATCCAATTCATTTTGTAGGTCAAAAAATGAAAATTTTCAGTTATTGAAAAAACTTTATTTGCATTTATGATCATTAAAATATGATAAAGAATTTGTTTGATTTGTTTTATTACAATTTAACACCACTTTCAAGAGCAAGGGTCACATCATACTGGGCAATTTTATGGGCGGAGGAAGCCAGTTCACCCCGGTGACCAACTGTCAAACTCACCAACTTATTTTATTAACTCTACACAAACAGAGTTAATAGTGGTTGAGGCAAGTGTACCATCTGCAGTATGGTACGAACAGTACGGTCACCATGGACTGGTCACTTTCAACGAGAGGACAATATTTCCATGGACGCAATAATATTAGATTTCAAACACTAATTACAGGAATAATCATCAAAAATTTAATTAATAAAGCACCGGGTACAACCTGGTGCTTCATTAATTAAAATTTTGCTGATGAGAATTTTTATTACCTGGTAAACGCATCTGTGAACATCGCTGTCCATGCATGGAAAATGACCAGTCCATGGCGACTGTACTCTAGCACCAACATGCCCTCACATGGTCAATTAGGATTAAGTATCTTGCCCAAGGACACAATGCAGGTACCGCTGGTCATGATCAAACCCTCAACCTTTCAGTTTGTAGTTCAATGCTCTAACCACAGTATTGCACTCCCAGATAAAGAATTAACCTTCAGTTTAATCTGACTGGTAGTGTAAAAATTACAGTAGCTTAAAAGAAAAGTAACATTTATTTTTGAATTTTCATCGATTTTTTCTCTTGGCATATCAAATTGTGCAATATTTCTATTATTACCATAATTAAAGATAATTTTCAATTAATTTACAAACAATATGCCGCTGATTCTGAAGGCAGCTGTATTGACATAGTCCAGTTCATATCTCTCTAAGCAGATCAGTAGCTTGCAAGTGTCACCTGTTTAAACATACCTTGTACAACACTAACAGCATGGTATCCTTGAATGCTTGATAGTAAATAAGCCTTATTAACAATAAGAACAAGTTGCCTATCAATCCTTTTATTTAACGTTCTGCACACTGATGAACCAACACCAAAATTTCAAATGGCAAATATACCCATAAAGCAACAAAGAAGTTAACCAATTCAATCTTGTTTCATAGATTGGATTGTTTTTTTATTTATTTATTTATTGGTGTTTAACTGGTAGAGTGCTGGAAGCCCATATTTGGGTTTCAATCTGAAGTGCAGGTAACCCATCTTACAGATTTCATATTCAGTGGATATACTTCATATTATCTTGAAGTAAAATTATTTGATCTTTAAGGATTTTCCTTGTTATAATTTATGGGAAGGTGCCAAGGGGCACTCTCCCATAAATTGTAACAAGGCAAAGATATGTAGACAAATTTTAATGACCAGAAATAATTTAGCACTCTACCAGTTAAGGTCACATATTTTTGCACAA
The DNA here is from genome assembly GCA_031216915.1 of Pictodentalium vernedei. NCBI lineage: Eukaryota > Metazoa > Mollusca > Scaphopoda > Dentaliida > Dentaliidae > Pictodentalium > Pictodentalium vernedei. The sequence goes on from CM062288.1 coordinate 94,040,361, forward strand.
TGGATAATCATGACAACATCAGTATCAACTCAAGACCAGGGGTGAGCATTTATAAGCCATGTTGCCCATTTTAGAGAGGGTCTGCACCTCCTCAAGTATTGGTGACTGGGTCCTATTTTACCAGAAAAACAGAGCCTGTTTACGCAGTGAACAGGCACTGCTTCACTTCCCAGGGTTCCGGTGGGGAATTGGATTGGTTAATTTCCTAGTTGAAATATGGGAAGAAACTGCAACTTGAAATTTTGACAACAGTATGCAGTGTGCATCAGATAATTTGGGTTAACCTTTTATGCAACACACATGATATTAAATTTTGTTATATTAATTTTTTTAAAAAAATTTTCAAACAATTTCAACAAAACCATATTATGTAACACGGCTAAAATTTCATCTATATTTGGGAGAATCAATTTTGATTCTCATGAAAATGATTTCGAGAAAGCATACCTGCTATGAGTGTCCCAGAATCTATGGGGCCACAATGGTTAACCCCTGTTGTATACTGATAACACATGTTAACCCTTTACCCAAAACAGCTTTTAAATTTTTTAAGTAATGCGACAACTCTTACCTCTCAATCCAAGTGTGCTATCTCTATCAGTCCACAGAAGTAATTTCCATGCCCGAATGAATGTAGAGTTATTTCCCTTTAGTTGCTTAGTTACAGTTTTAGTGCCAATTGCATCAGAATTATAGTGATTCCATGGACGAATATGACTCTAATGATAGTGACGCAGAACAGGATTATGTGGTTCAGTCTGGCTCAAATCAAACCGACACACATGACACAACTATGAGTGCTAGACGTTCAGATGATGTTGCCAGTAATAATCCAGATGACGGAGAGAGTCCTTCAACGTCTGGAATAGTACTGGCCAGTGGGAGGGGATGCGGCAGCAAAAGAAGTGCTGGTCAGGGACGTGGCAGAATATGAGGGAGTGAGCATGGTCGTGGAATTAGTCCAATTTTTCAATTGTAAAAATGCAGAGATTTTGTCCCAGTAGATATCCCATGTTCTGAAGCTGGGAAGAAAAATCTTGACTTACCTGACAATCCAATTGAATGGGACTTTTCACACCTTTATGGATGAGATGATCCCGAAATTAACCCCAATATACCAAGTCTGGGGGGGGGGGGGGGGCCATGGGGTTTGCCGGGTCGTGAAAGGGTTTTAAATTGACTCAATTCTTTTCAGGTGAATCCTAGCAGAGGTGCAGCGAAAATCTACATGAATTTTTGCTGGTTTTTCTTGCGTGAATTATCATGTGAATCAATTCTTGAATTCTCATCAAAATATAAGCTCTGCATAAACCTTCAATTAGGGGGCACATGATATGGTTTTGTTGGAATTCTTCGAAAAAAAAGAAGGTTTTTTTCAACTGCTAAATCTGTAAATTCTCCAGGTGGATGCACCTGATTTGTTACACAAAGGATTAATGCTATAAATGGTTCTGGCAGTAAAAGTTAACCTTCTTTCATATTATAGAATGGAACCTTCATGCTGATTCAATGATACATAGTGCTAGGGCCCATATTATCTGGGGAGAGAATTTATTTACAGTTTTCAAAAATAGGCCGATGAAATCGTCAGATGTGTACCCATACGCGCAACTAGTAGAAAGCTGTATGACGGAGGGCCACCACGGATGCCAACATTATGTACACCAAACAAGGGACGGGTACATATAGAAATGGATTGGAGGAGTATTTGATGGATAAAGGTTTAATATCTCTGGATCAAATTATCAGATTTACATAAAAAACTATACAGCACAGCACATCAGTAACCTGAATAAATATATAAAGTAACATGACAATCGGATTGATATTTTTTGAGTTATCTCATGCCAAAGGGATAGGAGGAATTTTCAATTTGAAGGATAAAGGGTTAATATCTCCGGATCAAATTATCAGATTAACACCAAAAACTATACAGCTCAGCACATCAGTAACCTGAACACAATTATACAGTAACTTGACAATCCAAGCAATATTTTTCAAGTTATCAAATGCCAGAGGGATTGGAGGAATTTTCAATTTGAAGGATAAAGGGTTAATATCTCAGGATGAAAATAACAGATTTACACCAAAAACTATACAGCTCGGTACATCAGTAACCTGAACACAAATATAACGTAACTTGACAATCCAAGCAATATTTTTCAAGTTATCGAATGCCAAAGGGATTGGAGGAATTTTCAATTTGAAGGATAAAGGGTTAATATCTCAGGATTAAATTATCAGATTTACACCAAAAACTATACAGCTCGGCACATCAGTAACCTGAACACAAATAGAAAGTAACTTGACAATCCAAGCAATATTTTTCAAGTTATCGAATGCCAAAGGGATTGGAGGAATTTTCAATTTGAAGGATAAAGGGTTAATATCTCAGGAGCAAAATAACAGATTTACACCAAAAACTATACAGCTTGGCACATCAGTAACCTGAACACAAATATAAAGTAACTTGACAATCCAAGCAATATTTTTCAAGTTATCGAATGCCAAAGGGATTGGAGGAATTTTCAATTTGAAGGATAAAGGGTTAATATCTCAGGATTAAATTATCAGATTTACACGAAAAACTATACAGCTCGGCACATCAGTAACCTGAACACAAATATAAAGTAACTAGACAACCCAAGCAATATTTTTCAAGTTATCGAATGCCAAAGGGATTGGTGGAATTTTCAATTTGATGGATAAAGGGTTAATATCTCAGGATCAAATTATCCGATTTACACCAAAAACTATACAGCTCGGCACATCAGTAACCTGAACACAAACATAAAGTAACTTGACAATCCAAGCACTATTTTTCAAGTTATCGAATGCCAAAGAAATGGATACAGACGCCGGACGGACAGACGGACGGACGGATGGACAGACGGACGGATGGACAGATGGACAGACGGACGGACGAACGACGGATGGTCACCCTGGATGCCGGCATTATGTGTACCATACATAGTATGTATGGGTACACATAAAAAGTACTAGTTGAATTAACCCATATCCCAATGTAACGGCCAAAACCGGCCAGCGCAATTCTAAATGAAAGAGTCAATGATTCTGTAGCTCAACTTGGATATGACAGGCATTAGTACTTGCTGTGACCAAGACAACTGAATAATGAATATGACAGGAATTAGTATTTGTTTTGGACAAGTCAACAATAATAAAAGAATTACAAGGTGACTGTAATGGACTACAGATTAAGACCAATCATTGTAGATTATTATTTTTGTGTGGAAATTTTCAGTCCCAAACAAAATATTTTCAGACTAAAATTTTTTCTTCTTCTTCTTAAAATTGACCAAAATGCATCAAAACACAAAAAACTAATTTCCGGATTTTGGTCCAAAATTTTCAAAGTCCCACCCGGACCCCAAATTTTCAGTGTAAAAAAAAATTTTTTTTTTTTTGTCTTAAAATTGACTAAAACGCATAAAAAACCAAAAAACTAATTTCCGGATTTTGGTCCAAAATTTTCTAAGTCCCACCCGGACCCCTAATTTGCATAATTTATTCACGAGAAAAACTCTGTATTATATGTAATGTATCCCATGGTACTAAACATTCATACAAAAATTTATTCAAATCAGATCTTTCATTTGGAAGTTCTGCGCAAAAATCTGATTGCACTTAATTTTGAACAAAATGGCTGCTAGCGGCCATCTTGAATTTCAGACTGAACCCCAAAACACTCCTTCTCGTCCCACAGTGATAACAAAGGTACCCAAGAAGTTTTGTGAAGATCGGTTCATAAATACGGCCTCTAGCCCGAGCCGTATTGGGATTTGCACTCACAGTGCTGAAAGTAACACAAAATAAGTCAAAGTTAGCCTAATTTGCATAATTTACGCATAAGAAAAAAACCTGTAATATATGTAATGTATCCCATGGTACTAAACATTCATACAAAAAATTATTCAAATCAGAGCTTTCATATGGAAGTTCTGTACAAAAAACAGATTTTGGCATCGTCGGTACAAAATGGCTGCTGGCAGCCATCTGGAATTTGGGTCTGCACCCAAAAACACTCGTTCTCGTCCCACGGTCATAACAAAGGTACCCAAGAAGTTTCGTAAAGATTGGTTCATAAATACGGCCTCTAGCCCGAGCCATAGCAGCTTGGCACTTACAGCTCTGAAAGTAACACTAAATAAATCAAAGTTAGCCTAATTTGCATAATTTACGCACGAGAAAAAAACCTGTATTATATGTGATGTATCCCATTGTACTATACATTTATACAAAACTTTATTCAAATCAGAACTTTCATACAGAAGTTCTGTACAAAAAACTGATTTTTGCATCATCGGTACAAAATGGCCACTGGCAGCCATCTTGAATTTCGGACCACACCCCAAAACACTCGTTCCCGTCCCAGGGTCATAACAAAGGTACCCAAGAAGTTTCGTAAAGATTGGTTCATAAATACGGCCTCTAGCCCGAGCCATAGCAGCTTGGCACTTACAGCTCTGAAAGTAACACTAAATAAATCAAAGTCAGTCTAATTTGCATAATTTACGCACGAGAAAAAAACCCGTATTATATGTGATGTATCCCATGGTACTAAACATTTATACAAAACTTTATTCAAATCAGAACTTTCATACAGAAGTTCTGTAAAAAAAAATGATTTTTGCATCATCGGTACAAAATGGCCGCTGGCAGCCATCTTGAATTTCGGACCACACCTAAAAACACTCGTTCCCGTCCCAGGGTCATAACAAAGGTACACAAGAAGTTTCGTAAAGATCGGTTCATAAATACGCACTCTAGCCCGAGCCATAGCCAATTGTTGACAGACGGACAGACGGACGACGGGCCATGACAATAGCTCAAAATTGACTTCGTCAAAGTTGAGCTAAAAATCACGAATTATTATCATTATATTTTCATTATTTGTCTCAAAAACACAGGTTATGACCCATCTTTGGAACGAGCTCGTTGAGCTCGGTTCAAAGAGGGTCGTAATCTATGTTTTTGAGACTTAAAATGAAAACAATTAGTTATTCAAGAATTTTGTTTACAAGTGTCGTCTGCTTTTCATGTTAGGTAAAGCTGGCAGATAAGAGGGATGAATCATGGATTTTGAAACACTTTTGATCAGTCTGGATGTTGAAAATTTACCTGTGACAAACATTTCATTCAGGAACCATGGGGGAACCAAAGATATATATTTACTTACTAATGTTTGCGGTCACTTTCTGCATCTATGACTACTACATTGTATATCATGACTGCAATACAAGCATGGAATCAAATTTAGCCAATTGTTCATACTATTGCTGCCCACTTTAACCCTTTAACATTATTTTTTCATTTTTTGTCTCAAAAACATAGGTTATGATCCCTCAATGGAATGAGCTCGACGAGCTTGTTCCATTGAGGGGTCATAACCTATATTTTTGAGACAAAAAAAAAAGTCATGAAAATTAATTGGCGATTTTTTAGAATAGCACTGGCCGGTCTCGTGCATGCAACAATGATTGGCAATGCTTTAGCTAGAGCTGTAGGTTAACCGAAACCGAACAGAGGTTTTTAGATTTTTTTAAAAACCGAAACCGTTGACATCCCGTAATCTAAGGTTTTTCATTTTTTTATTAAATACTCTCTTGCTGCAGAAATTCACAGAATGTAGCCTCCCAGGATAGTGAGAGTACCCAGACACTGCCAATGGCAGTGCCTGGGTACTCTCACTACTCTGGGAAGGCTACATTCTGTGAATTTCCGACATTTCAGTTTAGTTGTGTTTGCAGCTTTCCTCAAGTTGCATGTAGGTGTCAGACCTCGAAAAATGGCCAAGCACAATAAAAGTTCTGTATATTCAGGTAATTATTATATTGGCCTCCCTGATTCTTCATGTATTATAGCTTATTTCGGGCATTCATTGAGTTTCACTCAATTTCACTGCCATTCAGTTATGACTCCGGACACAAGAATGAGTTTTATTGAATTTTATTTGGCTTCATGAACAAACCGAAAACCGAACAGAACCGAGGTTTTACTCCACTTGAAAAACCAAAACCGAACAAGAAATTTAAAAACCTACAGCTCTAGCTTGAGCCAACTACTACTGCATTATAGGTTCAAAGAAAAGTGGTTATCCAACAAGCTGCTAGCATTGGAAATTAATGGAGACACTGGACTGATTTATTGAGTATTGTACAACTGAAAAAGTTGATGAGAATAATAAACTAACCTTTACATTTATTTGTCTGTACATCTATAATTGCTTTAGTTGATGTTATTTTTCCAAATCTGCAAAAAAACAACATGTATAATTATCAAAAGCTACAAATAAATATCATGCCAAATACCACAGATTGGGGGAAAGTGGATTACATGTACAGTCAAGCCCACTTAACTCCTTGCATGCTGCAGGCATAGATTACTGCCCGGGATCTCTGGACATTGATAATATAGAATCTTAGTGAGCACGCTCACATACCCCACGCGCCCCGATATTTCACGCTCTAATCATTTTTTAAAAATAAACATAGATTCTAGGAATACTGCAGAAAACAGTGTTCTGTAGTTTCAACGGTACTGAAAGAATTCAAGCAGAGAAAAAGCCCGGAAAACTGTAATTTTGATGAACTTTTCAAAGTCTATGGGGCCGTAATTTTGGTAAAAATCAGTGGAGCGGAACAAAACCCAAACTTGTTCTGTAGGCCACCATGTTAGACTAACATATCAAAAATCAGCTCAATATCTGGAAGCGTGTAGGAAAAAAGTCCGGAAAACTGTAATTTTGATGAACTTTTCAAAGTTCAAGGGCCGTAATTTCGGTAAAAATCAGTGGAGTGGAACAAAATGCAAACTTGATCTGTAGGCCACCATGACAGACTAACATACCAAACACCAGCTCAATATCTGGAAGCGTGTTGAAAAAAAGTCCAGAAAACTGTAATTTTAATGCATTTTTCAGAGTCCAAGGGTAGTAATTTCGGTAAAAATCAGTGGAGCAGAACAAAATGCAAACTTGTTCTGTGGGCCACCATGTTAGACTAACATACCAAAAATCAGCTCAATATCTGGAAGTGTGTAGGAAAAAGTCTGCAAAACTGTAATTTTGATGAACTTTTTAAAGTTCAAGGGCCGTAATTTCGGTAAAAATCAGTGGAGCGGAACAAAATGTAAACTTGATCTGTAGGCCACCATGTTAGACTAACATACCCAAAAACAGCTCAATATCTGGAAGCGTGTAGAAAAAAAGTCTGGAAAACTAATTTTGATGAACTTTTCAAAGTTCAAGGGCCGTAATTTCGGTAAAATTCAGTGGAGTAGAACAAAATGCAAACTTGATCTGTAGGCCACCATGTTAGACTCACATACCAAAAATCAGCTCAATATCTGGAAGCGTGTAGAAAAAAAGTCTGGAAAACTGTAATTTTGATGAATTTTTTAGAGTCCAAGGGCCGTAATTTCAGTAAAAATCAGTGGAGTGGAAAAAAATGCAAACTTGATCTGTAGGCCACCATGTTAGACTCACATACCAAAAATCAGCTCAATATCTGGAAGCGTGTAGAAAAAAAGTCTGGAAAACAAGTAGGACTGACTGACAGACTGACGGACGGACCAGTCAAAAACATTATACCCCTGCAACTTCGTTGCGTGACGGTGGGGTATAAGTAAAATTTTGGCACATTTAGTAAAATTTCTCCCCTGTAAATTGAAGAAACTTTTCAACCAATGATATCTTTAGACAAATTTAGATGAATTTTTCATCAAATCTGGTAGTCATGGCTGCTTCACAGCAGCCATGACGAGATTTGATGAAAAATATTCTGAAAATACCCAGTGGGTTAAGAGTTAATTGGATCTCTCATAAACAAATAAGCCTGTTAAATGAATATAACTTCCACTCACAAAACCATTTACCATACCTTCAGTGCAAGACCTGTTAATTGCATGTAGGTCAAAGAGCAAACTCCTGTAAATTGAATAAAAAAAAATCTTGTGAAATGATGAGAAATTACACTGAAAATCAGCCAATTCCCCTTGTTAAAAGATCAATTTGACCTCAGTACATCCAATATTTAATCTGCAGTACAGTTGCAATGGACTGATCATAATCTATGCATGTTCAGTGATGTCCATTCATGCGTTTACCAGGTAATAATGAAAGTGTCAATGACACTGCAGCTCAACTTGTCCATGAAAGGACAGAACAAGATGGATAGTACCAGTAATGCCAAGTCATTCACTCAAGTTTCTGCAGAAAAGACATCATACACCAAAGCTACATATGAAATCTGAAAAAGATCGGGTGAGGGATGTGGCTGGTAGGGTGTACTAATAGAATTGTTGACAATTTATATGCCAAATCCAAGATGGCCACAGGTGGTTGGTTATGTTTCGTAACGAAATTCAGAAATATTTGATAGCCTCAATCTAGACATCACACCAAAGCTTGATATGAAATTTGAAAAAGGTCGGGTGAGAGATTCGGTCTGCAGGGTGTGCTTAAAGAATTGTTGACAATTCATATTTCAAATTCAAGATGGCTATTGGCAACCATTTTTTTCAAAGGAAATTCA